>CM056956.1:7837072-8428606 GCA_029856935.1 Cyclocarya paliurus
GTTACGAGCTCTAATGGCTCGTTGACTTCAGCATGCTGTTGATCCTTCTCAACTCTCATTTCCACACCTTCTTATAGGGTTACCACCGGTGAGGGAGGAGAAGGGGTGTCAATGCCTCGCCCTGCTCCGTTATAACACAAACTTCGTCGTGACCTTTCCTTAGTTCTTGTACATAGCATTCTTGTGCTAAAGCTTGTTCGCCCTACGACTCTCCTATCTCGTTATAAGTTGGAAGCTTCATCTTGAGGTGGTACGTGGAAGCGACTGTCTTGAGCTGGTTAAGCGTTGGCCTTCTTAGTATAGCGTTGTAAGAAGATGGAGCTTTTACTATCAAAAAGTCAATCATAGTGGTTGCTGTTCGTGTCCCAGATCCGGCATGAAGGCCTCAGCCTACTGGTGTCAATATCCATTTTTACGAATGCTTCCCAGAATAGTATATCCGTTGAGCTTCTGTTATTGATTAGCACACGCCTGGTTGTGTAGCTGGCTATCGTAAGTGTGATCACTAAAGCATCATCATGTGGGTATAACACCCCTTCACAATCCGTCTCTTCGAAAGAGATCATCTTTCTGTCGACGCCCAGCTTTTGTTGTTTAGGACCCCTGTCCACCATATAAATCTCCACATATCTGGCCTTCTGCGCATACGTCTTCCTGCTGGATGTGGACACACTGCTTCTTGCAAACCCTCTTGCTATGGTCCGAATTTCTCCAATGGGCGGCATACCCCTCTCGCCTCTTATGGGCGCTCTGTTCCCATCATCCTGGCAGCTACGCGCTCGACGCCGTTGCTCAGGACTTCTACTCCTTCTTGTTTCTTGCCTAGTTTCCAGGCATCTTCTTGGCTTTGAACGTTCTGCAATCATTCGTTCTAACTCCCCCGTTCCTGCTAGTTCAACTCCCCCGTTCAAGGTCAAAGGAAAAGCTCGACACGCTATTTTTCCTAGAAATCTGTGGAGCGTAATATGGGGTTTGAAGTTCTCCAGATGGTCCACCGGATCTTTGGATCCATCATACATGTCTACCTGGGATACTTTGAATTTTGGCGGGAAGGGCACAGCCATAATTCGCTGGCTATACGGTAGGTCTGTTTGGTTGAGCAAGCATTCCACTGAAAAAGATCCCTTATCTTTTTCGCCATTTCGTCATATTTTTCTGCTTGTTCTTTTAGCTCGTCATGCATCTTTTCTCTTTTCGTTCGCCCCATATTCGACTCCATATTAGACAGCTCTTCCCTTTCACCCTGCCCACTATGGGTGGGTATGGCAGTATTGCTAGATTCGACATTCCTCTGCCGCAGGTCATCATTTTCCTTCTTCAAGGGCTCCATTGCTTCAAGTGCTTGTTTCAATTTTTCCTCAGTCGCTGTCAGCCATGTTTCCACAAATGATTCCATTGCTCGGCTTGCTACAGATCGGGTTACAGTTGGCATGTGTGAACCACGCAAGAAAATTAATCTCACAGACGGTGCCAATGTAAAGGACGTGTCCCACTTCCTGACTGCAACCGTTAACCCGCCGAGGAAAACTCCGATACTTAAGTCAGTAAGAGGCTCAAGAGGATTTAGGAAACAAAAAGCTCACGAAAAAGATACCTTTGTTATTGAGGGTTACCTGGTATATATAGGCTCTGACGTAATGTTTATCTGACGTAGAGTTTTTTGGTACGTCTCATAACTGAACCGATCACGTATCTTCATGAGATCCCTACTTTTACGTAAAAGGTGGTAGGTGGATGTACGACTCTGTTGGGCCCTAGGCCTTCTAACTTCTTTTATTCAACTAAGAGCCTTTTACATTGGGTTCCCTTTAGCTTTGGGCTCTCTTATTTAAAATGGGCTTGTTACCAATATAGGTCCTCCAGCATGTGGCATTTTTCATCATTTATTTGATATTTTTACCTTTTTCTCTTTTCTTTTTTTGTTCTTTTAGAAAGGATAAAATCTAAGGATGATAGGCAATATTGGCTCCTAGTTTGCTACCTAACTGTTGTTTTATTTGGATGGCTTGAATCATCAGAATCCCACTTTTAATAATTAGACTTTTTTAAAGCTGGTTTGGATTGGGAGATCTCAAATCATCTCAATACTATTCACAAATTTTGACTTACAAATCTCACTACTATTCACAAAAAATCTTATCTCATCTCTCAATCGGCCTGATTCCTCAAAGACCTTATCATATACGTACTGAATATTCTCATTGATCGAACAAACAATGTCTCATCCACATACATGCAAAAACAATGAAATATGGTTAGTATCTGTGACACTAATTAAGACCCATGCAATTTGATTCTAATTGTGTCGAAAATTTTTTTCCAACAGTTCGAAAAAAAAAATGTCCGAAGTTTCTACGAGGTCTAAAGGCTCTAAACTATTAAGAATAATGCTAATATGCCGCCTTACTTTGCCCCCTCATTTTGACTGCTCATAATTTTTTTTTATACTAATTATTGATTAAGGAAGTGACTATTAGTGTAGTTATATATTTTTTTATAGAGTTAAAAAATTATTTTGTAAAAGTTATATTGATTTTTTTATGCGGTACATCTCTAGATAATGTACCGCACATTGGATCGAAGTATAGATGAGTCAGTTCACTTATAGGTTTAAAACTTTTAACAGATATTGTTAGCCTTCTTTATCGGTTAAGCCTGATTTTATTTTATTTTATTTTTAAAAGGAGGAATAATATTTGCAGTTGTGGAGTAAGTAAGCGCTGTGCAATTTTTTTGAAAAAAGTGAGTAAATACGGAATCCACATAAAAAAACTAATTTTTTAATAGTAAACCTCACTTTTTTCAAAACAATTGCACGGTACTTACGCACTTCACGACTGTATGTAGTATTACTCAATTGAAAATAATATTTTTTTAATTATTTAATGAAAGAACACGTCTCCTTGTGAGAGACTTAAGGTGTCTTACGTACACCTTTCCAAATATACTATATGAAAAATTCTTCTCATCAACCACTATTCACCACTCCACACCCCACATTATATAAATGAATACGGCCTCATACCTTATGAAAAATACCCTCACACCCTATGAAAAAACTATAGGTGTAGAGTGTAAGAGTGAATAGTAGTTGATACATAATAAACCTCATATTATATATATTCATTATTTTTAAAAGATTATTTATTGGTATTAAACACTGAATAATTAAAATAAAAATACATTGAAAAAGGAACAATTACATTCCTTGATGAGAGGAAGCAACCCTTAAAAAAGTTTTGGATAAGGGTCTTGGCCTATCTATATTTTTAAAGACTTGTAATTCTCTATCACTCACATACATTAACATAAATAAAAATAGGTTGAAAAACCTCTATCCAATACTATCCATATAGAAATCTGTTAGAGTTCACAATTCAAAAATAATTAGTTCCTCGAATACTTGATCAACAATGACCAGAGATAAGTGTTCTAACGATTATTTTATTATTAGATTTTCTCTCAAATCTTACAATAGTGGTATAAGAGCAGAACTCTTGTACCACGCTGTTTAGTATGGATATCGATTGTTATGTGGGTTGTTTGTTGAAATACATGTTTGGACAGCTGTGTTTATTTCGATCTATGAGATATTGTTAGAGTTCATCTCTATGATTAAAAAGAAAGAAAAATTTTTCTCATCAACTATTCACTACTCCACACTCTACACCCTATGAAAAATACTCCTACGTGATATGAAAAAAAAAGCTTCAAGTGTGGGATATGAAAATGAATAATAACTGATCCATAGAATTTCTCAACAAAAAAGAAATACATGTTTGGGCATAGCAGAAAAATACAGATCGAAATACATGTTAGAGTTTATCTTCTGTTATGTGCAATGGGCTTCTGGGCCATCTGATCAGCTTGTCTGTTAAAGCCCATGTTGATATGGAGGATTATAAGTTCGTTGAGTCAAATCGAGTCCAATAACAGAGTGAGGCCTGATTGAGTCTTTAGTTGGTTAAGTATTCTGATTCATAGCCTAATATCTCGGCTTTTGAATCGGTCTATTTGTTAAGTCCAGCTAAATATGTTGGTTGTCAGTTAATTATATAGTTGTGAGTGGAGTTCTGTAAGTTTGGTTATGTTGTTATTTGCATTGTATTTAAGTATCTGTAATTAATGAGAAAAGTATCGGACAATTAGCAGTAAATTAGTGTTGTAGGTTTGGAGTACCCATATATTTTTTAAACTCATAAATTGAGAGTTTTTGTTATTTGGGATAATCTGAAATCTTTTGCTAGAGAGGGAAAAAATGGCGAAGAAAAAACAAACTTTTTCCTTTTTGGAGGGAGGTTAGGGATGAATTTCCCATTTGTTCACATGCCCAGTCACGCCTCAGGCACGTGCAACTTACATTGAACCGTTGAGTCTCACTTGGTGAAACGGTGTCTTTTTGTGATAAAGTGTTTGAATGAATTATAATAATAATATGTTTTTTCCTCATTGCTTCCGATGGGTCAGGAATCCCAACTTTTGAAATGGATTAACCACTTGATATAGGCCTTTTTTCTTTTCTTTTTTTGATAAATGGCCTGGGAGGGGATATTTGATCCTTAGTTTTCTTAGTGAAAAATTAAAGTGTTGTCAATTGATCTACAGGATATTGGCCTTTAGTTGAAAAGAAATGGTGTCTTTTATTTATAAACTATTATTAAAAAAAAAATGCTACGGCAGGGGACTTAACTTGCACATTGGTGTTTAAGAAAAAAAAGGCCCATAATTTGTTTGGCTGACAATTAGGCCAGCAGAATTATTATGACTATTTTTTTTTATTCAAAAACTTTGTACACAACACAAATCTCATACTTAGTTTCATGCACTGAGACTAGTCAGTGTGTATATATTTTGAGTTATCTTGATATTTAATTATTTGATTATGTAATATCATCATAGATAATATATATATATATATATATCATCATAGATAGATGAGTATGTTGTGATGATTTTATTTAAAAAATGTCATATTAGAGTATAAATATTATTGTGTATCTTAAGATACAATAATAGTTTAATATATTTGATTGTATGTTGTTATAATGGCATTTCATATTGCAACTAAATCATTATAATAATTACTGCCCTATAGGGAGGTAATTATTAAAAAAAATGATGATTTAATTGGAATAAGATAGTGAAAAAGGATATTAGGAAAAAGAGATTTCCTATACCCATAGGTGATGGATCTCTTTTTCTTAAATATTTGTAAAATACTAGTCTTATTATAAAGAAAAATATAAGCGAATCTTATGCATATTACAGTATTTGCCGATAGGGAGATTTAGATTTGTTTTTTGAATTAGACATTGGTTGATTCAAACTATAGTTATCGTTTGATTCAAAGCATTGATATATGTTCTTGGTTATGTTATTACAGTTACTATAACTTCTTTTCTAAATAGTGAATCTTCCAATGATATATGTTCTTGGTTATGTTATTCCAACTACTATGATTTCTTTTCTAAATAGTGAATCTTCCAATATCCCAATTCTGAATGGGGATAATTTTTCAAACTGAAAAGAAAAGTTTCTTTTAACATTAGGGTGCATGGACTTAGACTTGGCACTTCGTGTGGATGAACCACTTATACCTACTGAATCAAGTCCATTGGTAGATAAAAATACCTATGAAAGGTGGGAGCGATCTAAACGATTAAGTCTAATGCTCATAACGTCACATGTGAGTAAGAGCATTAGAGGTTCAATTCCTTAGTGTGATAAAGTCAAAGACTATATAAAGGCTATTAAAGAGTAATTTGTTAGTTCTTATAAGGCATTGGCTAGCACTCTAATGAACAAATTATTAGTTATGAAGCATGACAAATCCAAAAGTGTGCATAAGCACATAATGGAAATGAGGGATATTGCAGCCCAACTAAAGTCTTTAGAGATTGAGATCTCAGAGTCACTCCTTGTCCATTTCATAGTCAACTCTCTTCCTATAGGATATAGACCATTTAAGATTTCTTACGGTACACATAAGGAAAAATGATCCAGTAATAAACTTTTAACCATGTGTGTACAAGAAGAATTGAGATTGAAACATGAAAATATTGAGAGTACTCATTTTGTTATTCAAAGGAAGGGACAAAGGAAGAAAGGCAAAAGTGTCGATATTAATAAGTGGAAGAAGGATGGAAAAAGCTCCATTCAAACAATATAGAGACAATGATACATGATTCTTTTGCAAGAAAAAAGTGCACAAAAAGAAAGATTGCATAAATTATAAACCATGGTTTAAGAAGAAAGGTAATCCCAATTCTCTTGTATGCAATGAGTCTAATTTTGTAGACTCTCATCATAATACATGATGGATTGATTCGGGTACCTCAGTTCATATTGTAAATATCATGCAGGAGTTTCTCAGCCTAAAGAAACCAATGGGAAGTGAAAAAGGCATTTACACAGGAAATGGGTTGCGTTCGCACGTTGAGGCTCTATAGGAACTTTTAGACTTATTTTAAGTAATGGTTATATTTTGGATCTTGAAAACACATTTTATGTACCTTCATTTTCTAGAAACTTGATCTCTATATTATGGGATTTGAATTTAATTTTGTGAATTCAAATGTTTATGTATTCAAAAACTCCACATTTGTAGTCTCTGAGACATTGATTAATGGTTCATATAAATTGAATTTAGATTTTATTTTTGAAAATAGTCTATTAACTCTGCAGGATGATATTGGCACTAAACATAATATTATTGATGAGTCATTCTCTATATTATGGCATAGGAGATTGAGACATATCTCCATAGAGAGAATTAAAATATTAGTTAATGATGGAGTCTTAGGATATGTTTGGGAGTGAGATGAGAATTTTGTGTTTTGTTTTAAAGTTTAAAATATTATTTTTTAGTTTTGAGATTTGAAAAAGTTAAATTGGAATTTGAAAAAGTTATATTGGAATTTGAAAAAGTTGAATTGTTTATTATATTTTATATGGAGATTTGAAAAAGTTGTAATGATGAGATAAGATGGGATGAGAATTTTGAGTAAGTTATGTTTTCCAAACCTATCCTTAAAGACTTTAGACTTTTCAAATTTTGGTACTTGTGTGGATTGTATAAAGCGTAAGCAAACCAACAAAACTAGTAAAGGTCCCAAGAGGAGTGAGGAATTCTTGGGATCATATACACTGTTATCTGTGGACCGTTTAGTACCCATTGTTTGAATGGTCAAAGATATTTTATTTCATTTATTGGTGACTATTCACGTTTATGTATCTTAACCTCATTTTTTTAAAACCTGAAGCACTAGAGACTTTCAAAATATATATAACAAGGAAGTATAAAGACATTAGAAAAGAAAATATAGATCATAAGATCTAACAAGGGTGGAGAATATTATAGTAGATACATAGAGTCAGGGCAACAACCAGGTCAATTTGTAAATTTTCTCAAGGAAAATGCATTATTGCTCAATATACAATGCAAAGTTCACCTCACCAAAATGGTGCTGTTGAAAGGCAAAATTGTAACCTTATGGATATAGTAAAAAGTATGCTTAGTAATTGTAACCTTCCTCTCTATTTTTGGAGTGACACCTTAAAATCTGCAATGTATATCTTAAATATGGTTCCATCTAAGGTTGTTTCCAAAAAAACATTTGGATTATGGAAATGATGGAACCTAGTTTAAGAAATATGCACATATGGTGTTGTCAAGTTGAAGTTAGGGTCTATAATCCACAACTACAGAAATTGAATCCAAGGACAGTCAATGGTTATTTCATTGGATATACAGAAAATTCTAAGGGAATAAATTTATTGTCCCTTGCATACATGTAGAATTATGGAAGCCAGAAATGTAAAATTTATTGAGAGTTTTGAAATAAGTGGAAGTAATGTTCCTTGAAAGATAGGGTGGAAGGAAACATGGAATTAGGATATTACATCTATGAATGAAAATGAAATGATTGTCATTCGAGGAAATCAATCTAATACCTTTGAAGCTTAATCAATTTAAGAACCACCACCACCTCATGAGGAACATACCAATTTTGACTCTATAGTCCAACATCCACATAATATGGATGAAACTGTAGAATTAAGAAGATCCTCTAGAACAAGGAAGCTTGTTATTTTTTATGATTACTATGTGTACCTACAAGAGTCTCACTTTGATGTGGGACCTAGGATTCTCCTGACTATTTGTATCTCTCTTGAAGGCTTAAGATGATCCCATCTCATTTTCACATGCCATGATTGGAGAAAATTTAAAATTTTGGCATGATGCTATGATAGAAGAAATGGAATCCATGGCTAAAATTTAAGTTTGGGAAACTGTCGAGTTATGTGAAGGAGTTAAAGCTATTGGCTGTAAATAGGTTTTAAAACCAAGGTAGACTCGAATGGTAATATCGATAGATATAAAACCAGACTTGTAGCTAATGAATTTACACAAAGAGAATGTATTGACTGTCATGATACTTTCTCTCTAGTTTCTAAAAAGGATTCTTTACAGTGATCATGGCATTAGTAGCTCACTTTGATTTAAAGCTACATCAAATGAATGTAAAAACAACATTTTTGAATAGGGCTCTTGAAGAAGAGGTATACATGAAGCAACTTGAAGGGTTTCATTATGATAAAAGTGATCATTTAATTTGCAAGCTTAAGAAATTAATTTATAGACTAGAACAAGCATCCCATCAAAAGTATTTGAAGTTTCACAATGTTATTATTTAATTTGGTTTTACAGAGAGCATCGTTTATACTTGCATATACCAGAAATTTAGTGGGAGTAAGTTTATTTTCTTAGTCCTATATATTGATGATATTTTGCTTGCAACTAATTATTTGAGTCTATTACATGACACCAAAAATTTCTATTCCAAAGCTTTGAATGAAGGATTTAGGTGAATCCTCTTATTTTTTAGGCATAAAGATTCATTGAGACAGGTTTAAAATAACTTTAGGACTTTATCAAAAAGCCTACATTGAAAATATATTGGAAAAGAAAAAAGTAGAAAACATTTCATATGCATTTGCTATTGCTGGTTTAATGCATGCATAGGTTTGTATAAGACCTGATATTGCATATGATGTGGGAATGTTGGGAAGATACTAAAGCAATCTTGGAATAGAATATTGGAAGGCTACTAAAAAGGCTATAAGATATTTACAAGGAACCAATAATTATATGCTTACTTATAAGCATGTTGATTGTCATGAAGTGGTTGGATCTCAAACTCAGATTTTGCAGGTTGTCAAGACTCCAAAAAGTCCACTTCAGGTATGTCTTCATGTTAGCAGGAGGTGTCATATCATGGAATAGCACCAAACAGACAATCATTACATAATCTACTATGGAGGTAGAGTTTATAGCATGTTTTGAAACAATTTCACAGGCGAAATGGTTGAGTTTTATCACAAGGCTACAAGTTGTGTATTTGATATCTAGGCCTTTAAGAATTTACTATGATTATCTAGCAGCAGTTTTCTTTTCTAAAATTAACAAAAGTGAGGGCAAAAGAAAACATATTGACATAAAGTATTTTGTTACCAGAAAGAGTTAAGGTACAAGAAGCCTCAATAGAGCATATAAGTACATCATTTATGATTGTAGATCCCATGACAAAAGAGCTATCAATAAAAATGTTTTTGAAACATGTAGAGAGCATGGTTTAATGAGCTCATTTTATGCTTTATTTGATTATTTATATAGTACTTATTTTTGTCAAGAATATTATTTTTATTTGTTAGAATATTATTTTTTAATATTATTATTATTATTTTAGAATTTAAAAAAATTGAGAAATTTGAGATTAGATTAGATAAAACACTTTCACTATCCAAATGAGCTTTAAGGTGGTTTACGTACACCCTTTTAAATATTATATATATATATATATATATATATATATATATATATTATTTGTAAAAGATTCTTTACTGGTATTAAACTCTGGGTATTTAAAATAAAGATACTACTCATTAGAAAATGAACAGTTACATTCCTTGATGGAAGGAAGAACACTTAGAAAGTTGTGGATAAGGGTCTTGGCCTATCTATATATAAAGCCATGTTATTCTCCATCAGTCGCATACATTAACGTAAATAAAGATAGGCTGAAATCTCTATCCAATACTCTTCATATAAAAATTTGTGAGGGTTTATAATTTAAAAATAATCGGTTCCTTCGAATACTTTAACAACGATGGTCAGAGGTAAGTGTTTTAATGATTCTTTTATTGTTAAATTTTCTCTCAAATCTTACATTTAAAGCTACATATCACAAGATGATGAGAATTAAGATAACTAAAATAATAATAAATAATATTTCTCTTTTTTTTTTCCTCAATGTGGGTACATAAGCACTTAATCCCGAAATTTGTCAAATATGCATGGTACTTCAAAAAAGAAAAAATTTCGAGATCAAGGACTACCACTAAAGCTTGATGTCCTTTAATACTTTGTAATGATGGGCTTAGGAGCTCGAGGCTTCTGACTTTCAACCGACAAAGCTTCCATAATTTGTTCATAGTCTCGCTAGCTAACTTCTTTATAAATGAGTAATGATAGATACAATCGTTAATGACTCTGTAAGTCCACAAATAAAAAAAGTTGATAAATATGGAATCCACATAAAAAAAAAAAAAATTAATGGTGGACCCCATATATCAAGCCCCTGACGAAGGCTACCGCATTAAATGTGACAACATGGCGTCCAAAGCAGAGGCAGACACCCCAGGCGTACAATGGAAGAGGCATGTATAAAAGTCTCAGTACAGGTACCATTCAAAGACTCTAAATTCTTGCACACACTCTCTCTCTCTCTTACTCTAAAGCATAAACTGACTTAGGCATCTAAAAGTGTTTCATGGCACTCTAGGCCATCAATCTTTCTTGTCTCAGGTGCCTAGCGAAGAACGGCAGGATGTGAAACACATCCTTAACACTGGATTTTCATGATAGGAAGATTGAGGTTATAATCTACCTACAAAAGAAGATGATGATCATGATAACAATTAATTGCATACACCAGATATGGTATTGTTAATTTGTGAGTGCTAGCTTGGATGGAGATGGAATTGGACGTACATAGAACATTCGAGCTACATCTATAATATTGGTTGTTTGTGTTATGGCCAAGACTATATATCTTGGATTTGCCAAATTTCTTGTAATGGTTTCTGTATAATTCCATAATAGCTTTGTCCAATTTCTTTGTATCTATAGAAGTAGTTGCCCTGTCCAATAATTCAAATAATTAAACGGAAACTCAAAGTCTCGTAGTTCGAGATGTATAATGGATCTAACACCCAGTCGAACATCTCAAATCGTTCAGGGCTCACATAACGCTCCACAACATTTTCAAGGAAATTGTGTGTCCAGCCTTTCCTCTGATGCTTAGAGGAATGGAAAATGGATGCTTCAGAGCTTTGCAGCCAGACACCATTAACAGTTTTATGGAGTTGGGCAAGCAGTTCATTACCCAATTCATGGCCAGAAGGAGGAGGCATCCGACCGCTTATCTCTTGATCATGAAGCAGCTGAAAGATGAAAGCTTGAAATCTTATCTCTCCCAATTCAATAAGGAGCTCCTAAGTGTCCAATCCCTACTCACTACCCAACAAGGTCGAGCCCATCTCCTACCTGGTTACTTAAGTATCATATCTCTCCTCCCCACCCAACGCCATCCAGTCCATCTCCCACCTGGTTACTTAAGTCGATGCTCTGGGCTCGCACCCAACAAACAAATGAGGGAACACATCTCCTAAGTGTCCAACCCCTCCTTGCTACCTAGCATGATCGAGTCCATCTTCTGCATGGTTACTTAAGCCGATCCTCCACACTCGCACTCGAAGTACAAAGGAGGGAACACCTCTCCTAAGTGTCACATTTCTCCTCGCCACCCACACAATTAAGCCTATCTCCTGCCTGGTTCTCTAAGTAGATGCTCCGCACTCACACCCAGTGAACAAAGGATGGAAAACCTCTCCTAAGTATTCTATTGTTGCTCCCTACCAAACACGATCGAGCCGATCTCTTGCTTGGTTACTCAAAGCGATGATCCACACTCGCATCAGGCAAACAAAGGAGCGAATACCTCTCCTAAGTGTCACATCCCTCCTTACCACCCAACATGCTTGCACCCGGCTAAAGAAGGACCAAATACCTCTCCTAAATGTCTCATTTCTCCTAGCCACTCAACGCAGTCAAGTCTATCTTCCGCCTGGTTACTTAAGCTGATGCTCCGCACTCACAACGGGTGAACAAATGAGGGAACACCTCTCCCAATTATCCCATCTCTCTTCGCCACCCAAGGATCAAGTCCATCTCCCGCTTGATTGCTTAAGTCAATGCTCCACGCTTGCACCTAGTGAACAAATGAGGGAACACTTCTCCTAAATGTCCTGTCTCTCCTTGCTACCCAGCCTGGTCGAGCCCGTCTCTCACATGGTTATCTAAGCATATGTGTTTTCACACCCAAACAATGGCAATATCATTTTCATTCAAATCAAGGGGTATAACCATTGGACGTACACAACATGGGACATTGGCCAACACAGTGAGTGGGCGCCTAAAAAGGAGGCAAGAAGAAGTGGTAGGAAGCAAAAGTGTGAATATCTGCATACACCAACAAAAGTCTAAATCAGAATAGATGCACATCACTCAAAGCAACGAGACCCAAAAACTTATGTACAACGAATATATTGGCCAAAAACAAAGAGAAATGAGAGAGAAGCGACAACATAAAACTAGTGATGGGCAATAGAATGAGGGAAGGTATCGAACATCAGGTCCCTTGCCCAGGGAGTCGAGGAACTCAAGGGCCTCCTAATCAAGCTTGAATATCTCTAAGTTCAGGGTTCTCAAGTCAACTTGAGGGCTTGATAGTAAATACTTTTAGTCGCCATAAACTGAGGGGAAAGCCTGGCAAAATCCTTAGTGACAGAGGCGAGCTCGAACTTTAGTTCCTTCAGCCACCTCTTGCGCGACCTCAACCTATTCTAAGCCATGACCTACATGGTATCCATGGCAGCTTTGTCTCACATGAGCATCGTGTTCCGCACCACAAGGTCCTTTTTCTTAGCCTTGAAAAGGTCGAGCTCCAAGCCCATATCCAATCGAGCATCCTTGGCTTCTGACAAGGAGGTGACATAGTTGAGACAATGCTGGTGGGTCTCCTTAACTCCTTACTCAGACAAGACACTCGAGTCCGCTCCAGATTTTGCCCTTCTATCAAGGCTTCTACCTTAAGGTGTTTCTGGGATGTTGTATCTGTAACAACCCGATCCTAAAATTAAGCCATAAGATAGGTTTTATGTATTTTTCATATAACTATAAATATTCTATTATTATTATTATTATTAAGGTTTAATGTATTGATTATTATTATAATCATTTTTATAATAAAAAATCTGTATTAATTCTTTTATCAAATAAACCACTTTACACTTCACGTCACCCCTCGTTCTCCCACTATTTTTGGTGTGATCACCGAGTATTTCTCCTATAACTTTCTGAAGCACTTTGAGTTAGACACGATAGTTTCCATCTATTATTCCCTCCCCGTCTATAGTTTCAATCACATAAAAGCCTTAACAACCACTCCCACAAGACGTTTAGATCCCTCTCTATCTACTCCTTTGTTTCTCGGTGGGCACTTTAGATTCACCAAAAACAGAGGCCTCCCTCAATGCTTTTCACCCGCTAGCCACTACCAGTGCACTTCATTGTTTTGTGGGTAAGCCATGCCCGATCCCACTCTTTGATTGATCTTTTGTCTTTCTCTCCACTACTAATAACAAAAAATCTCTCAGGACCCATCACCTCACACATAAATTGCTGCCAATTTCTTTCCGTCACCCCCAGGTCCACCATCATGCGATCACGCATTTTTGTCTCTTTCAGTGAGTTTTGAAACTCCCGCACAGCTCTATCACTTTTTCTTACTTCTATTACTTTCTAGTTGGTAAAGTCTAGTAGGTTCTTTTATTCTTACTTCCATAAAGTACTTTCATATTTGTTGTTCTTACCAAATTGCCCTTAAACCTTTTACCGTTTGACTTGTAGTTCTCCTATAGTATATAATGAAAGTTTATTTTGAGATTATTACGTATACACCCCTTAGTGTTTAAGAAATGACTGAATTATTTTTGGACTGACTATTTTTACGTGGGCTCTTATCTACGGGCTTAAGTCTTTTTGTTACAAAGATTAACAAGTTGTTTTTAAATTGGACTAGACATCATATTTTAAATTAGGCTTAGTTTAATTAAATAAGTATGTTAACCCATTAATCTATATTTTATAGAAAATATTAGAAATTATTTATATTATTAAGTATTAAATTTTTACTAGATTTCAGTAGTAAATACTAAATGATTTAATTATATAATGAGTCTTATGAAACTAGTTTTCATTAATATCTAATACATTTCAATACATTACGATTTCCTACTAAATAAAAATATGTTATTAGTATTTAAATAATTTAAAATATCATGATTTATTGATTATGGTGTTAAACAAAAGATTTATTTGACTATCTTCCTTGACTTATGTGCATGTCCATGCTCCACATTTTTAGGCCCTCTTTGCAGTTTCTTAAGCCAAACAGTGTGTTCTGATGTATCAAATTGCCCTATGGAGTTCTCCCAGGTCTGTTTGATCAAGTTCCCACATCCATCTCTCTTGCTCCAGCTAGCTTCATATCTGAACATCCTTTCTTGCTTTTTAGTCACAAACATGTCCTAGATCTAAATAAAAATAGGCCTGTGATCTGAGGAGGATGTTGACAGATGTAGAATTGAATGCTACTCGAATTTAGCAAACCAAACAATGTTACCAAGAGCTCTATCAATCCTCTCTTTAGTAAAGTGACTTCCCTCTCTATTATTGGCCCAAGTGAATTTGTCTCCTGTATAGCCAAGGTCATTGAGATCACAGTGTTCTAAGGCTTATCTGAGAGACACAATCTGCCTATAGGGTTTGCTAGCAGCGCCAACTTTCTCATTAAGACTTGTGATCTCATTGAAGTCCCCAAATACAACCACGGGACATTCAGTGCAGGCGTTAGCTCTTTTAGGAGCTGCCAAGTTTCACATCTTTTAACAGTGTTAGGGTGTCCATTGAAGCTAGTTAACACGCAAGGGGTACCATCATTTGACAGATTGATTAACACATAAATGTGCCAATAATTATGTGAAATTACTTTTAGATCCACTCAAGAATTCCATAGTAGGGCCATACTACCACTTTTGCCTCAACTGTTCACACTGAAACAGTAATTGAAACCCAACTTGATACAAGTTCTTTCCATCTTTTCCCTGTTACACTTAGGCTGGGTTTGGGTAGTCAAAGTATCCCAAGTCTTCTCAACACTTCTCGTACAGACCAGAGTTCTTGAACATCCAAACAACTTATGGACCTACTTCAGACTCCCTCCCTCTTTCTTTTGTGTCTACACAACCCACGTTAGGCCTCTCTCTTCGCACCCTTTTCCAGTAGCGAGTGCACCGCCGAGATCAACCCTTCGCAGCACACTGTGTCCCCGTGAGCTGAGATCAACGTCAATATGCGAATACCACTGTGTCCCCGTGAGGTGGTGGAGATGCGGTGGCCTAGGTGGCCGCGTACGGCAGCGCAAGTGAAGAGAAATGGGTGAAACCCATTTCGGTTGGGTTACCCCACAGGGGAGAGAAAGAGCTGCATGTAGGGGAGATCGGTGGTGGTTGGGGGAGTCGTCGTTGGTGGCAGTGAGGCTGGACCGCGCACCGCCGGCGCTAAGCTGGGCTAAAACCCATTTCAGACTTAGGGGAGAATCGGGCCAGAGGAGAGAGAGAGCTGCGCGTGGGGGAGATCGGTGGTGGCTGGGGGAGTCGCCAATGGTGACGGTGTGGCTAGGCGACATACAGCGGCGCCGGGCTAAGCTGAAACCCATTCGGGCATGGAAAAGAATCAGGCAGAGGAGAGAGAGAAAGTGAGGAAAGAAAAAAAAATACTATAATATTTATCATTATTATATATAAATAAAAAATAAAATCTCTATAATATTTATCACTATTATATATAAAATAAAATAAAATCATAATAATATTTATCACTATTATATATATATATATATAAATAACTATACTATTTATCACTATTGTATATAAATTAAAAATAAAATTATTACAATATTTATCACTATTATATATAAAAATAAAATAAAATCATTATAATATTTATGAGATCCACACTTTTTTTAACTATCTATCCAAAAGTCAATAACTCAACATATTTCATACATCTAAACAACTCAAACTACTTTCAATGGGATCTACAAACTCACTCCAATCTCTACTCACAACTATTCACAACATTTCTCACTATCCAAATTAGGCCTTAGTCTCTATTAGAAAAACCAAGTTTGGGATATTTGTTTTCGCAAAAAAGTAAAGTTCATGAATTATTTGGGAGTTCTCAAACTACCGACAATTCCAACTTAAACAATTCATTAAAAAAAGTGGGGTTGTTGATCAGCCTCCACCACTTGAACCTAAGGTTGGCTCCTGTCAAGCCTGAGCTTGGTCTTCCTCTATAACCAAGATTATAGAGTTAAAATCCATGGCCAATGACAATGTTCTCTTGAAAGAAGATGGGAGATAGATCACAAGAGTCAACCATATGAATCATTTGGCTCACTAATGGGAAGGCTTCTTGGTACTTAATTTTAACAAACTAAATTATTTATATTGTATTATATAAATTTATCTACAAATTTTGATTATTTTCGTAGACATCTTAAAATGAGTTGTATATATATATAAATATAAAAATTAATATGTTTATAAGGACTCAAATAATAGGCATAGTATTAGGAACATATTATCTCTTATCATTAAAAGTATTTCACACATTTTTCTATTTTGAAATTATAAATAATATTTTAAAAATATTAAATACAAAATTATTTTAATTTATGAGTGTAATGAACTTTATACGTAGTAGCAGATACAGGAACGTACCTAGCTAACTTTAAATTTGTTATCTTTGAATCTTTCAATTGTAATTTTTAATTACAATATTCATCAATTAATTGTACGGCCGTTGATTTTGCAAAGATCCGTCCAAGATACGTGCAAGCTATGCAAGTATAGTTCATCATTTCATATATAACTCATTATCTTAGACTCATTCCATCCATCCCTTGTAACGGGGCTGAGGTTGACGTCCAAAACTATAATGATCTATATATATATATATATATATATATATATATATATATATATATATATATCAATTAGAACTTGAATATCCCAAATCTTAGGGAAACAAATATTTACCTGTTTTTCGTTCCTTTCATTGATGTGTTGCAATTAAAGCAGCAGCAGCAGCAAGAACCAACTCATGACCTCTGTCGATTTCATACTAATATTAAAACCCAAACGTGGTCTGACACAGTTGCCCCCCAGCAATTGGTCGCCTAAAATATTCCTCACTGCCCAGTACTCTCACGTTCGCAAGTCATACCACGTGCTTTCCCAAAAGTACCCCACAAAAACCCCATCTGGCACTGACTTTATCCATCTCTTATCTCAACGCGGCTACGAAGAAGCAAGAGTGATTATATATAACCCACCATCATATTTTACAATACACTTTACAATAAAATATTTTTTATTTTAGAATATAATTATATAATGTGTTATAAAAAAATGACGTATGATTTGGACTTTTTTTAATAGCATAGGACATATTTTAAATTGAGTAAATATCTTGTAAATTCTTTCTTTTATTATAAGGTAGAGTTGAAAAATCACATTAAACTAAATCAATAAATAAACTTTATGTCGTATGATTTTTATATAAAACTAATACTTTCTAAAGTCTATTAGTTATTAATATTTATTATCTTCCTAAATTAAAACCATGACTTGGTCTTGATGTTGATGATGGACCCAACGTAGGCCTAACTACTGGTGCTTATGAAATTCCACGTGATGAGAGAAATAGGGAAAAAAGAAAGAAAGAAAGAAAAAGCCTACGTAGCATTGGCGTATACCGCATATTTGTTTTTTTTTTTTTTCTTCTTACTCTTTTTGTTTTCAGAAAATAGTGAGTGTGATGTTTATCTAATTCTTATAAATGTATAGACTTTTAGTGGGGTTTAAAGACTTCTTCAAACTTCTTAATATTGGACCAAGGTCTTCCACTTAAATGCAAGAGAAATAGATATATAAAATAAATTTTAAAATTTTTATTATTTATATTGTAGTACTGCACAGAATATTTATATTTGTAGACTGTAATAATAAATATTATAAGTTTCATTTAATGTGTCGGTCTTGAGTAGTGCGATATTTTCAGATATTTTATAAAATAATAATGACAAAATAATGATAATATATTAAATAATAATAATAAATTCTAAAAATACCTTCTTACCCAAACTAGATCTAAGTGGAGCCTCGTCACTCCGATGTCTCTATATTGAGTTTTGTACTTATTAAAAAGAAAATGATAGAGATATAACTATTTTTAGAATTATTTTCTAAATTATGAATATTTTTATAAAATAGCGTACAAAACTAATAAAAGTGTACGTATATCATTATTTTTTTTTTTAAAATCCCTTGATAAAAATGAAACAGAAAAAAATAATAATATAATAATTTAAGCCGAAAGCATGATCACCTGAGCAATCAATTACTTTCTCGACTTTTTAATAAATTAGCTCTTGATAAAAGGAGATTGATGAAAAGTTGTCTCGTTATACAAGCCCAGAGACTTTCTTCCTGCACGTGGACTTTTCACTGGACAATTCACCATGCCTTAGAAAAAAGTATTAAAATGAGATGCATCTGGAAAGATTCAGGCCTCGTTTGTTTTCGGAGATGAGATGAGATGAGATGAAAATTTTTGAGATGAGATGAATTATTTATTTTATTTTGTATTGGAATTTGAAAAAGTTGTAATGATTAGGTGAGAGAGAAGATGAGATGAATTTGAAAAAGTTGAATTATTTATTTTATTTTATATTGGAATTGAAAAAAGTGTAATGATGAAATTGAGATGAGATGAGATGAGATGAGAGTTTTTTGAAAACAAACCAGGCCTCATTTTAGGCACATTTTTCCTTTCCTAAACGTTTTAAATTTTAATTTAAGGACTCGTTTATTTTCAGGAAATATCTCATCTCATCTTATCTCATCTCATCTCAATTTCATCATTACATTTTTTTTAATTCCAATACAAAATAAAATAAACAATTTAACTTTTTCAAATTCATCTCATCTTCTCTCATCTAATCATTACAACTTTTTTAAATTTCAATACAAAATAAAATAAACAATTCATCTTATCTTAAAAAATTTTATCTCATCTCATCTCATTTCCAAAAACAAATGAGATTTGGCTTCGTTTGGATGTCAAACTCATCCCAATTCATTTCAACTCATCATTACAACTTTTTCAAATTTCAATACAAAATATAATAAATAATTCAATTTTTTCAAATCTCAAAATAACTTTAATATTTAAAAATAATATTCTAACAATATTTTATCATCTCAATTTAACTCAACTCAACTCATCTCAACATCCAAACACACCCTAAATGTCTCGTACGTATTGTCTTAGCAGTTGTCTTAAATGCTTGTGGGGATTATGAACTATTTTTCTACCTTATTAGAGCTTTCTTTAGGCATTAGACATGCCAACATTTTCCTAATATATTTAGGATTATGTCCCCGAATTGGACGGAGTTAATGGAGTCTTATAAATAAATAAATCTATATGTTATATAATTTTTAATGTTTTTTTCATAAAATTCACATCATCCTCCAATTGTGTTTTTTTTAATAAAAATAAATAATATTTGCAATTAAGTGAAAAAACTTAAACTAATTAAATAAAACAATAATATGTCTAATTAAATCAGTTAAAAAATAAAAATATTAAATGAAAAATAATATATTTAATCATGTTATTATTTTTTTATTAAAAATTAGCAATCTTTTAGTTTTCAAAATGCATTTCTTTTAAAGAGGTGAAAAAACTTGAGAAAAAGTATAGATACATGCATGACTTGACCTGGTTTTCTCATCTCATTTCAAAATTTTATTTTCAAACATCAATCAAACAATAATTTTTAATTTTAAATTTTTAACTTTTTAACTTTTTTCATATAATCATCACTTAATCATTACAATTTTTTCAAACTTTCAAACAAAACAGAAAAAATAACTCAACTTTTTTTAGATTTGAAAAAAAGATAATATTAAAAAATTAAATTATAATATTATTTTAACTTTATAATATTTTTATTCTATTTTTTTATCTTTTTTACCAAAACTTAATAAAACATCTTAACTCAAATCATTTTAAATTTTTACTATTATTTACTAATCATATCACGATTTTTCATCTCATTAATTTCCCGGCCTAGCTAACGCTTTTATTGACTGGTTACTCAATTCTTTTATTGTATAAAGTGAATCTAAATAAGCATTTAATACATCTTTAAAACATCTAAACATATTTAAAGTGCTTTAAAAATAAAAATATTATTTTAAATCAATCATCTTACATCATTCTGGCGTATTGCGGTGTTTGCGGCTTTTTACGTTAATTTAGTGTACATTTCACCAAATCAACGAATGTGCATGTGGATAAGTTGGAATAATTTTAGTATGCCGTTTAATTTTGACCACTAATACATTTAATTATTTTTATAAAAAAATCTTATTGGTTAAAGAAGTAATTATTAATATATTAATATTTTTTTATTTTTTTATTTTTTATTTTGTTAAAAATATTTAAATATGTTTAAAAAATATTTGAAATAAAAAGTAAAAAAATATATATATAATTTGCACTAGGAACATACCAAGTAGGCAAATTGAAGATTCATAGTAACACTCCTATAAGTTATTTAGTAATGTTATATATAGTTTTTTGTGCATCCTCCCGCGCCCTCTTTAAAAAAATGAGAGCTAACATTAAAAATATAATTTTTTTAAATAGATCTCAAATTTATCTATTTTTTTCAAAGAGTATACAAGAACTACATATTACAATATTACAAATATCATTTTTATTAGTTATCAACTATTCGAGCATGAAGTACGATTAAATATTCAGTTCCACTTAAAGAAGCCTGGATTGGGGAATCACAGGGAATAGTGAGAAGGCTGACTGATTCAAAAGAGGATATGATTTGTTTGCAATTTTCTATTAGTAATAGGGAAGATCAATAGAGGACAATAATACAATTTTCTACAATAACCGCGTGGAAGTTTCTCACCAACCAATCCCAAACATCCAAAGCTCTTTTCTCAACCCACTAGGCAAGCCTCTCTACCCCACGCATCCATTCTGCTCCAGCTCTATATATATAAGCTCATTCCAATTACAGAGACAGTATCAAAAAGAAAACTAGAAGCTGTGAAGAATGGAGGTGCCTCATCCAGGTTTTAGATTCTACCCAACTGAAGAAGAGCTGGTTTCCTTCTACCTTCGCAACAAGCTTGATGGGAAGGGACCAGATGTGCACCGGATTATTCCGGTCATCGACATTTGCGACATGGAACCTTGGCACCTTCCAAGTAGATATCTCTTCCAGCAATTCTTTCAACATTGTATTCATTTGCTATTCAGTTTTGATTGATCATTTGCGGTTTTTAATCGAACTGGGTAGTTAAAAGTGTGTTCTAAGTTTGAGCAATTCTGTTACAAGTCTGCTCATTTCTTTCTGTTCTAAGTTTGAGCAATTCTGTTACAAGTCTGCTCATTTCTTTCTGTTATGTGATGCAGAGCTTGCAGGAGAGCTGTGTCAAGCAGACACAGAGCAATGGTTTTTCTTCACGCCAAGACAGGAGAGAGAAGCTAGGGGAGGAAGACCCAGCAGAACTACAGATTCTGGGTACTGGAAGGCAACAGGCTCTCCTGGCTATGTGTATTCATCGGAAAACCGGGTGATTGGAGTGAAGAAAACCATGGTTTTCTATAAGGGGAAGGCTCCTACAGGAAGGAAAACCAAGTGGAAGATGAATGAATACAGAGCCATTGAAGAAGAAATCAGCCCATATTGCAGAGTCATTCCCAAGGTATACATACCACCTATTAACAGTTTGTTGGGCTTTTTCTTCATTTTCTAGCAGAATTTCCAAGTCTTGTATCTTATTCCACTATTTCTTTCGCTGTAGTTGAGGCATGAATTCACTTTGTGCCGAGTGTATGTGATCTCGGGAAGCTTCCGTGCATTTGATCGGCGCCCGGAAGTGTCAACAATAAAGACACAGCATGTCAGTGATGGGGCTGGGCCTGGGGCTGGCACTGGCGCTGGGGCTGCAAGTACATCTCAGAACGCCACAATGGAGGAAAGAACAAGTTCATCTGAAACTTCATGTTCAGGAGGAGACCTTCCTGATCTCCCAGAGATTGCAGGAAGTATTAACTGGGATATAAACGATGGTTTAGAATCTCTATTGGAATGGGACCAAATAGATTGGCTCTAACCCAAGCCATGTGAAGATCTGCAGCCCTGTTGAGCAACACTGATATATTGTCCTGGAAGTTGAGTACACAATTAGCACTAGAAAAGCTTACTTTAGATCTAATAAATTCTTTTTTTCTTTTATTCATGAACAGAAGGGTACGTAGGAGTGAGGATGTAAATTTTATAACATGAGAATTAAAAATATCTGTAAGAAAACTGAAGCTAGGAATGAGAAGCAGGGTGAAGCAAGTTTAGGAGTAGCAGAGCTAAGCTGTCGGTTACGTTCAGCTTTAATTAGTCTCAAGATTGCTCATTGTTTCTGTTGATATTGTGCCGTTAACTTTCCAAGCACAACTTGTGAAGCTGGAAGAAGCAATAAGATGTCGTAATATTCAAAACCAAGCACAACTTGTTTATATATGTATATATACACACCAAAAAAGAAAGGAAAATGCCCTGGAGTAAGCAATAAGATTTCATATTCATAATAAGAACTATTTATCTCACGTATAAGTATCCTGAAGAAATATCGCATCCAATGCTTTCAAAAATTGTTGGATCAAATGATACAGATGTATATTTCTCTTTTTAAAACATATTGCAGACCAAGTCAACTAACTAAACCACAAACCATTCCTAGGTATCGTGCTTGAGCAGAGTAAAATGAATCAAAACTTCATCATTCAGGCATAGATCCCAAGATTGCTTTTGCCATCAACATCTTAATTCACCTGCATCCCTTGTTTGCTTCTGTGAAAATGATTGTCATCTTCAGTTGCATCAATTAAAACTTACAACTTGGCCAATGTACAAGCATGCGATCTGCAGCTACTTTCATGTTAGAAAATTCATTATAACTGTCTTCATGGTTGGCATGGGAAAAGCAGAAGAGAATAAGATTTGCACAAGATTCAAAAGGACATCACGCGATAAAAATATAACTCTGCAGCCTCAGCTGATAAAAGAAGCCCGTCAAAACAAACATGATGGTAACCTAAAACCCACACCACAAAAATAAAACGAACAACAAAAACAAATGGAAAAATTATAGTTTTCAACCATAAACTGCCACCTGTTTTTCACTTTGTAAACTGAATTACCAAAAATTTCAATTTGCATCATAAACAGCCTATATCATCTATTTGCACATTCAGTTATAACTTGGCCATTAAAATGAACAAAAATTAGCAACGTGAAACAATATTACTGGCAAGATCTAAACTGATGATGCAAATTAAAAAGCGTGATTCCTACGACCCCCCCCCCCCCCCCCTCTTCTTGGGGCCAGAAAAAACAAGAAGAAAATTAGACAAAACAAAAAAAAAAATGAAGCCTCCATCTCTGTGCTGTAGTTTGATACAAAGAAAACTACATCTGATTTAGATGGACAAAAGGGTAATGACTGTGTCCACAGAATAGTTCCCCAAGTTTTGGTATTCATATACTTATTTTTCCTCTCAGTCTACTGTTGAGTTTCTGCAGGGAAGAAAGCCGTCTTGTTTGCAGGAAAACATAAAACACTGATTACGATTCCTGAGAAAGTGAAAATACAAATCAATAAGCTTCTTTCTTTATTGAAGAATTCAAAACTCAACTGTAGCGGCATTGTAGCACCAGTGTTCTATTACATCTCCAACTAACAGTTTGGTAGTCAATTCTCTTTCAGTAATAACAATATGAGCCTTTTTTTTCAAAAGAAAAAATGGTACCTAGAAAAGTGAATGCATGTTCCAATGGAAATAACAATTTCATTGGAGAAGCAGCAAAAACTGGATATACAATTTTCTCACGCATTGAACATACCTGAGCATGAAGAAATGGCAGGGACAGAAAGCTTCCTTGTTTGCTGGAAAACATAAAAATTGATTATGGTTCTGAGAAAGTGAAAATTCAAATCAACAAGCTTCTTTCTTTATTTAAGAATTCAAAACTCGACAGTAACAGCACCCTACAAATAGCACCAGTGTTCTATTACATCTCAAACTAATGGTTTGGTAGTCAATTCTCTTTCATTAACTGAGTTAGGTATAATAATAATAACAATGCAATCCTTTTTTTCAAAGGAAAAAATGGTACAGAAAAGTGAATAGATGTTTCCAATGGAAACAACAATTTCATTGGAGAAGCAGCAACAACTGGATATACAATTTTTGCATGCATTGAACATCCTTGTGCATAAAGAAGTGCCAATAACATAATTGCAAATGCCTATAAAAGAAATAATAATAAAAAAAAAACATAATTGCAAAATGAAACTGCAAGAGATTTTGGGAATAGAGTACATCCTCACATCTTTGTTTGCATTCACATGCAGAATTCGACGAAGTAGGTAGTGTATGCGACTGGTTTTAACTCAAACTCTGGGTAAAAATGATAATATCATGTTACTCATGATATCCATGCATAGAGTAGATTAACTCAAGAAGCTAGAATTGCTGAGGTAGGAAAGTCAAGCTGCTTATCACATTAAAGAAGGCCAAATTGTTAAGTAAATGGAATTCTGATTGAAATACAAGCAAGGAAGGGATTTATTATTATTATTATTATTATTATTGAGTAAAGGTAGTGACATGTTTAAATGATGTCTAAACCAACAAATTTATACATGGACCATTTGGATACAAACTTCAATGAATTAAGTTTTTGTCATAATTAAAAATGAAGTCAGAATTGATGATTGGTGGTGTATTAGGATAAAAAAAAATCCAGCAGATGTAAATGAAGCAAACTCCTTGTGAATAGGAACGTAAGACCTTACATTGGACATGAATGGTCAATTATATGAGGTAGTTAGTGATTACTTACAAAAAAAAGTCATCATGGTTTATATTTCTTTGTCCATGCAACAAGAATCTATTATATTGACCAGGGGAAACTAATGAGTGCATTATCTCTTTTGCCATCCATATCAACTTTTTATCACTACGAATTCATGGTGATATACAGTTGATATTGCAATTGCACATGGTGGATTAGTTGTTGAGGCTGTGTTGTGTTTCAGGGACACCCATGGCTCATCACAAGGTCAATTACTCCATACAACTTTTAAAGCTCCAACTCCAACATTAGTCCTACCCCTAATATATTGGCTTTTAATAAATCTAAACTCATGCCTAACAATTAGCACCGAGCCTTATCCACCTCAAACAATGACTCAAATTTCTGGAAGTTGCGATATGCTCTTTTTCCAAATTATGAAGTCTTCATTGAATTTTAAAGCCCAGGAGTGTATTGCCCAAGTTCACAAATGGTATTACAACATGGAGAACGTATCAAATATTCTTGACCATCAAAAGAGCATATAAAGAGACAGAGAGAGTTCCTAGCATTAGCCACAAGGAACCATAGTCTAGCAGTTTTTTAAGCTCATTAATTTTATTTTTATTTTTATAAGTAAATAAGTATCTTTATTGAATAGAATGAAACTAGGCAATGCCCAAATATACAGGAAGTATACAAAGTGAGACACCTAATTACATTATAGTGAACTAAAAAGAAGATAGAAACTCATGGACATTCCCACCCTTCAATACAATAGCAGAAAACCACTGTAAAAGAGAGAATATAAAAAAATTCCACATTTCTCCCACTGCATGGTTTTTGTTGTTAAAACATCTATCATTCCTTTCCAACCATAGACACCACATTAAACATAAAGGTATCATACGCCATGCTGCTGCCAAACTGATATGCCTCCTGTTTCAGCACGCTAGTAGTTCCACCACACTCTTAGGCATTACCCAACTCAATCCAGCTCTATGAAGGATACCAACCCATAATTCGCCCACCTCGCAATGTAAAAGCAAGTGATCTATCGATTCTCCATTCTTTTTATACATGTAGCACCACTCCATGACCACCACACCCCGCTCCTTACATTATCAACAGTCAAAATCTTTCCAACTGCAGCTGTCCAAATAAAAAACGCAACTTTAAACGGTACTAATGCCTTCCAAATACTCTTCCACGGGAAAAAAAAAGTGGGTTGTTGTACTGTCAAAGCCTTGTAAAAGGATTTAACAGTAAACTTTTTTCTCCTCGTGTGAATCCACAACATACGGTCACCCCCATTTCCTCCTACCTTTGCTGAATACAAGTAAATATAAAAGTCTGTCATCTCATCAAATTCCCAATCCTGAGCATTTCTAGTAAAAGTGACATTCCAAGTTACCATCTCATTGACACGACACAACAAATCTGAAACTGTAGCTTGCTGATTTCCAACCAAGTTAAATGTGACTGGAAAAACAATGGAAAGAGGGCTCTCCCCACTCAAAGCATCAAACCAAAAGTGGATTCTTGCTCCATCAGCCACCTCAAACCTAATATGTTTTTCAAAAGTGTTCCATCCATTTCTAATGAATTTCCATAGGCTTACTCCATATGACCCCTACCCTCCTTAGAACACCATCCCCCCCACTCACTACCATACTTGTGTTCAATTACCTCTCTCCACAATGAGTTCCCTTTCATTTGATACCTCCACAATCACTTTCCAAGAAGTGCCTTGTTGAAAATACTCAAATTTCGCACCCCTAATCCCCTATTTGCAATTGGACAGCTCATCCATTGCCAACTTACAAGGTGAAATTTGATTTCCTCCCCATGCCACCTCACAAGAAAGCTCTAAACAACTTTTCAATTCGGTTTGCCACACCCACCGGTAGTGGAAAGAGAAAAAGATAGTAAGTGGGAAGGTTGGAAATATTACTTTTAGTAAGAGTTAACCTCCCCCCTTTTGATAAATATAGCCACTTCCACCCCAATAATCTTTTTTTAATCTTCTCTACCACCCCATCCCAAATGCTCTTTGCTTTGAATGACACCCCCAAGGGGAGTCCAAGATATTTCATAGGAAACTCAACCCTATTTTTCTTCCTCTCAGACTTCTCTTCAAGGGGAGAATGAGAGTGAAGAAGAAAAGTCATCTGTGGATCCGTTAGTGACATTTATCCAGGCTGAACCAACACACCAACAGCAACCCTTACCCTGTGAAAACCAACAGCAAGAGCTAGAGCCACATATTGATAAGCTGGGTGAGCAACCAAGTGCAGAATCGAGAGTCTACTCACGACGCTAGAATAGTAAGACTGACACCTCATCTACTTGCCAGTCTTCCAACTCGGAATTAGGTAATTCTTTGACTATCCCAGACTCCTCAACTCCTATTATTCATGATAAGAACTTACCTATTGCACAGCGTAAAGGGGTCAAATCTTGTACCCAACACCCACTTTCTAACTTTATCTCTTACCAAAACTTGTCATCTTCATATCATACCTTTATTTTCAATTTGTCCTCTGTGTCTATTCCAAAAAATCTACAAGATGCACTTAATGACCCAAAGTGGAGAGAGGCAATGCAAGAAGAGATGAGAGCCCTTGTTAAGAATGACACTTGGGATTTGGTTCTCTTACCTAAGGAAAATGTTGTGGGATGTAAGTGGGTTTTTACACCAAAACTCAAGCCTAATGGATCTGTTGATAGACTAAAGGCAAGATTGGTAGCAAAAGAGTTCACACAAACCTATGGGATAGACTACTAAGAGACATTTGCGCCTGTGGTAAAGATGAATTCAGTTCGGGTTTTGCTCTTGGTAGCAAATGAGGCTTGGTCACTCTATCAACTTGATGTGAAGAATGCGTTTCTTCATGGAGACTTGGAAAATGAAGTGTATATGGAACTTCCCCTTGGCCTTGAGTTTCCTGAAGCCAAGGGTAAAGTTTGCAAACTAGGAAAAGTTGTATATGGATTGAAGCAGACGCCAAGAGCATGGTTTGAAAGATTTTCCCAAGCTGTACAGAGATAGGGCTACAAGCAGAGTCAAGCAGATCATACATTATTCATCAAGCATACACCATCAAGTAAGATGACTGCACTTATTGTATATGATATTGTGATAACTGGAAATGATGATAAAGAAGTGAAGAAACTGAAAAAAATACTTGGCTAGTGAGTTTGAGATAAAAGACCTTGGAAATCTGAAATATTTCTTAGGCATTGAAGTTGCACGATCTCAGCATGGGATTTTTATCTCCCACAGAAAGTATGTCCTTGATCTCCTCGAGGAAACTTGAATGTTTGGATGCAAGGCAGTGGATAATCCAATTGAACCGAATGTTAAGTTAGGAGAAGATGCTGAAGGAAATATGGTAGACAGGGGCAGATATCAAAGATTGGTTGGTTGGTCGATTAATTTATCTATCCCATACCCGTCCAGATATTGCCTATGCAATTAGTATGGTGAGTCAATTTATACATTCGCCATGTGAGTCTCACATGAACACAATCTATCAGATTCTTAAGTATCTAAAGTCATCACCAGGAAAAGGCTTGCTGCTTTCTAAGCATAATCACTTCAAGATAGAAGCATATACAGATGCAGATTGGGTTAGATCAAGGGAGGATAGAAGGTCTAACTCAGGTTATTGTTCCTTTGAGGGAGGAAATTTGGTGACATGGCATAGCAAAAAACAATCAGTGGTTGCTAGATCGAGTGCTAAAGCTGAATTTCGAGCTATGGCACATGGAGTATGTGAGTTACTATGGTTGAAGTTATTGTTAAGAGAGCTAAAGGATGACACTACAAAGCCTATGAGGTTGTACTATGACAACAAAGCAATAATCAGCATTGCACATAACCCAATGCAACATGATAGAACCAAGCATATTGAAATTGATAGGCATTTCATCAAGGAGAAGCTACGTGCAGGACTGATTTGTATCCCTTATGTGAAGACAGAGGATCAATTGGCCGACATCTTAACAAAAGGAGTTATTAGTAACATGTTTCAAACAACTCTTGGCAAGCTAGGCATGAGAGATATTTTTACATTAGCTTGAGGGGGAGTGTTGAGAGTTGTTTATTCCCTTAGTTGTACTGTAGCATTAACTGTAGCAATTATTTAATGTATTTGCCCTCTATAAATAAGAAACTGAAGAAAAGGAAATACAATTCCGTGAGAATTAATTTCTCTATCTTATTTTCAACTCTTTTTCCATGTCTAACTGGCAAAGGACCCCCAGAATACCTTCTCTTAACCGGCTGTGCAAACACTCATTCGCTATCAAAACGAAGTCCAAAATTTGCTGCACCCCGAATGAAAACATTTTGAGGTTTGGAAATCCCACCTGCCAATTTGTCCATCACCAAACTCATGCGATTAGCTAACACCTTTAAAATGATCTTGTAAATCCCACCTACCAAGCTAATAGGCCGGAAGTCTTGCAAATCGTGGGCACCAACTATCTTTAGAATAAGAGCAATGAAAGTAGTATTTAATGACTTCTCAAAATTAAGATTAGAAAGAAAAGCATGGAAAATCTACATCACTTCCTCCTTCACTATCCTAAACACTATTGAAAGAAAGCCATAGAAAAACCATCCGGGCTCGGGGCTTTATCTTTGCACATACCTCTCACCACTAGATGCACCTCCTCTTCAACAAACGGCCTCTCCAACCAACTTGCTACCTCCAAATATAGCTGGTCAAAAATTAAACCATCAAGTCTGGGGTGCCACTCTACTTCTTCAGCTAGGAGCTCCTCATAGTACTGCACTAAATGGTCTTGGATCTCTTCTGGAGACTGTAACACATTTGAGCCTGAATGATGGACTTCAATAGCGTTGTGGCACCTATGAGAATTGGCCACCTTGTGAAAGAACTTAGTGCATTTATCCCCCTCCTTCAACCAAAGCGACCTTGATTTTTGCCTCCAAGATATTTCCTCCATCAACAAAACTTTCTCAATTTCGATCACCACCACATTCCTTCTTGACAAAGAGTCCTCATTCGCCTCCCCTTCCTCCAATACTAGCAACTTCTCCCAAAGAATATTTTTCTGCACTTCCGTATGTCTAAATACTTCTTCATTCCACTTCTTTAAAACAACCTTTAGAGCTTTAAGTTTGCCTGCCACTATGAAACTAGGTGTTCCATCAAAAGAATAAGTTTCCCACCAAGCCCTTACCTTCTCCACAAATCCATCAACTTCTAACCACATATTCTCAAATTTGAAAGGACGCCTACCCCCATGAATGCCACCACAATCAAACAAAATTGGAAAATGATCGGAACATTCCCATGGCAACCTTTTCTGACATAGATCCGGAAAGTGTGTCTCCGACGAAGAAGAGACTAGAAATCTATCTAACCTTGACCACCCTCGACTGTTGGACCAAGTATAGACCCCCTCCCCACCACCACCAAAGGAAGATCCACAAGAGTCAACTCAAAAATCAACTCTGTGAAGTTTTCCATTGCTCTTGTCGACTTAGATGTCCCCGCCCTCTCACTAGGGAACCAAACAATATTGAAATCACCACAAAAAATCCAAGGTTAATCCCATTAAAAATATAGACCCACCAATTCCTCCCACAAAAAGCTTCTGTCACTATCCACATTGGGCCCATACCCACCCGCAAGAGCCCACCTCCACCCATCCTCAATATTCCTAAAAGATACAGCCATAGAAAAGGACCCGATGCAATCCTCTACCATCTCCAAGCATTGTAAGAAAGATTTTCATCTTTTCTTGCCAACGCTTAAAATTGACTCCTCCAAATTTCTCGGTGCAATAGATTCATTTAAAGTCATAGTGGCAACCAATCAATTAAAATACGCCTCTAGTTTAACAAAGAGAATTCTACTCTAAGATTGTTGGTAAGTATTTTGATAAACGCTATGTAAACTAGAGTATATGTAAAAATTAAAATAATAAAAACAAATTAGAATGAGAGAACATGGTGTTGAGGTACGTTGTGATGGACGCTTTCCTTAGAGTAGATTCCGCCGCCTCCAAATTTAAACATGCACTAGGTTTTTTGACAGTCTACTCCCAAGATACAACAATGTCGGTTTCCGTTAATCTCGTTGTCAGTGCACACAAAAGGAGATCCTCAAACCCGGTATAAAATAGTCAAAGCCCAAAGAAAGAAAGACAAAAGAAGGAGGAAGTGTTTATCTAATTTTTGTAGAGAATTTGGAGTCCATGAATTTGAGGGTGGGATTCCCTATTTATAGAAAATGAAAGGGAACTTGTGAAAAGTCAAACTTATTTAAATGAAATGGTACTTATTTAAAGTCACATCATATAAATAAAATGATACTTGTGAAAAGTCACAACTTATATACATGAAAGGGTATTTGTGAAAAGTTACCACTAAAATGAATGAGCACTTTTGAGAAATCACAACTTCTCAAATATTAGAGAATACATTGAAAAGGTTTCTGATTCACCAAAAGCCACAACATTTTGTTTGGTTGGCAAACAGTTAAAACTCATATTCCCAAAAGGCATACATTTGTTCAAGTTACCATGACACATTTTCATTTAAATCTAGACAACCGAACCAATACATTGAACAATGGTAATGATTCACATTACTTTTTTTACTTTACATCAAATAATTTAATCATTTCTAAGTTTAAAAACCAACAATCCCCCACCTTATTAAAATATTTTAAAGGACAAAATAAAATAAAATTTTCTTTGGACTAAGTACTATGCATCCATAGAGGTAGCTTGTGGCTTTAAACGTCTACCTAGTGTTAGCATGTTTCCATCTTGAAGATCCACGGTGAACCAAGTTTTAAACTAGAATCTTTTAACTCAGGCTTTTTCATACCACACACATAGTACTGCATGTATCAGGTTCCTTTCAAGGAAATGCATAAAGGTTGTGCACCGTATCTTGAAGTCATGAGCACTCTAGGGAATAGCCCAATTACCATAGACTGTGGCCCCACAGTCACATTCACATAGGTAAGTCCTCCTAGAGTACCTGCAATTCTATACCTCACCTTAGTCTTGGACTTATTCAAAGCATTTTGTTTTTCCTTTGCCATTGCATTTTTAGCACTTACACCCTAGGGATAGACCTATAATAATATTTTAATAGTGTTATCCAGTGACTCGAATAATTTGTTCTTCCCATTGAACCTTCTTTTTGGGATTTCCAGTCAAGAAGGTTGGGTTGCCGCTAATGGTGACCTAATTAATGGGCTTCAGTCTCATCCCCTTGATGTACGTATAACCTTCGACTTTGCCAGTCTTTTCGTCAAAAGATTTGCTAGGTTATCTTCTGACTTTACATATTCCAAAGTCAAGTATCCATTCTTTATCAAGTATCTTATCATAGAATGTCTGATACTCAAATGTCTCCTCTTATGATTAAAGTGTTTATTATTACAAACACTTATCATGGCCTAATTGTCACAAAGAACAGAAATAGCTGGCATGGGTTTTTTAACTAGTGGAATTTCTGATAATAAATTCTTAAACCACTCTACCTCATGTCCGGTAGTATCCAAGGCTATTAATTCAACCTCCATAATAGATTGTGAAATCACAGTTTGCTTGGAAGATCTCCAAGCCACAGCTGCTCCATCGAGAGTGAAAATATATCCACTCGTTCCCTTACGATTTACTGTGTCAATTATCCAACTAGCATCACTGTATGCTTCCAATACAGTGGGATACCCAGAATAATGGATACCATATGTCATGGTTCCTCTCAAATATTTAAGAATTTTGTCCAATGCCTTCCAATGAGAATCATCAAGCTTACTAATATATCTGCTAAATCTACTCACAGCATATGAAATATCAGGTCTAATAGAATTAGCAATATACAGTAACATACAAATAATCTGAGAATATCTCAATTGTGACACAAGATCTCCAAGATTCTTACTTAAATACAAACAAGGGTCAAGAGGAGTACTGACAGGTTTGCATTCGAATCTCTCAAACTTTTTAAGAATATTTTCAATATAATGAGATTGATTTATGCTAATATCATCATGAGATCTCATTAATTTAATACCAAGAATTACTTGTGCCTCATGTCTTTTCATGTCAAAATTCTTATAAAAAATTTTTAACATCAAGAATAATATCTATATTGGTACCAATGATGAGAATATTATCAACGTAAAAACATAGCATTACGCAGGCACCATCAATTATTTTAGTATATAAACACTTATCAAATTCATTTATCTTGAAATCATAAGATAAAATTATTTTATCAAACTTTTGGTACCATTGTTTATGGGCTTGCTTTAAATCATAAAGAGATTTAATAAATTTACAAACTTTCCTTTCTTGTCCTAGAATCACAAATCACTCTAATTAATCCATGTATATCTCTTCTTCTAGATAGCCATTAAGAAATGCGGTCTTTACGTCTATTTGATGGACCTCAAGTTTATAGATCGCTGCTAGAGTAATTAGAACACGAATTATGGTTATTCTAGTAATAGGAGAATATTTATCAAAATAATCGATACCCTCTCTTGATGTAAAACCCTTTGCAACCAGCCTACCTTTAAATTTATCAATAGCACCATCAGGTTTCAATTTCCTTTTAAAAATCAATTTACATCCAATGGTTTTACATCCAAGAGGAAGATCACATTAGTTCCAAGTGCCATTAGTCTTAAGAGATTTCAGCTCATTATTTATTGCTTCTTTCCATAAAGCAAAATCAATGGAAAGCATGGTATACTTGAAAGTCAACAAGTCTTCCTCCATAGAATAAGTATAAAAATCATATCCAAAATCCTATTCTTTTCTAACTCGTTTTCCTCTTCTAAGTTCATTTTTTATCCAGATGCACTCTCAAAATTAGATATAAAGGTAGGTTGACTACTGGTGGAAGAAAAACTTACTGTAGATAAAAATCTTTCTAATTTATTTTTGAAAAGAAATAAATTTTCAAAAAATGTTGCATCCCTAGACTCCATGATGGTGTTGGGATCAATATCTTGGACTTCTGATTTGATAATCAAAAACCTATATGCAGAACTATATAACATACCCAATGAATACTGCATCTACTGTGTTGGGACCCAATTTCATTTTCTTAATTTTTGGAACATTAACTTTTGAAAAGAACTCCAAACTCTAAAGAAATTAATATTGGGTATTCTACCATTCCAGAGTTCATCAGTGTCTTGTCAGATCCCCTAAAGGGTACTCTATTCAAGATAAAACAAGATGCAAGTATTGTTTCCCCCCACCATTGTTCAGGTAGGCTGGAACTAGAGAGCATGCATTTGACCATATCTACCAAAGTTCTATTTTTTCTTTCAGAAACACCATTGGATTGAGGAGAATATAAAGCGGTTTCTCCATGTATAATATCATTCTCCTCACAGTATTGAACCAATTGATTAGAGGAGTATTCACCTCCTCTATCAAACCTGATAATTTTAATCTTTCTATCCATAATTTTCAACTTCAATTTTATAGCTGACAAATTTACTAAAAGATTCATCTTTTGTTTTCATCAATTAAATATAACAAAATTTGGACATATCATTTATAAAAGTAATGAATTATTTATTACCACATTTAGAGGAGACACCATTTAAATAGCAACCATCACTATGAATTAATTCAAGTAACGACGAATTTCTTATAACAGATTTAAATGGCTTTCTAGGCTATTTTGATTGAACACAGATCAAACATTTTTCATCCAAATCAATAGGAACTTTAGAAATAATCTCTAAATCCATCATTCTTTTAACATTATGATAATTAATATGGCCTAATCTAGAATGCCATATTGAAGAGGAACATGTAAAAAATGTAAATTTATTATTAGAATCAAACTTGTCTACTACATTATCTTGAATATTTATTACAAACAAATCACCACTCACATAAACTTTTCCCACAAATGACCCATATTTAGTTACAATAACTTTATTGGATTAAAATAATAATGTGTAGCCTGCCCCACTAAGTAAAGATCCACTAATTAGGTTTCTCCTCGCCTCTGGTACGTAAAATACTTCTTCTAAAGGAAGAGTATTTCCAAACGTTAATTTGAGTTCAATTTTTCCTACTCCAAATACTTGTGCAGAGGTGGAGTTACCCATCGTCACTTTCATGTCGTTAGTATCCTGATATGTTGAAAAAATATTGTGATTAGAAGTGACATGTACATTAGCTCCTGTGTCTACTATCTAATCAGTAGCACTACAAGCCAGATAAATTTAGGGACTTGTGGTCACATACCGTTCATCGGTTCCAACGGAGTCGGTCCCGGAAAGCACCATATGAGCCTGTGAGTTAGGCGATCTTGATTGTTCATTGCCTTGATTTTTCATTATCTTATAGCGACAATTTTTGGCCAAATGACTCGGTTTGTTACAGTTAAAACAAATGGGTCTCTTATCATCTTTGTTGATATAGGACTTTAGTTTCAAATTATTCCCATAATTAGTTTTACCCTTATTGAATTTAGACTTATGATGTAATGGGTTCTTACGTGTTTTATGGCGTTCTACAATATTTGCTTTAGACTGGAAATCATTAACCAATAGTGGGATATGATCATTTTCCAAGTATTGTTTTTGGATCCTATTGGCAAAGATCAAGGTTTTCATGGTCATATATTCAGTCTTATGTTTAAGAGATAGGCCAAAATTCTTCCATGAATGAGACAACTTATCTATTATACAAGCAACTTGGAAACGCTCGGTAATACCCATTCCTCATTGGCCCTATTCATGGTAAATGATAGTTTAACTCATGGGCTTACTCTACTATAGATTTGGAATCATCCATCTTAAAGCCAAGAAATTGGCTTGCACTATACTTATCCATTTCGGCATCTTGTACACCATATTTCTCATCAAAAGCATTCCAAATATCTTTGGCAGATTTAATGTGTAGGTAAATATCAAAAAGGGTATTACTTAAATGATTTAAAATCCTACATCTACACAAATTATATTTTTCTACATATGTTTGCAATTCAATAGTACGTGCGGGCTCATGTAAATCATCAGAAGGAGGATCATTTTCAATAACAAAATATAATCCAAGTATTGTAAGAAAGATTTTCATATTTTCTTGTCAACGCTTAAAATTGACTCCTCCAAATTTCTCAGGTGCAATAGGTTCGTTTTAAGTCATTGTGACAACCAATCAATTAAAACACACCTCTAGTTTAACAAAGAGAATTCTATTCTAAGATTGTTGGTAAATATTTTGAGAAACGCTTTGTAAATTAGAGTACATGTAAAATAACAAGAAAAAATTAGAAAGAGAGAACCCAGTATAGAGGCACACTGTGATGGACGCTTTCCTTAGAATAGATTCCGCCACCTCCAAATTTAAATATGCACTAGGTTTCTTGATAATCTACTCTCAAGATACAACAACGTCAGTTTCCATTAATCTCCTTGTCGGTGCACATAAAAGAAGATCCACGAACCCAATATAAAATAACCAAAACCCAAAGAAAAAAAGACAAAAGGAGGAAGCGTTTCTCTAATTTTTGTAGAGAGTTTAGAGTCCATGAATTTGTGGGTGGGGTTCTCTATTTATAGAGAATGAAATGGCACTTGTGAATAGTCACAACTAGAAAGAAATGACACTTGTGAAAAGTCACAACTTATTTAAATTAAATGGTACTTGTGAAAAGTCACATCATATAAATGAAATAATACTTGTGAATAGTCACATCATATAAATGAAATAGTACTTGTGAAAAGTCACAACTTATATACATGAAAAGATATTTCTGAAAAGATACAACTAAAATGAAGGGATACTTTTGAGAAGTCACAACTTCTCAAATATTAAAGAATACATTGAAAATGTTTCTAATTCACCGAAGGACACAACCTTTTGTTTGGTTGGCAAACGGTTAAGACTTATATCCTCAAAAGGCATTCATTTGTTCAAGGTACCATGACACATTTTCATTTAAATCTAGACAACCAAACCAATACATTAAACAATGGTAATAGTTCACATTATTTTTTTTTACTTTACATCAAATATTTTAATCATTTCTAAATTTAAAAACCAACAACTTCCTCCATCTAATACACTAAAATCACATTCTGTAGAAAGTAAACTATCAAGAGTTCTCTTGGCTGACCTGTAGTAGCTTCCAGCAAATCCCAAGAATAAACTTCTCTCTTAAGATCAATTTACATTAAAGTCATTTTGGATTTAGCTTCAGTATTGGCATGCATATTCATTCCACAATAGTTTCATTTACCAGTTCAGCATTGGCCTAATATTATTGGGTTCTTCTGCAGGACAGCTTGCTCCATTATTAATTTCACAACCACATAGGTCTGTTCGCTACTAAAAGGCCACTTGTGTGTAATGAATTTAGCTACCTTGTATAAAAATCTATAGCTATTTACACAGAAAAGATTTTATCATTTTACATACTGGAGCGGACAACCAAACCATGTTCCTTATCTACCTAGTATTGGGATACCCATAGCTTATTTTTAAAAATGCATTTTAATTCCAATTGAACTCTGATATAAGTAGTTAATGAATATAAGGTTCTTGTTCATGCAACAGAACCTTGTGGACAAATTGGTGGAGCATTTAAGAATGATGGCATGTCTAACTAATTAGACAACTACTACCTTCTGGTCTTCCCCTCCGTGCACTTTCAGTTCATTCATAGTTCCACAAGTCCCTTTTTTTCTCGAAATCTCCATTTGGTTCAAAACCAAAATGTAGAAATTTAAAGGGGAAAAACCAAGAAATGGACAAAGGAAATGCAGCTTTCCCAGCGTTATCATTGAGCACTTCCGTTTCGATTTTGCCTCACACAATTCAAGAATCAAATGCATTCAGAAAGACAGAGGTAAGATAGAGAATACGGAGCCAATGCGTTGAGAGTTGGAAGTAGAGAGATAAATTTATGCGGAAGAAAGACGAACCTTTGATCTCTTGTCGCCATTTCTGCGACTTCGAATGTTGTATTGACTGAGGTTGGGGGCAGAAGGGAAAAGAGACAGAGAAGAGAGATACAGCATTTATCATTATTCTTCGAGAATGATATTCATGTGGTTACTTTTTCAGCTAGATTAACTTTGCTTAACTCGATCGTTCTCTCAGGCACGCTTGCAAAGAGGGTCAGGTAGATGACTTAGGGCTGTGCAAAAAATGGAGGTGAGTCTATTGCCGTGTATGATCAATATTTAGTATTTACTATATCATCATGATCATGATTATGATTAAGAACTCTTTTGTTTTGAAGGACAGATACATTTTGCAGATTACGTTGCTAACCAAATGATTTTGGATGATTTGGAGGCTAATTCTGAGAAATACTGTTGTGGTGAAAACAATGTGAGATCTTTATAGGATTTTTTCCTGTCTTTAGTCCAGATTTACTATGGCAATCTTGCGATAAGCATGCCTTATTTCTAGTCCAGTTTAATAACCTTTAGTCGTGCTCCAATAAATCCTTTGCCCAGGCCAGTTGTAACTTGTTTTGGAGAAGATATTGAGCGGTTTTGAATCAGTCAATGGTTATCTAGTCCAATATTTAGTGGTCTAATATGGTTATTTCAGCGCGGTATTTAGTGGGTTTGAACTTGTTTGGTGTCCGAGAAAATGTAAAAGAAAAGGAAGCGGTAATGTTAGTATTATTTTTTGTTCATAATATTTTTCTTTGTTTTCTTTTAATCTCAGCATTTCTGTAGAGATGAGCATGATAAAAATTGTAGATAAAATTAAAAGTTGAGGTTTGATTATGGAGAAAAAATTGATATTCAATTAAAAAATAAAGAGAAATTTTATTTACAGTCTCTACTTAGAGACTGCATGTATAAGCCTTTTATAAAATGAGAAAAAATATCATTTTAAGAGAGATATTTTTATAATTCTATAAAATTTTAAAGATAAAATTATCTAAACTTACGTTACAATCCTTATTTGAGGACTGTATGTGGCATTGGTTAAAAATAAAATGGATACGAGGCACCTCTGCCAGATGAAGAAAAGCGTTCAATATTTTTAATTTTATATTAAAAATAAAATTATAAAACAAAAAAATGAGATCATTCAGCCCGATTTTTTTTTGGGGGGGGGGGGGTCGGATCGAGTTGGGCACGAAACCGATTACGGCAGGCCGGATTGCAGGCCTAGTAGATGTTATGATGTTACCATCTCCCATGGCCGGCTTAACGCCTAGGCGCTATGGCTACTGCCTAAGAGCACTGCTTCTCTACTTTGCAATTGTTTTGTAAAATAATTAATAATATGTCAAAATAAGGCTTAGATTTGGATTTTGTAAAATCTAAATACTAAAATACATACTTCTCTATATTTAATATACACTATTAAACATTTTTTTATTATTTCTTTTTTTATCCTAATATTTCTTTATACTTCTTACATCTACACTTTTATTTATAAAACATGAGAAATTTATAATATTATTAGAACATCTTATTTTATAAAAAAAAATACTCATATTAAAAACTATTCAAAACATGCTAAAAGATAAACAGTTCACAAAAAATAAGATGAACGAGTTTTTTCCAACTTTATTTCTTTTAATTTGTTATTGAGTTATTACTGTCATTTTGGCAACAGAACAAGAGATATTTTATTCACATTAATATATAAGAAATATTGAAAGATATGAGAATATTACAAATATATCGATAATTAAAAAATATTTAAAATGAATAAAAAAATATTTAAATAATATAGAAAATAATAGATAAACTGACATATAATGAATTATAAAAGTCATTAACCAAAATAAATAAAAAAGTAAGTTTTAGTGATATATTTTAAAAAATAAAATAAAACGATCATTGGGAATACTCTAAGGCTTAGTTTGGTTTCCAAACCAAATTCATCTCATCTCACTCATCATTATAACTTTTTCAAATTCCAATACAAAATATAATAAACAATTCAACTTTTTCAAATCTCAAAACAATAATAATATTAAAAAATAATATTCTAACAATATTTTATCATCTAAACTCAACTCAACTCAACTCACTTCAACATCCAAACGCACCCTAAAACTACGTTTGGATGTTGAACTGAGTTGAGTTCTTTATTAATAATAGTGAGTTGTGTAGATGGAGTGAGTTATGTGGGGCCCATCTAAAATAAATTTAGATGTGTTTAAATGTTAAGATAAGTTTAATATTATTTATGAAAAATTGAAAAATGTTGTGGATCCCACGTATAAAGATGTGTTGAGTTAAAAAATATTGTAAGTCCCACGTGTAAAGAGATTTTGAGTTGACATGAGTTTAGTAATTTGAGAGTTGGATATTTTGATGTTAGACTAAGCTTAAAATTAAATTGAATTGAGTTTATCTCAGCTGAGTGTTGCACCCAAGCGGGGCCTAAAGCTCCCGGTTGATACAAGATCCCAAAATTGTGAAAGTTATAATTAAAAATATAGTTATTATATTTTTAACTCAGTGTGTAAAGCATGTCATTTATATAGTTTCAATAGTAAAATTTGATTTATAAGATTTAAAATTTAAAAGTTGTCTTTTAAATTAATTTATAATGTATAAAAAGTTTATTAAGTGTGTTGTATTTTTCTTTAAAGTAACAGTAAATAAAAAGAAAGAATGATACAATGGGAGAGAAATGCGACAGCCATGATTAACGTGACGTATTGTCTGACAAAGAAAAAAAACTTGCTTAACGTTGATTTAAAAATATATAAAAGTTTCCAAAGGCTTGTGACCTGATTGGTATAATCCCTAGCCTCCAAAATAAAGGTCTAGAGTCCGAAACCCCCCTCCTCCAAATATATCAAATATATAAATATATATATATATATATATATATATATATATATATATATATATAAGTTGAAATGATTGTGACAAAAATAAGAAAGTGGCTTAAGAAATTGAAATATATAAATGTAAAACAAAATTCTGCAAATATATCATAATTGTCATGAGAAACAAGGTTAATATTATACTCGTTTGGTTACATAGACGAAATGAGATAAGATAAGAGAAAAGTTGAAAGTTAAATAAAATATTATTTTTTAATATTATTTTTGTTTTGAGATTTGAAAAAGTTGGATTATTTGTTGTATTAGATGAGATGAAATGAAAGGAATAAATGGTTTGGTTTGTGTAACCGAAGTAAGGCATGTTTTCTTCCACACTTCATCTTTCCTTCTTTCTACAGCTTAGATTCTTTGTTTTATTTTTTTTCGTTTTCTTTTCTTCTTGTAATTTTTTACTTTTCTATTTATATAATATTATTGATTTTATTTGGATATTCTAATGAATTTAGTTTCCCATTGAAATTGTCAAGGTGTTAAGCCCTTTTATTAATTTAAATTTTGATACAGTCGTAATTGTAAGTGTATTATATTTAAGTAGTTAGGGATATACCTTTTCAAAAGTGTCATTTTGTCTCTATCGTCACCTTGGTGAAAGAGGAAAAGGACATTGACTCTTTACTCCCACTAAATAAAGAGAAATAGTTCCATGGTGTGTGGTATTTTTTCATCTAATGGTGGAGAATATGAGTGAAGATTGGGAGAAGCTGAGTCTAAATGAGGAGGAGAAAACAAAAATAGAGGTACAATTGGAGGACTTTGAAGAGTTGAAAACCTATGAGAGGAGGAGTTTGATTGGTAGAGCTTTTGCGGATAGACATATTGGGAAAACGGTAATTCGATTTACCATGCTTAAGGTGTGGAGGGTAGATAAGAATGTGAGTTTTAGGCCAATTCGAGACAATACTTTTTCATTATTTTTGCAACCGGTAAGGACCGTGATCGAGTATTGGCTGGAAGACCTTGGCTCTTTGATAATAACTTGTTTGTTGTGAGACCATTCGATGTGACTTTGCAACTTGACCAGATTGATTTCCATCAAGAGCAGTACTAGATTCAACTCCACAATTTCCCTATGGCCTGCATGAATAGGAGGATTGGGGAGCAGATTGGGAATACCATCGATAGGGTGGTGGACATTGATGTTCTAGGAAATGATGTGGGGTGGGGAGGATATCTTAGAGTTCAAGTGGAGGTTGATGTGAGGATGCCAATTGTGCAGGGTTGATGATATGAACCCGCGGGAAAGGAATCCCTTGAACCCACAATCAAATTGAAAACTCACCCAGGAAAGCCAAACTCAAGTCAAATGAATGGAGAATCTAGACCTGATGAGAACTCGTTTCAAGAACCTAAATTATATTAAAATCTAAACCCATTGAAGAACCTATCTCAAGAACCCAGATTATAAGGAGGAACGCCATAAAGGTTGTGATTTACCTTTGATAAGTTCAAAAGTTCAATCAAGAACAAGAGGAGTAAAACTCAACTCACAATGAATAATTCATCAAATTTCATAAACTTCATAAACTGAGGCTACAAAGAGTATTTAAAGCTAACCCTAATTAAAACCCTAACCCAAAATAAACCCCCATTGTTCCAAAAATACCCCTGGATGAATAGTGAGGCGCTACATTGATTCGGCCAGATGAACAGTGCGTCACTACAGTACTTCTTGAAACCCTAGTTCCTAAAATGTAACTTTCCAAATAAGCCCTTGGTCACAATACGAGGCCTTCCCAAAACCTTAGTTCATAAGAAATAAGACATACGTGGGCCAAGCATCCTCAAGCTCTCTTATTCTAAACTAATAAAATAAATACTTTAACAAATTGAAAGCCATCAATAACAATATGCCCAAACGATACTCTAAGTCGTATCTTCCACATCTTGTATCAGGTAGATTAAAACTGGTTCTCCTTTTTTCAAGCCCATCTTGAGTGTTGGGCTCTTGCTAGCTTCATCCCAAGTGGATTGCACCAATCCTTGCATTGCTTCCTTGATCTTCGTGGCTATTGATCTTGTAATTGGCCCATCTGAAACTTGCAATGAATCTTTAAGACTAGACTCACCTTGGTTTCCATCAGTAGAACTATTACTTTAAACTCATGAAGCATGTGGATGCTAATTAAGTATGAGAAACTGCCCAAGATTTGTTTCAAGTGTGGAAGAATTGTTCATGGATCGATTGTATGTGATTTTGGGATTGGAAGAAACAAGAGAGGCATGGATAATGATAGACAATTTGGGCAGTGCCTAAGAGCAGAGAGTGGAGGATGGCGACGAGGTGGGGGGGGGGGGTAATCCATCATGAATATTGGGTCTCGATCAAATTCAGGGAAGTATGATGACAAGATGGAACATGTTCTCTGGCTGTCATGTTTAGTGAAGGGTCCAGCGGGTGTAGCGGTGGGTGAGTTCAGTGAAGGGGTGGATGAGAATTAGAAAGCTAGTGGATTCTCAAAGGTCGTTAGAGAGAATCACGCTAGTTCAAATCAGGAAGGGGATGTGGCAGGGAATAAGGGAGTAGTTGAAAAAGAAGTTGCATTGACTCAGTCTACGGATGATCAGGCCTATGGGGGTTAATATTCAAGAAGAGTTGTATTTGCTTTCCAACGTGAAGCTTAAAACTTCTATGGCAGTTGATAACGATGTTGAAGCAAAAATACATGATTTTAGTGAGAGAAGGAGTTGGAAAAGAAGGGCTCGTCAACATGGGTATGGCAAGCAACAGAGGAATACAGGCCAACCTTCTGTTATGTCTTATAGAAGGAAGAGGTATGGTTTATCTTTATTTGATGAAGAAATGGAAGTGGTTGAAGGGAAAACAACAAAAATTGGAGAATGAGGTAGACTTGGGATCGACGGTGGCTATCAATCAGCCCCATCAAGGATTATGAATTTCTTAAGTTGGAACTATCAAGGTTTGGGAACCCCGAGCAATTCACGATCTTTACCAAATGGTAAAGAAAAAGTCTCCTAAAATAGTATTTTTTATGGAAACACTAAGCGCAAAACATAGAATTGAAGTAATTAAAAGAAAGTTGGGTTTTTAGGGGTGTTTTATGGTGGACCCAGTAGGAAGAAGTGATGGCTTAGCAATCCTTTGAAGTAGGAAGTTGATTTTCAGATTGCTAATTTTTCTCTGAGGCATATAACTGGGTGGTTTAAAATCCATTATTAGTCAACTAGATGGTTGCTAACTGAATTCAATGGCTATCCAGATGTTAGTAGAAGGTACTTATTGTGGGAAATATTGTTACAAATTAACCTTGGTAATGTCTTATGGTGTGTGTTGGGTGACTTTAATGAGATTTTGTTTCAGTCAAAGAAGGTTGGGGGTAGATCTAGGCCTGAGAATCAAATGAGCGGTTTTAGGGCTGCGATGGAGAGGAATGGTTCGTTTGATCTTGGATGTAGGGGATTTTTATACCTGGAGCAATGGACATGTTGATGATAGCTTCACTAAGAAGAGATTTGATAGAATTTTAGCAAATATACATTGGAAGGTCTTGCATCCAAATGTGATGGTTGAATGTCTAGCATCTTGAAGTTAAGATCATAAGGCTGTGGTGATGTCAATGCTAAATGAGATAAGAAGAGGGGATCTGGTAAGGAGAGCTTTCGATTTTAAATTTGAAGCTGGCTAGTCTAAGGATGAAGAATGTGGTAAAATTATTGAGGATGTATGGAAGAATGAGCAAATACATTCCATGGAGAATTTGCAATTAGCTCTTTCTCATTGCAGCAGAGAGTTATCAAAATGGAGCAAGACTAGATGTACTGGGGTGAGAAGGATATTAAGCAAAAGATAGAAGTATTAAAAAGACTGCAAGAGGCAGAGTGTCCAAGCAATGTTAGTATGATTAAGAGCTTACAAAAGGAAGTAGGGTAGTTGTTAGAACAGGAGGACATAAGGTGGAGGCAGAGGGCTAAGATCACTGGTATCAGCTGGGAGATATGGACACAAAGTTCTTTCGTATGTGTGCAACTCAAAGAAGGAGAAGGAATCAGATCTTGAAGGTGAAGAATTCGCAGTCAGTTCTGATAAACAAATCAGCAGGATATCCAGAGGGCTTTTGAAGATCACTATAGGGATGTGTATTGTTCCACATGGCCTTTCCAAGAGGCAATTGAGAACTGTTTGAGTTATTTACATCCTAGAGTTACTAAAGGAATGAATGAACAATTGGAGAGAGTCTGAAGTGTAAGAGACTTTAAGTCAAATGGGTCCATTAAAGGCTCTTGGACCTGATGGTTTTCAAACTTGCTTTTATAAAAAATTTTGTAATGTGGTGGGTGAAGAGGTCACAGGTGTAGTACTTAGATTTCTTAAAATTATTGCTAAAACTCTTGCAAACAGACTAAAAAGGGTATTACCTGCTGTTATATCATAGAACCAAAGTACCTTCATATCTGGCAAGTTAATCTCGAATAATATTATGATAGCATATGAAGCCTTGCACAATATGAAGTATAGATAATAGGTGAGAGAAGGGCGTATGGCTCTGAAGTTGGACATGTCAAAGGCATATGATAGGGTGGAATTGAGGTATATGAGGGCAATGATGGAGAAAATGGGTTTTGGTAGCAAGTAGATTGAGATGATTATGAAATTTATAAGTACTGTTAAGTATTCTGTGTTGGTGAATGGTCAGCCTAACTATGTTATAAGCCCAACAAGGGAATTAAGACAAGGTGATCCATTGTCTCCTTACATTTACATTTTCCTCCTGTGTGCAGAATGACTAAGATCGATGCTACATGAGGCTAAGGTAGTTAGGGTTATTAAGGATGTAGCCATGAGCAAGTTGGGTGCCAGTATTAACCATCTACTTTTTGCAAATGATTGTTTAATTTTTTGCAAGGCCAATACTCAACGATGGAGTGTTGTGCAACATGTTTTGGCAAAGTACAAGATGGCAACTGACAAAAGCTCAACTTGTAGAAAACTTCACTCTATTTCAATTCAAATACATGTATTGAGGTATGTACTGAAATAGTTAACATTATTGGTGCAAAGTATGTGGTAGTGCAGAGAAACATTTGGGTAGATTGAAATACCAAGCTTTTAGAGGGATCAAGAAGAGGGTGTGGAAGAAAATCAATAATTGAAAAAAAATCAATGTTTCACTCAAGTTGAGAAAGAAATCCTAATAAAATCAGTAATACAAGCAATACCTACTTATGCAATGAATGTTTTTAAGCTGCCAAAACAGTTGTGCAAGGAAATATCAACTATGATGGCTAGATTTTGGTGGGGATATATGGCTAAAGATAAGAGAATTCAATGGAAGAAGTGGAGTAAGATAGGGTTGTCAAAAAGTCAAGGAGGGTTGGGTTTTAGAGATATTGAAAACTTTAATCAACCTATTTTGGGAAAACAGTTTTGGAGGTTGCTTACAAAACCTGAAGATATTATCATTTTATGAAGGAAAAATATTATAGACATGAAGATATTTTGAACTCAAAAGTGGGCACTGGACCATCACAAATATGGAAAAGTATTTGGGAGTCCAGTGTATTGATAAAGGAAGGTTTGAGATGGAGGGTGGGGAAAGGAAATAAGATAAGAATATGGGGTGACAAGTGGCTACCTACTCCTTCAACCCATAAGGTTTAATCTCTAGTTAAGAAGTTGCAACAGGATGATTGTGTAAATAAATTGATTAATCATAATGGCTGTTAGAATGCTAATCTAATTAGTGAAGTGCTAAATGAGGATGAGGTAGAAATAGTGAAGAGGCTCCCACTAAGTAAGAGAGGGAAAGAAGATAAACTTATATGGGGTCTTACTAAGTCGAGGCTTTTTACAGTGAAGTCTGCGTATTTCTTAGCCTATCATTTGAAGAAGGCTTCTAAAGGTGAGTTATCTACCCCACAAATGGCTCAGAGGTTTGGAAGAAACTTTGGGGTTTAAATATTCCAAACGTAGTTAAGGCGTTTATATGGAAAGTAGTAGGTGATGCACTTCCAACAATGAGTAATTTATTCAGAAGGAACGTTACCCCTGATTGCATGTGTCCAATATGTGGACAGCTTGAGGAAACTAATACTCACTTGTTATGGAGTTGTGCTGCTGCAAAAGATGTTTGGGTTGATTCTTTAAGTTGTCTACAAAAGTGGAGTTGTGTAGATGGTAGCTTTCTTAATATATGGGAGGAGTTGGTTGCAGCTTTACAGAAACCTCGGCTTGAGGAGATTGCTTGTGTTATGAGAAGAAAATGATTATGAAGAAACAAGTTTGTCTTTAAAGGCAAATTTGACAGCCCCAGTTCTATGTGGATGAAGGCTAGGGATGAAAAAGAGGAATTCCAACAGGCACAAGTGAGCAACAATCCAGCAGTTGAAGAATTCACTCAGAGGGCAAGATCAACACCTATTAAATGGAAAAAAGCCCGAACTAAACTGGTGTAAAGTTAACTAAGATGGAGCTTTAGATGTTAAAAAAGCCCAAACGGATACATGAACTTGTGCACTGAGATTGGCATATTTTTTCTTTCAGTAAACCACGTTTATTTTCAAGATAAATTTTTTGAGATATATATAAATAGTATTGAGATATGTTAAGTATAGATAAAATAAGATAAGATATGTATTTATTTATAAAGTTGAGAACAGATTAATTCATTTTTTTAAGTACTTATAATTATGGAATCCACAAGCAATTGTATTACTTTTTTATAATTTTTATTGGAAAAAAAGGTCGAAAGAGGCGCATTATTTCCATATTTTTTTTTTCTTTTTCCTTCCTTTGTTTATTTCTTTACTAATTATGCTCAACCTCCATTGTTTTCCTGCAAATCTAGCTCAAATCTCTAGGAACACAGACACATCTTTTGCAAATCTCTGCATATATTGGAAGATGGGCTATCTGTTTTGTCCTATCTTCGGAGTGTATATTTTATAATACTGTTTTATCCTCATTTTAATTTTTTATTATTAGTTATTAGTTAGATTGTGAAGAGATTGTACAGGAATTGGCGGACTATCATTATGCTTCTACCGAGAGGATAAAGAGAGATGAGAGAGATCGAAAAGATTCTAACCATATGAAAACATTGAGACTGAGTGAGATGAAAATATTGAAGAATAAAATGAGTGTTTGTTTTTGCAAATTATCTAACCGTACGAAAATTTAGAAAAGATTTTAAAGTCTTGTATTTAATCTCTGAAAGCAAACGAGGGTTAATTATCTATATATTATTCTTTCACCTGTTTTTTTTTTTTGAAAATTATTCTTTCACCTGTTGAGTGTCTTCTACCGAAAGAAAACATCAATTAATATGCATGCGCGTTGTTCGTGTGCAATGTCCAGAATGAAAAAAATAATAATAATGCTCCCTTTCCGTCTTATTTCCAAAAGCGAAGAAGAAAAACAAACTCACTCGCGTCAAAGCCAAATAAATTGGGAGTTTTTTATTCCTTTTGGATTTTCCTCCTTTGTTTACAAAAATTGTCTAAAAAGCTTTGAATTAGGTCCCGCATGAATGGCTTCTCCACCGAAAGAATTTTCTTTTTCTTCTTCCCAGCTGTGCGTCATCTTTCCTCCATCAAACGAAATCCCATACGAATGCTTTTTTTTTTCCGCCCAGCGTGAGACTTGGCTTTCTACCACCAGCCTTTCGTCTGCAGTCCTGTTGGCTGTAGTCCCGTCTTTGTCGTCATTTAAATAAAGTAAAACCAGTCGGATCATTTAGAGATGCAGAGAATGACAAACAGAAATGGTAGATCTGGGGTGACTTGGCTTAGTGCAGAGCTTGCCGACGACTCTGTTGTAGACGGCGTGGTCCATACATCGATTGCAGAGAGGGAGATAGGGCTCGAGTGGGCTGCGGCACAAAGGAGAAATGAGGGAGAAGAGAAAAGAAAGAAGAAAAAAAATAACTTAAGTGTTTTAACCCTCTGTAGCGAAAACAAAAAATGGAAGAAAAAAAAACCAAACCTGAAGAGAGAAGAGGCAGAGACGACCACGAAGAGAAATCAAATCTTGGATATCTACCACTGCATGGAAAGCAAAAAAGAAATAAGAAATCAATTTTATTTTATTAAGAAATCTGGAGACCAAAACCCATATACAATCATCAAACCAAGTGCAACGGCATGAAAAAACCTGAGAGCCTATAGTTCCTCCTTTTGAGAGCCTCGGCCTCAATCATAGTTCTGAGGTTGTCAAAACCAGTCAGATCTAGAGCCCTACGAAACTGAAGACGCAGTCGATCAACACAAATCGAACACCACAAGCTTGAAGATGAAAACATGCACATCAGACAAGCAAAAAAAATCAATTTCAAAGAAATGAAATGAAAAAAAAAAACCTATCACTGAAAAACAAATTTGAAGAACCAAAAGAAGAGAGAAGATGTGCAAAAGAGAGAAGACGAAGAGAGAAAAGAGAGAGGGCCTGAATTGAGAGAGAGAACTCAGGAGGGAGAAAGCCGACAATAAGAGAGGATTTGAGGGAGCTGACACAAATAAATAAAACCATTCAGACATCTGACATAGCTAAACTAAAAGACCAAAAACACCTCGTATAAACGGACACAAAAGAAGAAAATAGAATGATAGAAAAGACTGAACAAGATACATGGAAAGGAAAAAACGGAATGGAAAAATTATTGTAGCTCGCGCATTCCCGCTTAAAATTATTGTAGCTCGCGCATTCCCGCGTGGTGGCCACGCGCCGACGAAACTTCCAGATCTCGTCGGCGCGTGGCCACCACGCGCCACCAGGGAGCCCTCTGCCGCCACCACGCTCAGCTTCTCTGGGTTCTCTGACTCCGGGGTTTCCAAGATCGACCGTCGGCTTTCCTCCCCGAGAAACAGTGCCCTGCACGAACCAATGCCGAACTTCCGTGCACTGTTCATCCGTGTTTTTTGTTGTTTATTTTTCTGTTTGGTTGTTTTCAACACTTTGTAGTTAATTTTTCTGTTCTATTGTTATTTTGTTGACCCGAGTGTTGTGTTGGACCTTTGGATTGGACGTACTCTGTGGCAAGAGCTGTTCGAGAGTGTTGGATGATGCTACGCTGGTGGTCGTACGGCCGGGCTTTGTGGTCCGTGCGTGAGCTGGGTGCCCGTCCAGGCCGATTCGAGATGCCGATGCTTGCGGTAGGCGTAACATCCGGGTTCGCACTAGTGTTTGGGGTCGATTTTTTGGTGTTGTTTGGTTTGTATTTAGGTGTAGGTTTTGGTTTTAGTTAGTAATAATTTAGAAATGGGCTTTAGATTTGATGTCCATAGTAGTGCTCCATCTCATTCTTCTAGGGAGGTTGGGGGGCCGTTTAGTTCTGTTTTTACAGAACGCTTTCTCTGTTAATGAGAGAGTTTTTTAGAAGTTAAGACAATGTCCGTCACTGGTTTGTGGCGGGGATGCCCCTGAGCTGATGCGTAGTTGACTTATAGTCTGGTTTTTCCATGTATTATTAAGTCACAGTTGTAACTTCGGTTCATTAATGAAATGAGTCTGATTTCTTCAAAAAAAAAAAAAAATTACTATAGATATATGTATGTATATATGGGTAATGATACTCTTACCACTCAGACTACTTGTTTACTACTCGTATTTTTTTTCTTTTCTTTTCCTGTGTCCCTACCTTTTGCCTACTATTGTTGGCTCTGCTAATATATAAAAAATTTGACTGTCTGTTTTATCAGAAGCTTTTTGTTCCTCTAAGATATAAAGCTTCTTTATTCAAATCACCCGTTTATTCAAACGATTTTTTTTTTCATCATGCCCAAAAGAAGCCCATCCCCGCCTTGGTGAGGTGCGAAGTGCAAACTCCCATCACGACGGTGAGCCACCGTAAATAGTAGCAAAACGAGACGAGTAGTCTCTCTCGTTTTCAGTGGCCAGCCATTGTTCAATGGCACTGGCTCAAGAGAAATCACTTGAATGTTTTCCGTCTAAATCTTCTGGAGTATGCGTTGCTAAATCAACAAGTGATTTTCTTTCTAATATTGAATGGCTACTGATCAAAAAAGATATATAGAATGCCATTTCCAAAACTTCATCTAGACCATATGTGCAAGAATGATATAGATTATAAATCCATCTAAGTACTTATAATTTATAGAAAAAAAAAATAGTTAACGGAAATCCATGTAAATTTTTTGCCATTATTATGTTCATGGTACGGCAATGTGTGTATCTTTCAAATACTTGTGGTGATCTTTAGTTTAGATACATATTCCTCTACATTTAAAGTAATTTTATGACAGAATTTCTATTGGAGACGAAAATATTAAGTCTAAAATTGGAGAACGTAAATTAATGGAAAATATCAAGTATATTTAACATTTTACATGTGTCAGTTGTATTATAAATACATTAGTTTTTTTATTTATCTGTCCATAGTATAAATACTTTGTAAACTTCATTATTATTTTCTTTTACACATCATAAATAATATTCCTGAGGTTTTTTACCCAAGCCATCAAGAACCTTCTGTTGGCTAGGGTTTTACTCTTGTTAGAAAACGAAAGGAAAACGAAAGGGCTTTAAATCTCATAGGACTTTGACTGTCTTCTCAGTAAAATCTTTGAAATATGAGCAGAGCCAACTATAGCAGATGGAAGGCTGGGACACAGGAAAAGAAAAGAAAAGAAAAGAAAAGAAAAGAAAATCTAGGTAGTAAACAGATAGTCTCCAGTTGGTACGAGTATCATTACCCTATATATATATATATATATATATATATATATATTGTACCCAAAATTCGTACACTTTTTTTTTTAAGTTACACCTTAATCTATCAACTTCATCAATCTTTACCTAAACTATCACTTTCATGCCATTTAAACTATTGAACGCGACTCAAGTGTCAAGGTTGTATCGTAGATGAAATTTAATTCATTCGGGTGCATCATGGAAGAGTTGGCAACTATCCCACAACAATGGGAGATGCCCTATTCTTGACCAAAAAAGTGGAGGGGGAGGACTTTCCCTTTTCGCAACTGTGCCCTGCCACCCCAAGGAGGGGGAGACTCCCTTCCTCGCAACACCATAGGATAAAACAAATACTACCCCAATGAGGGTGGTGTTGCCGACGGATAAAACAGACACTCCTTTTCTAATCCAAGGTTGTTGGATTTAAAATTGAAATAAATCATAATTCAAAGCATTTTTGGGTCTTAATTTCTTTTTAAATGTCCAACCAGCAGTGGCAATGTTGCTAGCTACCATATATTTTTTTTCATCACTAAAGTTACAACAAAATTGCTAACAAAGAGATTCTATCTAGAAATGATCAAGGCGCCAAATGTCGAACCTAAAACATAATAGCATGAAAAAGTTGAATCTTCATAGGGACAAAGCATAGCTTAGGGTTAAAGAAAAGAACCCTAAATATAATGCATGATTGGTGTTTATACTCATTTTATACTAATAGCTTTAACTGACCTTATTTATTAATTTATTGTGACAATGCTTAATTTTATTAAAGGAGTAATTTAGGTAAATAAATGTAGAAACATAGTTTATGAGGAACTTAACCCCAAGGATTGGTTCATTTTGACCTTGAGTGAATTGAAGTTGGTTAAGGGTTGATTTGGATAGTGAGATGAGATCATGAGATAGTTTTAGATAAAAATTGAAAGTTGAATATAATATTATTAGAATATTATTTTTTAATATTATTATTGTTTTGAAATTTGAAAAAGTTGAATTAGGATTTGAAAAAGTTGAATTGTTTATTATATTTTATGTAAAAATTTGAAAAAATTATAATGATAAAATGAGATTACATAAGATGAGATGAGATGAAATACTCTTTAAATTCAAACGAGCCCTAAGTCTTGTACAGCCTAGTGTCGGTGTAGTCCACCTTTCGTCAAAGGACCATAATGCAACTATAGTGAAAGCAAATATCCGATAAACTTTCGTAGAAGATCTCGACATAAATAGATTGTGCATCTTGACGAGGAGCAAATAATTAATTAGGGATTTTGTGAACGTTGATCTATTTTTAGGAATTTCTCCCTAATAATGGTTCCATCGATTGTGAGATCCATATGTCCCGGATTTTCACCCATTGTCACTGCACCTCTTTGTTCATGCAGGTTAAGGATATTAACTCTTAAGGCAGGTAGGATAAGTTTGGAAGTTTTATCTTATATAAAATTTTCATCTCATCTCATATTATCATTATAACTTTTTCAAATCTCTATACAAAATATAATAAACAATTCAATTTTTTTAAATCTCAATACAACTTTTTTAAATTTCAATTTAACTTTTTCAAATTTTAAAAATAAAAAATAATATTTTAAACTTTAAAACAAAACAAAAAATTCTCATCTCACCTCAAACCTATCCTTTAGTCCCTAAATTTTAATTTTGACCTTTCACTCCTTATACTTTCAACTTTGATCAAATCTAACTTAGTCACACCGTCAGTCAGTTGCAAGCTGAAAAAATCAGTGATGGCTCCTACTGGAGCTATTCATCAAGTCTGCCATCAAAGCTTCCTTGGCACGTACAATCTGATAGAGTACAGGGAATGCAATCTTGAGGGTCCTATCTCCAAACCAAGGATGCTACAGGACTAGCCTGTTGAATTTTCATTTTTGGGTTTATAATTTTGAGGGATTTGAATATGCTCATTAAATAATACTAACACCTAACACACCACTTGCCTTTTATCAAGCTTATGTGACAAGCCAAACTGGTTCATTCTCCACTGATGTTTTACCATATCCGCCCTTTCTTCACCCCATCATCCAGATCTGTAGGAACTCTCCTCTTTCAAATATCTTGGAAAAATTTCGATATTGGTCAGAGAATATCTCTTTGTATTATGATCTATAAGTTGTTTTCAATCCAGAGTTAAACAATCCATTTTATTTTTATGGATTTTCTCCTAGATTATCTTTCCATTTGATATCTTTTGTGGTATATTTGCTTCCTGCCTCTTTAAGTATTTATCATATCATCTACTTATTTATTGTAGTAATCTCATTATGAGTACATTTGTACTTCTCTTTTGTGTGATAAGTAATCCTGCAAGTTCCAACTTTTAAATCCCATTATCATTTAGATTGTCACATGAAAAGGATGTCAATCTATTGTTTTATTTTTTATTTATTTTTTATGGTTTTTATACCCAACAAAAAAAGCTGCATACCCCGTGTTCCCTCTTTTCATGGTTGTCTTTTAACCGTCATTTTGTGACTTCTTTGTGCCTTGGTCCAGGGAGGATCCCTTTTTCTTACTTGGAGGATATTCAAATGAGGTTCATGAAAAACTATGGCAGAGTGGCCAACTATGCACCGGCTTATGCAATGAACGATGAGTTTTCCAGAGTCTTGCATCAGCAAATGGAGTTTTTTTCTCGTAATCCTAGTGCAGATACCCTAAACCGTGTAAGAGGTGAAGTTGGTGAGGTAAGTATCTTCAGTTGTTTTGCAAATTGCTTTCTGTTTCTTCTTTCTTATTTATGGATTCCTTTAATGATGTGTATACAGCTGCCTTTATATGATTTTCAATTACAGTGCTTCCCCAGGTTATCCACATGTAATTCAGGGTCCAATATTAATCATTTAAAGTTAGCTATTTCAACTAGTGCCTGCTTGCGACTTACAATAAAACATTGTCATCTGTAGAGCATTGGTCAAATTGTGTTTGCAAGTTATATAAAGAAGAGAGCTTACGCTTTTTGCCCACAAATTACCACCTATTTTTCACTTTACACCCCCAAACTACTAAAATTTCAATTTGCACCATATAGAACTTATATTTTTTTTATTTGCACCCAACCTACCAAAATTATGATATTGCACCCTCATTTCTTACTTTTGTTTCTGTAGTATCTATCATTTTCCTGTGGCATTTGTTTTTTTCCTCACAAGCTCCAAAAATCTGGTGTCCAGATACGTACTATCATGGTGGAGAACATAGAGAAGATATTGGAGAGAGGTGACCGGATTGAACTTCTTGTTGATAAAACTGCAACCATGCAAGATGGTGCATTTCACTTCAAGAAACAATCCAAGCGCCTTCGTCGAGCTCTTTGGATGAAAAATGCCAAGCTTTTGTGGGTTTCTTATATCCTCTTATCATTTTGGCTTTATGAATGCATTAATGTTCATTCTACCTGTTGTTAGTAAAGATTAAGGCCTCGTTTGGTTACATAGATGAGATGAGATGAAAGTTGAATAAAATATTATTAGAATATAAATTTTTTAATATAATTTTTGTTTTGGGATTTGAAAAAGTTGAATTGTTTTTTGTATTTTGTTTGGAAGTTTGGGAAAGTTGAAATGATTAGATGAGATGCCTAATTATATGTTCATAATAGCGCACAAAATAAAAATGTGTATATGATCAATTGCTTCTTTTTTCCTATCTTTCTTTTAGGGGCATTATTATTTATTACTTTTTTTATGAAATATAATTATATCAATACTAGAAATAGCATAGCCCAAGTATACAAGGCATATAGAAGAAAACAGCTAGTAAGGAGTGAGAGATAGATACAAGGAAGTCATGTAAACTAAGACTATTGGAGTCCAAAGCAATGGTCCAAATAGAAAGCGTGTTGAAAAAGAAACTTGTAAGATCATCCAATGAGTGTACCCAATCTTCAAAGTTCAGGTGAAAGGCAAATAGGCCTCATTGTCCAGACTGCTGCGATTTGGGGATTGCCATAAAGACCTATCTAGCTTGCAAGAAGATCAACCACCCTCCTGAGTATAACCCATCTAACTCGATGAGGTTTTGTGAAATTACAAACAATGATTCCCTGTTCTTCCGCATCTATTCTTTCTGGTGTATGTGGAGGTTAGAATCATTATTGCTGTGGCCTTGTGCTTTTTCATCGTTGGACTTTCGAAGCAAATCTTGGGAGCTTTTTAAGAGATTAGGCTTATATCTGCCTCGTGACAATCCTATTTTCCATTTTTTGTTTTATATTTTTAACATTGTTTTGTCCTGGGAGTTGGCTGCTGTTCTTTTACATCAGAATCTGTAGTTATGTGCAAACACTCTAAAACAATGATTCATTGTACCTCTCCTAAGGTCTTCAGTGACATGTCTATGAGCTTAGATTTGTTGAATAAGGAAGTTGAGACTTGGAGATTAGCTGGTTAAACAAATGACAATAGATTTTCTTAGGGATATGATGTGTAACAATTTTAATCAAATTCGGTTTTAATATTAGGTTCTATCTTTTATTTTACTGAGCTTTTATTTTTTGATTAAAGACATCAAAATCCGTTTGGATTAGGGTTCAGTATAAGAGTCAAATTTTTATTTTTTAAGAATTTAAAAGTCCTGATTATTTTGGGATATCCGTTAGTCTATTTAAACGTCTTCTGTACTCCAAGGAGATAGATTTTGATGGAATAAAATTCTGAGAAAGCGATATTCTCTCCTCTCTTTTCTCTGGACCATGGACTTGGTCCCCTCTCCCTCTGGTTTGTTTTCTGCACTCCATTGCTTTCTTCTTCTTCTTCTTCTTTTCTCTCTCTTTTTTCTTTCCACTTGCATCTTCTCTCTGTTTATCCTTCACTAATCTCTAAAGTCCTTTGTTCTGCATCGTAATACATTTTAGAGAATTTACAATTAAGGACCATGCCCATAATGACCCATCATTTCTTTTTTGGTTGGTTATTTAGTGCTTCCAGTCATAAAGATCAGTTTTTCTAGTCAGAAGCTAGTTTAGAACCCTGAGTATAGATGTCGTATTTGCAAAGGACTATGGACTGTGAATCATGAACTGAATAAGTATATAGTGATTTTTCTAATCATGCCTTAGAGTTGGACATGCCACAAATGTTATGTAATGTGTAAGAAACACTAATAACTGTTTTGTCTGCAATTATCTGCCAGAGGTTTTCCGTTTCTCTTTAAGAATGAGTTATTAGCTTTTACCTGCTGCAAGTTTATTCATCATAGAAGAATCGCTTTTATAGAATGAAGAGTTTGATTCTATTTTACTAATGGTATGCATCAAACCAGATTCGGACCGTACTATGGAATTGCTTATAGCCTTTGGGAATTGTAGTTTTCATCATATAAACTTTTCTCTTGTTCGTGACAGGGCACTGTTGACATTCTTGATTGTTCTGTTGCTGTACTTTATAATTGCTGCTTGCTGTGGAGGCATCACCCTACCTTCCTGCAGATCCTGATTTCCATTCTTGCTGGTTTCGAAGTTCTGCTGAGGTATGCGACCGATGGCTGTTTAAACGATGTCTATTCGTTTCTTTTTATAGATGGTTGGAAGGCTTCACAGTCCTCCTTCGTAAAGGGTGTTTGGAAATATAGTATCTTGGTCTGTATAGGCTTCCAGAATTATCCTGTAGCTTCTCTTCTTGTTGTTGGGCTTGATGTAAGTAACCAGCATTTATCTTTGGAAGCCTGATAAGTGCTGTTGAATTATTATGCTTCATATTTGTAATTTTTTAACAAAATGTATGAGTTCATGGTTAATTCATTATTTAGTACAAAATGTTGATCTGCTCTTTCACACACATTTCCTGTCAATCAACTAATCTTGGTCTGCTCTTTAACATAACTATCCGGTCAATTAGCTTATTTTGTTTAATTGCATGGTCAGTTTTGATTTCTCATTTTATTAGTTCTTTTCATTTTGAAATGGCTATATTATACTATAGTCTCAAGACCAAGCCATTCAGGTCTTATACCTTTCGTCAAAGCTGCTTTGCTGTTACTTTCCCACTTCTATCCTTTGTATTGCATAGTCTTAAAACGAATTAAAAAATGTTGAGATATACACGTGGTGAGATACTTCTTATGAATTATATTATAAGAGAATATGGTGGCATAAAGTCGGATTCTGCCTGGGCTTTTAAGCCCCGCCCCCCTCCATTTCTTTTCTTCCCACTTCTAAATGTATGATACATTTAGAGCATTATTTGTGTATTTAAATATATGCATATCTTTGTAAAGACTTAGGTTCTAGTTATACTTATACAAAATGAGTTAGGTTCAAGTTATACTTCATATCTCTTTTGCAATGTTATACCACTTGGAAACCTCCCCTATGATCAATTTCTTGTCGAACTGACCATCGGATTATAGGATTTGGCATGCTAATTATGCTTGCCAAATATCAAGATTATCTAAGATTGTACGAAGTATGACTTATCCAAAAACAAATGTATGAAGTATGTGTTTCTTTGTCCATATTTAAAAATTTACTAAACAAATTAGTTTTGGTTTGGATAGCAAAGGACTTGTCAAATTAAGCATGTATGATAACCGTATGAAGGACATATAATCTAATTGTAGATTTGACAGAGTATTAGCTTATCAAAATTATTTTAAGAATGTGAAGAGTTAAACCAAACACAACTTGAATCCAACCCACACCCACACATACACACACATAGCAAATAAACAAAATAGTTAATGAACAGCTCAAGGAATTATGCTGAACATTCTTGTGCCTTCTGTCCATGATTTTCTTGCAAGTCATCTGAACTTTTTGTTTATAGTTGGATTTATGATTGAATAAGTTATCAGATAGCATCATATTTGAACTTGTCATAATCATTTGATAGGGGAAAATCTGGTCTGAAATTGGATGTCGAAATTCTAGTCTACATCCCTTTTTGACTGCATTTATTAAGTGAAAGTAGAAGCTATCAAAATATTTCAAGTAAACAATATGACTGAAACTAGGAAAAAGAAAACAACTGTCCTAGTACTGTCATTTGTTGACTTAAACGTTATCTGTGTTCTGAAATGCATTTCCGAGAACACAAAACTTTGTAATCCTGGGATTGGCTGGATTTGTAATTCAACAACCCATCAAATATCACAGAATAACAAAGCCTTCGTACTTTTTCCTTGTCTGAGCTTCGGCATACTTGTTTGATGATCTGGAAATTATGTGCATACGAATATCTTAAGCAACAAGAGCTCATCATTCTTATATTGTCAGCAAATACACCAGGGTCTTTTACTTTGCATGAATTAGGTGGGTCTACTAGAAGTCGTACTGGAATGGGAATGGTGTGGGTAAGAAGAAAGATGCAATCTTTGAAATCCTTAGTTTCCACTATAATATAAAAGGGTTTAGACTGTAACCGCATAAGAAGAGAACTCATCAATGTTTGTTATTCGATGTTACCAAGTTTTGAGTCACTGCATGGACGGCAGGCAGTGCAGATAGATGCTACTTCTCTAATAGTTTATACTTTAATTCCATTATTGAAACTTTTAGTTTTACTAGATGGTGCTGGATCTTGTTGTAGTCTTGCACTTACTTCCTGGCCACTGAATTTAATATCAACTGGCATAGACTGATGCTTCTTGTTTTCGAAAAAAGCTAGAGTGCAGAAGTTCTAGGTCTACAAAAGGATCCTACAAAAGTGAACTTACAAGTTGATGTGGCTTGATATGAAATATTAGATCTACTTTACAATTAACAAGTTTTACAATTTGATGTCTCACATCAAACCCTGTCAGTTTGTAAGCTCATTTTTGTATGATCTCTGTGTAGACCAAGCATTTCTATAAAGAGTATGTCAAAACAATGCAACCGTCCATTCCCACCCTCAATAAATGTTAATTTACTTATTTTTTCATGGTCTTTGAATTTAAATTGGACTGGGGGTTCAAGAAACTTGTGCATGAAGCTTAGGAATCCTATGCCATCCAGGTGAGACAAAAAAGGGGGATTATGAAATATCGAGGACACTGATCCAAGCTAAATTATCTGGAGGCATTTTCGTGATCAGAAGAAAATTAAAAAAAATCAAATTGCTGAAGGACGATTTTATTCTTGTGGGAGTTTCTTTTAGTTGGTGGTCTTTAGCATGCAAATGCTTACATAGCAGAGTCAAGTTGTCAAATCAATAGGTTATGAATCTTTTCTTCCTCGTCCCTTCTATCTTTGCATGTGATTGTACTTTTGACTCTTTTGTTCTGTTTGGCATGGAGATGCTTATACAGTGAAGCCCGACTTGTCAAACAGGTTTCATGGAGATAGCAATATTGGTAAGTCCTTCCCCCTCCCCCATGTTCTATGTTTTTTTCCTCCTCTTCAGCAGTTTAGAATCTTGAGAGAGCATAGTCAAGGCAAAATTATCTCCTCCTTTTTCTACTTGTTTTTTTTTTTTATAAGTAAAAGTATTATATATAAATGGATGTATATAAGAAAATCCCTAACCCATACTAGAGAAGATAGTTTAATGATAAACTTGTATTCTATTCTTGTTTTTCTTTCTCCACTAATGGAGGTGAATTTGAGGAAAAATCATGAACTGCTGCTAACAAGATTCTGAAAATATGGGAAATGTTGTGAGAAGTTATAGTTCATGTAAAACTTGAACGGTCCCAGTGAACTCACATCGCCTTATTATATCTCTTGCATGAGACTAGATGGACTTGTGCCCTTGCAATTGCAAGAATTTCTCTCTCTATTCTTGTCCTTTATATTCTACAGGATATATAACTTTAAGGTAAGATGCTGCATGTTTTCTAAGATTTGGATGTGTTAGATCTTGCGATTGTGCAGGAGTGTCAAGTGGCATAATCTTTGGCTTGTTTTAATAGTCTTTTTGGTAGGAAAGTTAACACAATAAACAGATTTTGTAAATTAATTCTTTGATATTAATTTTGTCAAATAGAAAATATAGACTATTTTGGTAACTAGAATACCACTTTTTTTTTTTTTTCACGAAATTGATCACTTGAAATCGAGAGGATCTTGCTCCAGGTCCGAGAGTTGAAATTCACGTACCTGAGATGGAGAGATTGCATGTGCCCGAAGATCAGTCGAGACAACAACAATTAAAAGAAGGAAAAGAAAAAAGACCAACTAAACATATTCTGAACTTTTCTACTTAGTTAACAGTGGATTGGAAGTTTAACTCTGTTGTGAGCGAGGCAAATCCATGCATAAAAAGCTTGCAGATTTAGCTCCTTTCAAGCAAACCTGGTGGTGGAGGCGCTGAGCGGAACCTAAATGACGTGACTCTGCAAATGAACGAAATGCCACTCCAACAATACTAAGTGGGCGGCTTCTAAACTAGTATAAAAGGCACAAGCTGCGGGGTCATGCATGCCTAAAACCGGACAAAGATTTAAAAGTGCCCCCACCCAACTACACAAAGTGGGGTGGGGAGGGGCTTCCAATGGGAAAGAAACATGAACCCGCAAACAATCAGTCAAACAGGCCATTGTATTAGTGGGTGCTTTCGTCTATGAACAAAACTGTGTAGGTAGGACAATGGAGAGATATAATTTATAGTTTGTAGGACCCTCTTCACATTACAAGTATTTCCCACTAATTTATGCTTGCTCCACAAAAAGTATCGTTTTTCTGGTATTGCGGAAGGATTCCTTTTTGTCCATATCGCCATTTGGTTTCTTTCATCAAATATTAAACAAATTCGCACTCTATATTCCTTCACCTCTCTCGAGACTTGCTCCTTCACATCCTCCTTTCGTTATTATCATGGGAACCTGTATCAGGGTGTTTTCACCACCACCTGCATTAATCAGCAGCAGCAAGTTCTTCTTGCCGCCTACCCTTTCAGTTTCTTCTCCAAGAGCCTATAAGACATCTTCGAGAAAGCTGTGTAGTCATGTGGTCCGAAGCAGCAAGTTTGGAAACTTTCTTGACTTGAAGCCGGAGTTACAACCCGAGTACTTGAACTTTGATCTCCCATGGTTCGAACCAGCATCTGATCGGTCTCGCTTTGACGTGATCATCATTGGCACCGGCCCGGCTGGTCTTCGTCTTGCGGAGCAACTGTCATGCTATGGAATTAAGGTATGTTGTGTTGACCCTTCCCCACTTTCTATGTGGCCTAATAACTATGGGGTTTGGGTGGACGAGTTCGAGAGCTTGGGGCTTGAGGATTGCTTTGACAAAATATGGCCTATGAGTTGCGTGTTCATCAATGAAAGCAGGACCAAACATTTGAACCGTCGCTATGGTCGGGTTAGTAGGAAAAAACTGAAAACGAAACTAATGGAAGGATGTCTCTCCAATGGAGTCATTAAATTTCACAAGGCCAAGGTCTGGAAAATTGAGCACCAGGAGTTTGAGTCTTCCATTTTGTGTGATGATGGGAATGAATTGAAGGCAAGCTTAGTGGTTGATGCGAGTGGCTTTGCAAGCACTTTCGTAGAATATGATAAGAGAAGGAATCATGGGTATCAAATTGCTCATGGAATTTTAGTTGAAGTGGATGACCACCCTTTTTATTTGGATAAGATGGTTCTCATGGATTGGAGAGATTCCCATTTAGGAAATGAGCCTGATTTGCGGGTTAGCAATTCAAGGTTTCCTACTTTTCTCTATGCAATGCCATTCGATTCAAACTTGATATTCTTAGAGGAGACTTCTCTGGTTTCTCGGCCTGTGTTATCATATATGGAGGTGAAGAGAAGGATGGTTGCAAGATTAAGGCACTTAGGAATTAGAGTGAGAAGGGTATTGGAGGATGAGAAGTGTTTGATCCCAATGGGAGGCCCTCTGCCCCGAATCCCTCAGAATGTGATGGCCATTGGTGGGACTTCTGGGGTCGTGCACCCTTCAACTGGGTACATGGTGGCTCAGACAATGGCTCTAGGCCCTGTCTTAGCCAATGCTATTGCTGAGTGCCTTGGCTCAACCCGGATGATTAGAGGGCAACCACTTTATCATAGAGTGTGGAATGGCCTGTGGCCACTTGAGAGGAGATATACAAGGGAATTTTACTCTTTCGGAATGGAGACTCTTTTGAAGCTTGATCTGAAAGGGACTAGAAGTTTCTTTGAGGCTTTCTTTAATTTGGATCCCTATCAATGGCAAGGGTTCCTTTCCTCAAGGTTGTCTTTCCAAGAGCTTGTTCTGCTAAGCTTATCCTTGTTCGAGCGTGCCACAAATCCGTCCAGGTTTGACATTGTTACAAAGTGCCCTGTGCCCTTAGCTAAAATGGTGGGCAATCTAGCACGGGAAGCTATTTAATGACCATTTTAAGGATGGAATGTTGCAGCATGTATCTTGAATCTTGATATGTAAGAGGTTCAAATGTTGTGGCTTCTTGAGTTTAAGAACAAGTTTTTTAAGGGCTTTGTTAATAGATGCATCTGTTATTGAAATGTTTCCTTATATATCTCTATTTTTCATTTCCTCTCTTTTGATTTTAAATCTCCACCACACAAAATCAAGAAATCTGGTACTTCATGTGTATATAAACTGTCAAGGAAATAACATAGTCCATGTTAGAGACCAAGAAAGTTGACATCTCATCTTCAGTTGTTACAGCTAAGTCACTTATCCAGCCATGATAACCATCACAATGCAGATGGAGACATGTTTATGAAGCGGTGTTTCTACCGTTTTGCCCTTTTGATCCAATATAAGTTTTGGAAAATGAAATTAGGCCCCCTCAAAGTTACTGCTTAAAAGTTACCATTCGGATATTTTAATTTTTTTTCGTAGTAATTAAGAAAATAACTATTAGTAAAATTGTATATTTTTTTCTTAATGGTTAAGGATGTTAAAAAAATGTTTAAAAGAAAATGAAAAAAAAAAAAAAATCAAATGCACTAGTGGCACATCCACCTAGCATTGTCCATAAGTTTTTTTTATCACCATTTTACCAACAGTGCAAAAAGGAAATTGAAGAGGCAAACAAACGTCAAGTGGTGGAAAAGGAAATCGAAGAGGCAAACAATTAGACAAGGGTGCAATTGTGCAAACTGAAGTGGCAAACAAGAAGCGCTGCTTCCACGGCATCTACTGATTTTTCTATCTTTAATTTGGAGTAGTTGACGCATATGTTTCATTGAAGACGACTTGAAGAGGCGCAAATAATGTTCTCTGATTTATCCTTCTATAGTCACTCATTTAATTTTCAGCCCTGTTTTACCTTCACTCTCCAATAACAACGAGTGTTCATAATCAGCCCGTTTCTGTAAAATTCCACAAGATCATACTGTTCTTGGACATTTGTTCAGAGTGCTTTAAGTTGTATGGTTTACGCGATTTCTTCTCCTTTTTTTCAAATCTCGGTGTTGATTTTGCTTTTCTATCAGATTTCTGGGTCTATTTTCGTTTGGTTGTATGAAATTGAATTTTCAAACACTAATTCTATAAAAATTCAGGCATTTCACAGGCGGGTTTGCCAAAACAATAATGATTTTGTTCTACCAGTTTCTATGTCAACTTTTGCACATGCAATTTCTATATTTTTTCCTTGGTCGTTGATTTGGTGCAGTTTTTATGTATTTATTTATATTTCATATTTATTGCTTTGTGTGTAATAATTCTATTTAGGTAATTGTTTTTTTTATAATTTCAATTGCTTCGTTCACAATAAAATATATGCAAACATACAGATAATATATTAGATCTCAGCATCTACCTAGACTTGAGAAACAATAAAATATGGGCATTGATTCTATTGTATACTGTTGTCAATAAGTCGTGCATGTCGAGTCAACAAACGAGCTAACTCATTACCGTGTCGTCTAACATGAGTTACTTTATAAGCTATGAATCTATGAAGCAGAAGCTAAATTTGCCGCATCAAAGAATTCTGACTTGTAGTACCTCTTGCTTTGATCGAATCAATAACCACCAAGGAATCCTCTTCCAATATCAAATAAAAAAAACCCATACTCAAAACCATATGCAAACCTCGAAATGCAGGCATAGCTTCTACCTGATCATCAACACACACTAGGTTCCAACATGACCAGAAAATTGAAACAACGCACCATCAAAATTAAGTTTAACTTTACCTTGTGGTGGTGGAATCCATGAAAGTACATGGTCTTTACTTGGTAGCAAATGATGAGAATTTACAGTTACATAGATCTCAACATAGGCAAGGCAGTTGTCTAACATTTTCACAACCTCACAGTCTTGTTGCTGAAATAAACAATGGTTTATATATTTCCACAGATCCCAAGCAATAGTAAGTAAAAGTGGAACACTACTCAAATTAAACCAACTTAAATCCCAATTCAACTTTTTCAAATCTCTAAAAAACTCTCACAAAACATCTCACTCCCCAAACCTCCCCTAAATCCCGTACCGAACTCTAAAAATCACATACAGTATCCAACATGTCCATAACCCTGAGAAATTGGGTAAGCCAAACCACCTGAGTAGATGAATAGTGAAATAAAGCATGACTACTAGTTTCCACATCCAACTTACAATTTGCACACAGATCAGAAGAAATAATACATCTTTTCAACAAATTTAGCTTAGTAGGAAAATTATCTTGACATGCCTTCCATGCAAAATTCTTCACCTTATTAGGTAACTGTAACTTCTAGAATTTTTCCCAGAAAGTTAGCCTTCTTAGAGAATCTCATGTTTCAGTATCACAACCTGCAGATGATATGTCAACCTTATTTAGGTAATTGTTGTGTATCAATATTGAGTATGGTTTCTACTGAACAAAGAAAAATGAGTATTGGGTTAAAGGAGGAACATAATAAGTTATTTGTTGATCCTAATGTTGAATAGAGGAGAATATAGGACTATGTGAATGGTGAAAAGGGTGGTTATGTATAATTTAACAATTTTTACCCACATGCCTGCTTATTCACTCCAAGCTTAAAATAAAATATACGCATGCTTCATTTTAAATAGACATATATTTTTTAATCCATTTTTCATGTATTTATGTATTAACAAATTATTATAATTATTAAATTTGAATAGTTGTAATAGTGGTCATATATAGTTTACATTTAAATATAGATGTATAAAATCCCATAAAATTTAAAAATAACCAATCTGCACATTGCACAGATTATAGGCTCATAATAATAATACAAATAATTTACAAATAATCTAAATTGAAAAATATGTATTAAAATATAATGAAAAGAAATTAACAACTTAGAGTTTTTTTTATACTTTTTTCCCTTTAAGAAGTTATTTTACATTCATGAAATTGAAAACCAATGGATATTAATTTTAGAAAATATTTATATTTATAAAATTAGCATAAGGATTCTAAATAAAATTATTTATTTTTTATTTAAATATGATTAAAAAAATAAAAACTTGATATTTTTATATTGCTTTTTTTTCCCCTTAAAATGGTTACATTAAAATTTTCAATTATGAAGTTTAAAAACTTAATACTAAGTTTGTTTAAGTTTAAAAATGAAAATATTATCTTTAGATTTAAAATATTAGTATTATTCCTATATAATATTATTTTAAAAAAATAACAATATCTTCATATTATTCTTCATAATAATTCATACAAATAAATAATACTCAATAGATTAAATTATTTTTATTTAAATAAATGCAATTATTATTTTTGGGTTCCAATTTAAGTATCAATTTATGATTCTTTTTTACTTATCATATTAATTGTTTTATTTTCTATAGTAATGCATTTCATATTAATTTATGGTAATGCATTTGTTAAATTATTATTAAAAATTAAAAAAATATTATTATTTTTATATTGTTTCTAATCCTTTAAAAAGACATATTGGTATAAATATAATTTTATTTTTTAAAATTGATATTGCAATTCAAAATTTGGAAAACTTAATATTATGCATAAATTTAAAATGAAAGTCTTTAAACCTGAGATAGAATTTCTTTTAAAATAAATAAAAGTGCAAATTAAGGTAGGATTTGGGCAAAAATAGATGCAACCCTTTCTCGCGCAACCTATGGATGCTTAAGCTATTCCTACCTATTAGTGTTGTTTGGGTTGTCCCAAGTATATTTTTTTAAATGACTTTATTAATTTTAATATAATTTGCATGCGTAGTAAGTTATTGTGAAGTTTCTCGTTTGTTTTCACAATTAATCTCAACTTATCTAATCATTACAACTTTTCTAAATTTTCATACAAAATAAAATAAATAATTCAACCTTTTTAAATATTAAAACAAAAATAATATTAAAAATATATATTTTAATAATACTTTATTCAATTTTTTAACTTTAATTTCATGAACTTATCTCATCTGTGAAAACAAACGAGACCTTAATAAAGCCCAATGATTGCTTTATAAGCACTCCTCTCCAAATGTGCAATAAACAAAGGCATTAGACCCATCTAACTGGCTAAATGACCAATCAAAATCAACTATAAGTGCAAAAATTATATAAATTGTGAATGACTGATCACAAGACTAAAGATTTCTGTATAGTCCAATCCATCTTACTACTAAAATACTTTTGCAACAAGTATATATAGTCTTGATATTCTTTGAACACATTTGTTTCGAATGATATTCTTGTCCTTTGGTCTAAGACAGAGATCCTATGTGTGATGGACTTACAATGCATCCAATTCTACCTTCATAGCAGCTTGCCACTCAAGAGACATAGTACTTATAAGTTGTGAAAAAGTGAAGTGCGTTCAATAGGAACACTTATAGAATAAAATGCACACAAGGGATATTTAGTTGTGTAACAGACTTGATAGTTTGGACAATTATTTCAACTGGATGTTTAGATTTTATTGACAGAATACGAAAGGGAAAATGCTTGATCTTAGATATTGGAGTTGCCATTTTGCTAATTGATCTATTTTCTTACATAAACATGTCTTGATTTACTCTTTATATTGGTTTTATTGAGAAAATATTTTACATCTTGCCTCATTTATTTTCATGTTACATATTAAGGAATAACTCTCAAGAGCAAGGATGATACAATGTCCAAAGCTAAAGATTTATAGTTTAACATAAAGTTAAAGGTCTATTACAAAACAAATTTCATTTGATACCGGATTTAATCATGAGTTTTTTTATAATTGTATTCCATAATTATTGTAGTTATGAGCTCTCTTTTTCTAATTTTGAATTTAGGTTTTGTGGAGTTTAAATAAAAATGTAGAGATAATTACTTTAAAACCAAAAGGGTAAAATTGAATGAAAAAATAGAAAATTAGCTTTCGTGACATGTTTTCTCTTGCGAATAAAAATTAGAGTAAGATAGAATATATAATAACTTTTTTTTCTTTTAAAGGACGCCCTTAGGGCACTCATTAACTAGGCCTTAAGTCCAATTAGGAAATTTCCTGACTATTTTTGTGAGGGAGGGCCATTCCTAGAAGGGTCCGAGCTTATGAAGGACGAGCCATATAACCCATATAAAGAAGGGCTTAAATTCAGGAAAGTTGAGCTATGGAACCCCAGACCCGAGGGAGGGAGCCGGTGGCCCTTGGCCAGGAGACCAGGAACCAACAATTCTGACTTTGGAAGGCCTTTTGACACGAGCTTGGAGGAACCAAAGAGAGCATCTCGGGACTCGACAACTTACCGAGTCCTACCGTATGGCATCAAGCAGGACATCCTACTTAAAGCGAACGACTAGGCGTACCTGATTGTGATCTCGTTAGACTCAAGGGACGCCGCACTCAATGCACATGTCAGAAGGCCCAGCACACAACGGTGTACCCCCCCCCCAGGGCATGTAGGACGGCTCGGCCACGATCTGACACCCGACCTTGGCAGAAAGAAGGCAGCAAGTCTAACCTAGCACGACCTGATACGCCAGGATCTCCTTTGACCATGGACTGACATGCTGTGGTGATAAGAAAATAAGTGGTGGCAAGTCTGGCACCTGACATACTACGATCTCCTTCAACAGCAGAACCCGGATTAGGTATAAATAAGGGCTATCCCTTCCACGGGAGCTCTCTCACGCTCTTTATCCTTAACCCCTACTATCATTTTGTTTTTCTGTGCTTTCTTCATAGACCTATTCACTGACTTAGGCATTGGAGTAATCTTAGGAATCCTCGGAGCCTCTTCTCCCTCTTAGTTGCAGGCAATGTGGAGCTTGGGCCTCGCGATACTGCTCAGACTGCGAAACACAACATCTACAATTTTAGTACATTATCGAAGCTACAAGCATTTTTTAAATTTCTTAAGATTTAAAAATCAAAGCTTGTAGCAATGGTTTTGGGGATTTTAAGTATAAAGTACTGATTAAAAGCATTATCAAGTTTAACATTAAGCGATATATATACCATTAGATTATTATTCTTGTTTTTGTGGTGGAGATGGAGGGTGTTGAGGTGATAGTGCTTATGGATGGCCAACAAAATTTTTAGACAGGTAACTATGGTCCATATGGATGAGTTTTATGAGTCCTCATTTAAAAAATATATATATATATATATATATTTATAAATGACTTCTTAGTTTTTAATTTTTTAGATAAAGTTGCATCTATTTATTGATGTTAGCGTGGCATTTTTACGGATTAGTAATGGTATAATAACGAAAGAACTTATTTTATGAAAGTTGAGAGTCAAATGATTAAAACATTCTACATTAAAGTATATGTGGACAAACGAGTAGATGCTGCCCTTTTTATAATATGCATGGGTAGGTCTGAGTGGGGCTGGCACCCGTCCACATTTTCCCCTCCTGGCTCGCACCTAATATAAATATATATATATATATATATATATATATATATATATATATGTATATGTGTGTATGTATATAAAAAAAAAATCTTTATGTATAAAACGATGTTGTTTCGAGAGCTAAAAAACTCCCTATGTCATTCTAGAATCTTTTTGAACAGGTTCCAAACTCTCCCTCCCGGTCGATGGATCACACTCACTCTCATAATTATTCTCTATTGTTGCCATCGTCTTTCTCAGCCTCGTTCATCATCATTTTCATATCAATCTCTCTTGAATCTCCACTCTCATTGTAAGACTTGTTAATAGCCTCTCTCTCTCTCTCTCTCTCTCTCTCTCTGTGTGTGTGTGTGTAACTAAATAGAATCATAGATTATTATAAAGGTTGTGATTTGTTTGATTACGGAGGCCGAGACTCAAGATTGTGTTCTAAAGTCAAATTTGTCTGTTTGATTAGTTTTAAAACTTGAAATGTGAGTCGTATTTGCTTGAGGCTCAATGTGTTGTTTTAGGTTGAAATTTGGTATAGTTTAACATTTAAATCATATTGGGATTTTAGACTAAACCCTAATCAGATTTAAGGTTTCAATCTAAAACCCTAATTTGGATTAAATTTGTAAATTAGACTAGGGCTTTAATTTGAATCCAGAGTTCCATAATTAGATTAGGGTTCAAGATTTAACCCCTAATCAGATTAGTGATTGAGTCCGAAACCCAAATCTAACTATAGTTTCAGATGGAATGCCTATATTAGATTAAGGTTTTAATTTGAGTCCCTTAATTAAATTAGGGTTTCGATATGAAATTTCATTTCTTATTGAAATCCTAATCTAATTTAGTGATTTAGTCTCCCTATGTTTGGTTTGTGATGTTGTGTTACATCAGGTGTCTAATGGATAGTAATTGTGCAAGTATTGCTGATCTTGCCACACAATCGTGAGAGGTCACTACCCCTAGCCCGAGGCCTAACCCTAAGCCTCCACAACCCCTAAGGAAAAAAAAAATCGTCCATTGTGTGGGACCATTTTTCTAAATTGAAGGATTGTCACCCCAATGCCTTGAAGGCTAAAAGTGACTATTGTTGTATGGTATAGTTATCACTATAAACAACATGAAACTTTTCAACTGAAAGTCCAAGTAAAATAACAATACAAAAGTCTCCTCTAAGACATGGTGCACTTGATAAAAATCAAAATAGATTTGAGGTTTGGCTTAAAAAGGTGGGAGATGGAGTAATACGTTGAAGGGGTTTGTAAATTTTGACCCAGATAAGTATAGGAGGTCTTTAACGTATATGATCATCATCGACAAGCTATCACTTAGGTTTATAGAAGCTGATGGGTTCTAGGCATACTCTAGCTTAACATACCATCTCGTCCTACCATGGTGAAAGATGTTCTTAAGGTATATGGGATGGGAAATGGCATATTGAAAAACTTATTAAAGCGTCAAAGAGTTTGCCTCACCACTTATACATGGACATTCTTGCAAATTTTGAGCTATATGTGTCTTATCTCACATTTCATAGATAGTGGTTAGAAGTTCAACAAAAAAATTTCTTTAGTTTTGACTAATTTCCATCACAAATGTGAGACAATTAAGAAGACAATGAAATCCAAAATTAAGGAGTGAGGTTTGGACCGAGTTTTGTCAATTATAGTGGATAATGCATCTTCTGATGACACTGAAACTAAGTATTTGAGAATGAATGTAAGAAAGGAGAATATTTGTATATCTTGTGGTAAGTTTTTACATGTACGATGTTGCGCACATATCATTAATCTTATTGTGAAAGATGTTTAGGAAAAAATATCCAAAATGGTTTTTCTAGTTTTGTAAATTATTTGTAACAAAAATTGTTTTAAGACAATAGAAGATCGATATTTGATGGTAAAATTTATTCTCCAATGATTTCCACAAGAACATCAATCCTCTCTTTTCCACTTTTTCCATTGATCTCTTTCTTTCTTTTCCATTGTCATTTATATAGTTCCTAGAGAGTATTAACTTTTTTAATCTTGAATTCTATCCTTGAGCAGTTACATTGCTTTCTTTATATTCCTGCATTTACTTATGATACTCCTGTGTTTATCTTTACTGAGCTTTGATTCTCTTCTTCCTCGTTTTCGTCCATGAGTGGACATTTTTTCTTGTAGATTTGGGTTCTGGAAATATCATCATGGGTAGCTATCTTTGGGCCCTTTCCAATCCTTCATTAGTGGCCATTGCATTTCTAGGTCTAGAGTATCATTTGGATTATTTCCAGATTCATCTATCGTCATTTCTTCCTTTGTCGAGCACACTTGTTGAGTGTGAATGGTTGATATTGATCTTTGGCAATTGTCGCTCCACATTTCTTTTCACTGGGTGCGTCACACCATTTAGAGGTTGCACCACATCAATTGTATTGCCACGCCTTCATGCTTTGATTCGTCTATTTGTCCAATCACCATATTTAAGTTGCAAAATGCATTCATTTCTTCCTTTTGAATTTGTTTCTTATCCTTCACTCTCCCATTTTTTGTTGTTCTACTTCTCATTCCTTTAGTGCCAATTTGTACTTTTTAATGACCTCCTCCAGTTATCCCATAGTGAAGAAGAAATCTGGTTCTTCGAGAAGTTCTTTGTCTTATAAAACTCTAGACATCAAATTTACTCTCGAAAGAGATGAAGTGGCATAGTTGAATTATTGATTTTTGTTCCTAAAAAGCACTATGGTTCATTCGGCTCACCTCATTGATGGTGTTTGCACTCTTGCTTTCAACGGTTCACCCCTTATCATTAATCTCCAGCTTCCATTTCCTATGGTGATATCAAGGTTCTTGCTTTCTAGAGTATTGCTTATAGAGTCTTGTTTTCTAGAGTATTACTTTCTGCAAAATAATTGGTTGATTTTGTGGTGTCAAATGTCTGCGAATTAAAGGATAGTCACAAAGGCTGAAATTCCCAGTTCTTTTATGTGTCAGAGTTGCTTAGGGGAATGAGATGAGATGAGAAATTTGTAAATAGTAATAAGATACTTTGTGAATAGTAATGATATAGTTTGAGTTAAGTATTTATTGAGTTTTGAGAAATGAGAGAGAAAATTTTGAATAAAAGATATTATAAAGTTAAAATATTGTAATAATATAATATTTTAATATTATTTTTGTTCTGAGATTTGAAAATATTGAATTATTTTTTATTTAGAAATTTGGGAAAGTTGTAATGATTAGTTTGAAAAAATTATAATTTTGAAAGTGTTTGTTTTTTAATGTTGTTTGGGAAGGAAATGAGATGGAATAAGCTGAGATGAGATTAGATTAGTGTTGTGGATGGCCTCTAATCCATGTTTGGTTCTGATGGAGACAATATTGTCTTTCAAGCTCCACTTTTCTTCTTCCTTTCAGGTTTCAAATATATTTTTCAAAGATATTATTGGTTCTTTGGAGTTTGATAACATCTCTTTTTGGGTTTTGGCTCTCCTTCTCTTTCCCTTTGTCGTTTTTGTTGAAAGAAGTTCTTATTTTTACTAATAGGCTTATGTCACTATATTTGAGAGACATATCTTTGGATCATGAGGAGATTGCTGGTGTTTGAACTATTCTAGACTTGGGTCCTTAATTTTAGCAATCATGGTTACCATCACCAAATATTGCCTGATTCATTCATTATCCTCAATTTCTAAGGGCTCCAACTAAGAAATCTTCTAGGCATAGTGGTACCAATGGAAGCTTGGACTAGCCATATGTTGGTCTGGAAAAGAAGGAAGGAAGGGGAGTCTACTAAGATTCCTCCACTCATAACGAGATCTTTGCTCGCTATCGAAGGAGACGTGCCACATTCTGTGGTGAATACTATCGAGGAGGTCACAGTAAAGACTTTAGAGATAGTCTTAAGGACAACTAATGAGCCTTCTTTGTTAATTGTCATTGTGCCTTCTTGGGAGGCTTTGGTCGTAGTCGATCATATGCAATACTTGGTCGACTAGGGTCACTCGTAGTTGTTTGATCCCAGTCTATCATGGTCTTCCTACAGCTAACTTAGGGAGGAAGAGGAAAGATGCTGACCGCCTCGACCTATCAAGAGATTGCAACAACCCTACAGGAGTATGCCCATTCTTAAGCATGCCAAGCCTAATGGATGTAGAATTTGAGTGCTTATCTACTAAGGTTGGACTAAGTGTCGAGGAAGAAAAAGGAGCTCTCAGAAGAGTTTGAGAAAATGATGGCCAAAATGTCAAGCCTTTCTAGGTGGTTAAGGGACGTTCGAGAAGAACTTTATAGGTCAAAACTGCATTTTGATAAGGAGAATGACTTGTTAAGGAGGGATGAGAGGGAGATCTTGCAATTGAAGGACAAGTTAGAGTGTCAAGATATGGAGTTGTCTACTTTTGTAAAAGGCCTAAAGGTTGAAATTTAGATTTTGCATAAGCCTTTGGTAGATAAGAACATGCGCATGGTAGATTTAAGTCATGTCAGCACAACTAGAAGGATGTATCCTAGATATGTATGCCAAGACATTTTGCGACAGTTTAATGCATGATTACGTCCAAAGAATAATACCGTAGTTGTAGAACAACTTTGAGGTATCGATTCCTCAGGGAGACATATTAAAGAAGCACAAAAAGAACAAGAAAAGTAAAGAAAAATATTTAATGATCAATAAGAAAAAACTAGTTTTAAATGCAATTTAACAACTAAAACTAAAACTACAATGATAAAAATAAGGATTACTCAAATTGCTAACAACAAAGCATCAAGAATTTTTTACTCAAATCAGGTATTTTTGTTCATTCTTGATTCATTGAATTACACAATTGGGAATTCAACTTCAAAGTTTCCAATTGGAAGATATAGAATTACAAACCACATTAATCCAGAGATAACTCTTTGAGAAATCATTTGCCACTTTTAAACCCTATATATTTTCATCCTTATTGACAAAACCCAATGACAACAGTATACCCAGTGGGCAATATTGCATTAGAGAATTAAATCAATAAAGACAGTAAATTAATCGAAACATAATCATGGATCTTAACCATTCTATAGAAAAAGTATGACTAAATCTATTAAGGGAATCAATTTCAAAATTATTTAGAGATGAGAAAATATCATTGATAATTAGAGAATGATAAACAAGAGTTTGCATCAATAAAGAACAATCACATGAATCTAAAATAAACCAAAAATACCCTCAATTATGCAAATTCATTCTTAGCCTTGCTTAAGGATTTAGTTGTCTATTTGAGCAAGAATAACAAAAAAAAGGCTCTCCAAACAAAACAACCAAAAACCCAAAGTAAAAATTTCTTCCGTATGTACCATCAAATATATATATTTTTATCTTTGAAATAGTCTCCACCACATGTTGAAGAGTCCATTCCCATTGGAAGTCTTGTGACCATTTAAATTTGAATTTAATTATACTTGGTTCACATGTTGCAGTCCACCTGCCAACCAGTCAACAATTCCTATTTGAAATTCAAATAGATTTCACCTGTATCCTCACCAATCCATCCTTATCATAATATCACAAAAGTAATTCACCTACCTACCTACCATCTCGCCCATATGTGGTAGTGCATTACTCTTCAGTTGGGCAAAGTCTTTCATCTTACCATTTCTTTCATGTGGCTAGCACGCATAACACCTGGCAAGAGATTAAAATATCTCTCTTTTTCTATTATAGACTTTGCTCTTCCGCATGGGCTTATGAGATGTGTTTTTAATTGGCCTTTTAAGTCTTTCAACGTGGGTTGCCATGCTCCATTTGACTTTGGTCCAAGAAAAATATTATAACTGGTTGAAATTGTTCCCTTGAAAGTCTTGTACTTCCTAAATTCTTAATCTGAACTTGCATTTCGTCCTTTAAAATTCAAAGGTTGTTAATGACTTTGCATCTTTCTTTCAATGGGCTTTGGCTATCATTTGACTGGGCTTTTGCCTAATCTTTTATAGATTCTGAAATTAAACATAAAAATATGCTTAGAAATATCTCAAAGTAAATAAAAACTAAATTCAAAAATATAAATTAATTCCTATGATCTCTATTCACATTTTAGCATTTTAAACCAATAATAAGGTATTTAGAGTGCACTTTCGTACACTCATCATACCCTCCAACTTATTGCTAGTTCCTAACAATTTTTAGACAAAAGAAATGAAAAGGGCTAAAGAAAATCACTAAAATAGGCCACCAATTCAGATTTTCGAAATTTACATATCAAAACAATCTAAGAAATTCAATAATCATATTAAGATCAATCCACCTATAGCAATTCACAGAGAGTGTGTGTGTTCTCCAAGCTATAACCATCTTACCACTAACCTTGACACATGCAACATTAAGAATGTCTCAACCAAAAGGTTCAACTTCATAACTCGAGAGTATAATAGTGTTTTGTGTAAGGGCCCTCTCTATGTAGTTAACAAGTGGTGTATACACAATCACATGGGGATTTAAGTAATTATAAACAAGCAACAAGTAAGCATTGATCTTATAATATGAATACTAACAAATGAGAATTCAACCATTCTTTCTACAGGTTTATTTGGGATCAGAACGGTCAAAACAAAAAGTTGTAATGTAGTTTAGGTTAGGCATATGACAAGAAAAGGAAAATGATTCAAAAACTTCAAAGTACATGCCTAAGGAATCTTATTAAACATCTCAATAAATCACATTTCTCACTTGATGTACTCTTCAACCTTTCAAATCACCGAATAAAACTTCTTCTTTTTTATTTGTCACTTTTTTATTTTCAGCTCAACAATTTGGTGAACAAGTATATGTCACTCTGATATTCTGTTATTTCTACCCAACCTTGATATTTCTGCCTTTGAAGCTCACTCAGTTGAACACCTTGTAACTCGTGTTCTTCCCTTTTTTCTCTCATTTTTTTTATTCTTCTCAAAAAAGAAAAAAGAAAAAGAATTCCACATCTAGTATACACTTGGAAGTAAAAAGGGAAGAAAAAAATCAGTATATAGGTTATACTCCAATGTGAAGAGGTATGGATAATGTAGTTATATGGAGCAAAAAAGGCTATATGTATTTCTTGGCTCAAAGTGGCTACTAGGGGTATATAATTGAAAGGGTTGGCTTGAATATCTCAAACATTAATCCTAAGTTGACATTCATTATATCCCAAGTATATTTGTCATCATAGCACAAACCATACAATGATATTCTTAAAAGAAGTGTCCAATTCAAAAAATAATGAACGCTTATCACAATTTTCAGTATTTGTTGGCTCTCAATCCTCTCCAAAACTCACAAATAAAGACTTAAGCAAAAAAGTTCTCTAGATATATGTGTCAAACCACCATCTTACCACAAAGCTTGGGATGAGTGCATTAGAAATTCTGTGAATACCTCAGCATAGTGATCAGGATAGAGTTTGTTGAATTCACTAAGATGTCTATGTATGAGAATGAGTACACATGTGAAAGGATGTACGTGTGATGCTAATTAAGAAAACATTAACACATGTAAACGTGCCATTGAGTTCCAACAAGCATTTGTGAATGCATAATTTGCACCACCCCCAACTTAAATGAAACGTTGTCCTCAATATTTAAGAATCAAAATGAATGAAGAGTAACTATAGAGAGTAGAATACACCTGATGTGTGACATAAGCTGCCCGGTAAGCATAAGAGATGGCAAATTGAAATGGAAAAATGACACTAACCTAAAAACAAAAAATAAAGAAAACAACAACAAACAAAAAGAAAGAAAAGGAACGGAAAGAAAAAAGAAAAAGAAAAAGAAAAAGAAAAAGAAAACAAATAATAATAGAAAAAACATACATACATGGTGTGGTTAATATTGATAGATTAAGTCTGCAAGTGGAATGTCTTCCACTTTAGGAACATGTCTATCAATAAGTATTTTTAGGCGTTTACTATTTACTTTAAATACCCGACCATCCCTAAGATCCTTTATTTCTGCCGTCTCATTTGCAAAAGCATGCTTCACTACAAAGGGGTCGGTTCACCTAAACCGAAGTTTTTCTGGGTACTTGTGAAATCTCAAATCATATAAGTATACTCGGTCATTAGGCTTAAACATCTTCCTAAGAATATTTTTATCATGAAACACTTTCATTTTATCCTTATAGATTTTAGAGTTCCCATAAACGTCATTTTTCAACTCTTCTAACTCGGTCAACTGAAATCTTCTAAGTTTGCACACCTCTCCTAGGTCAAAATTAAAATACTTGATGGCCCAATAACCTCGATGCTCTAACTCTACGGGTAGGTGACAAGGCATTCTAAAAACAAACCTATAAGATGACATACCTAAGGGAGTTTTGAAAGCTGTACAGTAGGCCCAAAGTTCATCAACTAGTCTTAAAGGCTAATCTTTGTGATCAGGGTTTATTATTTTCTCTAGGATTTGCTTAATTTTCCTATTGACAAGTTCTACTTATTCATTCGTCTGAGGGTGTTAGGTAGTAGAAATTTTATGAACAATCCCATATTTTTTCATCATAGCCTTAATTGAATGGTTGTAAAAGTGTATACTCCAGTCACTAATGATAGCACGTGGTGTACCAAACTGAGACAATACATTTTCTTTCAGAAATTTGATTACCGTCTTATTATCATTGCTCCTACAAGCTACTACTTCTCCCCATTTTGACATATAATCTATTGCTACAATAATATATTGGTATTCATAAGAATGAGGGAAAGGTCTCATGAAATCAATACCCCAATAATAAAAAATTTTAATCACTAAGATCGGGTTTAAGGGCATCATATAACAAGGGGACAAAGCTCCTAGCTATTGACACCTTTCATATGAGCGACAATAGATGTTTGTATCAACAAGGTAGGCCAATAAAATCCACACCGTAGAATTTTTGCAGTGGTTTTTTAATGAAAAAATGGCTCCCACAAGCTTGAGAATGAAAAAACTCTAAGACACTAGCAATTTCGTCATCAGGGATGCAACGCCTTATAATTAGTTAGATCAATATTTGAAAAGAAAAGGTTCATCTCAATAGAGGCGTACCTCAACCATAAACTTCCTCTTGTCTTGCGTGCTCCAATCTGCCAGTATCTTGTCTGCAACCAAATAATTCACAATATGAGCAAACCATGGTAAAGAAGTAATAGAGAATAAATACTCATTTGGAAAATCATCCCTAATTGGCATGTGGTCGGTGGTGTCCTCAAATGTGAGCCTCGAGAGATGGTTGGCTACTACATTTTCAACTTCTTTCTTATCTTTGATGGTGATGTCGAATTTCTACAAAAGTAAAATCCATCATATTAATCGTGCTTTAACATCATTCTTTGTAAGAAGATACTTAAGGGATGCATGATCTATGAAAATTATAATAGGAGAACAATCAAGTAAGTACCAAACTTGTCCAAAGCAAAAACTGCAGCTAGCAACTCTTTTTCAGAAGTTTAGTAATTCATTTAAGCGTTATTTATAGTTCTATTAGCATAGTAGATGACATAGGACTTCTTCTTCCATTCGTTGTCCAAGGACAACACCTACAGCATAATCATTAGCATCGCACATAATCTCAAAAGGTAATACCCAATCAGGAGGATACATTATGGGTGTTGAAGTAAACTTGTTAGTCAGTGTTTTAAAGGCCTCTTGATAGGCTTGTGTCCACTTAAATGGGGCATCTTTAGTTAGGAGATTGCATAGTGGTCTAGATATAGCAAAAAAATTCTGTATGAACCTCTTATAAAAACTCGCATGACCAAGAAAGAATCTAACATCCTTTATTGTCTTAGGTGTAGGTAACTTAGAAATTAATTCAATTTTAGATTGATCAATCTCTATTCCCTTGGAAGAAATAATATACCCTAAGACAATACCTGAAGGTACCATAAAGTGGCATTTTTTCAAATTCAAAACCAATTTCTTTTCCTCACAACGAGTTAACACTCTCTTTAAATTCAGCAAGCATGCATCCAAAGAAGTTCAAAAAACAATCGAGGCATCCATACAAATTTTCATGCAATTTTCAACCATGTCAATAAAAATGCTCATCATCCAGCATTGAAAAGTAGTAGAGGCATTACACAATTCAAATGGCATTCTATGGAAAGCATAAGTACCAAAAGGGCAAGTGAAAGTGGTTTTATCCTGATCTTCTAATGCAATTTCAATTTGATAGTAACCAAAATAACCATCCAAAAAACAATAAAATGGGTGACCAGCTATACGCTCAAGGATTTGATCAATAAAAGGGAGTGGAAAATTGTCTTTTCGGGTGGCGGCATTCAATTTTCTATAATCAGTACACATCTGCCACTAAGGTTGTAATCGAGCCAAGTCGAGCCGATTTTTGAATTGTCGAGCTTGACTTGACTAAAAGAACTCGAGCTTGAGCTCGAGACTTTTACTTTTTTCCTGCTCAAGCTCGGCTTGATAAGTCAAGATTTTAGATCGAGCTCGAGCTTGAGCTCAATCTCGAGCCGAGTCAACTCGACTCGATTTGCGTGTTTTTTTTTTAAATATTTTTATATAAATTAATAAAATAAAATATTAGAGAAATAAAAAATGCATGTAAGACAACTTAATTTTTTTTCATTGTATCCATTTACAATTTAAAGAATCAATGAACGAGCTACTGCTAATAATTTAGAAATATACACAAGGGCCTTCAAAGAAAACCACAAAAGAAAAATAGTTATTTACATTTAGAAAAATGAAAAAAGAAGAGAAAATATTGACAAATAAAATCCAATTAAGATAAGAGTGCACGTCGAATAGAATATTTAGAATTATTGTTTTATAGTATCTCTATCACCATCAATGGTTAAAAAAATTATTTCAAATAAACAAAATACATGTAAAGAGGCTTCAAAGTCTAAACTACATCAAACTTTGAAATCTCACATAATTCTAAATACATAAACTAATAGAACTTGTCATATATTTCTACTTCCTTGCATTTTCTTTATCAAAATTATTTAACCATAGCAAATATGTGTAACGCCCGTCCTTGAGGTGGGTCTTTTTAAAAATATTTTGGAAAATATGACAAAAATTACTGTTCGATTTAAAATATTTTACTGTCTTTCCCAGGGTGCAAGACTCTACGTTATAAAATAAAATGTGCTTTTATAATAAAAGAGGTTTGCGGGTTAAAAGAGTGGAAAATATAAATCTTTAAAATAAAAAAGACCTTCATACATTTAAAACCCTCATACCTAGACTTCCGTGCTCTTCTCCTTTAGCCGTGTTCCTTCTGAACGTACTGCTCATTCAGTTCCTGTGGGGGAGGGGCACACATAAAAATTAAAATGAGTCGAATACTCAGTAAGCATTACTTCATACCGTTAAAATATAATAACATAGGTTTTCAGTCATGCATTCATCATTCCTTACATACTACACGTACGTGCATACATCTTTTCATTCGTAAACATCAGTAGACGGGAGTTTTCATCTTTAAACATGCTTTTCTTTCCTTTAAAACGTTCCCCTGTCACTGTCTTCATTTCTTAAAGAATGTTATGTATTCATACATTCTTTTCTTTTCACTTTCATAGGCCAGTGTACACTGTTACGCCCCGCGTGTTAGGGTTAGCGACCCTATGGCCAATGGATTCGCCCGTGGCTATGCGTTGGAATCTCATTCCCTCAGGGTGCAGCACTGGGTGCACTACCAGATATTATTGCCCAGCATTGCAATCTACCCATTCATTCATTTGGGTACCCCTTTCATTCATTCATGTAGCCGTTACGTAACTTCATACATTAATACATGCTCATGCCTTTCTTTCATTCTTTCTTTACGTTCATTCATTCATGGCAGCTTTAGAGAGCTGTAGCTTTTATTCATTTATGTGCATGAGCATGGGCTTTCATTCTTTTCTTTTCTTTTCATTCGTTTCATGCTTTCGTGAGAAAACGTTCATTTCGTGAGAAAACGTCATTTGGGGCGAGAGCCTGAAAACATCTTTTCATGCCGTGTATTTTCTTTAAAAATACATATAATAGATACAGCGTATAGTCATCCATTCACATGCGTACAATTAATACTTTTGGGTGCGTGAACAGGAGCTACCAAAGAGGGTCGTACATACTTATACTTTAAAAACGTTATTCGTGTCCTTGCTTCTTTTTCGTAAAACAGTTGCCCTTGAAAAGGGAGATAATTTCTTTTCTTCATTTTTCTTAAGGAAAAGCTTTTCGTTTTATTTTTCTTATCTTTAGAAAACTCTAGAAGAGTATGAACGTAATACTTACATGGACTCCATGCTACTTTCATACCATACAGTCCATTCATGCGCGTGTCAGATGGCAACCTACATGCACATACATAACCTTAACGTTATTCTCTATCTAGTGCATAAGCAACTGACTAGAAATGGAGCTATACTTTACTAAGAACACTCTCATTCCTTCCCTTACTCTTTCATGTTCCTTACTATGATAAAATCCTTGGAGACCCATTACGGTCTCTACTTCCTTCAACCTTAATGTTCTACTTCGAGTGCTTACTTATTATGATGAACTAATGATTCACCTTAGAATTAAGACACTACGACCTTCGCTTTGTTCTTCTTTTAACCATGTTCCGACGCATGACTTAGACCGACTAAGTCACGCATCCCATTCTTAGACAGTACACTCATCATTACTTTCATATATCTTAGCTCACTCTACTTCTCATAACAATCCATACACATCACACGGCTCTAAGTCACTCCGAGGCTTAAGTACCGTGTCATCCTACTTAGGACAGATTACCCATTATATACAGTAAATCCGTTCGGCACATGTGTCTAACCAGATTACACACGTACCTTACCCATTCATCATCTAGGACCAACATACCTTATATTGGTCATCGGGTCGTATGAACAAATGCCATACTCCGATATCAACCTTATCTTACCTGGCTAGCACGACTCTTCATACTACACGAACCTCATAACAGTTCATCCCAACATTTGACAAGATAGGACTTCATTCATAACTACACTTTACTTCATTCCATATAGTTCAAGACTGTTCCCAAGCTACACTGTGACCTTGTCACATCACCTTATATACATTCTAGGTCATCACATCGCAACTCCATGATTGACCATGCCACTTCATGACGTTGCCCAATCATGCTTTCGCTGCACTGCTCTGATACTTTCTAGTCACTTCGCACTTATTACCGGCCATAAGCCAGTCACATGGAGACACCCGTCGCCTTGGACTACAGGCCATATCTCAACCACTTCGGGACACTGTTCCACAATTCCCGACACCATACATCAAGTTCTTCTCTTACCAACTACGCAATCACCATTATCTTTGCAACACGCCATACGGTGTATCGCTATATTTCATGAAGTACACTCCAAGTGTACTCCCTTCACAGCACTACACCACATCACCATTATGGCATACACGCCATATGGTGTATCGTCTCACCACATGGAGTACACTCCACGTATACTCCATTCACGGCACTACACCACATCACCATTATGGCACACACGCCATATGGTGCATCGTTCCACCACATGGAGTATACTCCACGTGTACTCCATTCACATCACTACGCCACATCACCATTATGGCACACAAGTCATATGGTGCATTGTTCTACCATATGGAGTACACTCCACGTGTACTCCATTCACAACACTACGCCACATCATCATTATGACACACATGCCATATGGTGTATCGTTCCACCACATGGAGTACACTCCAGGTGTACTCCATTCACAAGACTACGCCACATCACCATTATGGCACACATGCCATATAGTGCATCGTTCCATCACATGGAGTACACTCCACGTGTACTACATTCACAACACTACGTCACATCACTATTATGGCACACACGCCATATGGTGCATCGTTCCACCACATAGAGTACACTCTACGTGTACTCCATTCACAGCGCTACGCCACATCACCATTATGGCACACACGCCATATGGTGCATCGTTCCACCACATGGAGTACACTCCACGTGTACTCCATTCACACCGCTACACCACATCACCACTATGGCAGACACGCCATATGGTGCATCGCTCCACCACATAAAGTACACTCAACGTATACTCCATTCACAGCACTACGCCACATCACCAATTACTACTATATCACACAACCACAACCATACTTCACAGCACAGTTTTACAATACTATACAGCACACTTCCCAACTACGCCCAACATTTCACATCACTGCCCATCACATCACCATAATACACAGTGAACCCTATAATACTAGCAACACAGTTCACAACCTAGTCAATCAATTAGCATCTAACATAAAAAGTGAAGGATAGAGAGTTATACCATCGATGGGATAACCCGTGCGTCGCTCGTTGACCGTCACAATCGATAACGCCGAAGGAACATATGGGGTGGCTATACCGCGTACTGTGACTGTTTAGGCATTTGGATAGCTAGGTATGGTCTAGGAAGAGCCTAAGGTGGCCTTGATGATGCTGGCAAGGAGCGTATCACAGCAAATCTGGCCGTGTATAGTGGCGATCAGTCATGCGCAGTGATTGTCCATCACGTACAGTGACTACGCACCACATAAAGTGGTGGTTTAGGCTTGGGCTAGGCTAGGGGAGGTTGCTGGTGGAGCCGTGAGGGCTTTGTGGTGGTCGTGTGGTGGTCCATGGTGGTGGAGAGAGGCTAGCCGTGCATTGTGAGGGAGGGAGAAGCCGTGGGAGAGTGAGAGAGAGTGAGGAGCCATGGGTGGCAGATCGGGGTCATGGGTGGTCCGGTTAGCTTCATGGTGGCCTGAGGAGGCTGAAGGTGGCGGTCACACCCCGTGGGTGGCGGCGTACAGCGGTGGAGAAGGGGAAAACCTTGCGTGAGAGAGAGAGACACCGGGAGGTGGAGGAGGGGGTATCTGGCCGTGGATCTATTGGAAGGGGAAGGGGGAGACCTGGAGAGTCTCATGGTGGTGTCCGGTGGCCACACACGGCGGCGTTAGGGGGTTGCACAGTGAACCTATGCATGGGTTTGCTGGTGCTCGTGCATGGGGAGTTGCCGGCGGGGAGATGGAGGCTGGGCTTGCTGGAGGAGGACGACCGGTGGCAGGGGAGGCTGCCGTGGGAGTGGTGGTGCTGGAGAATGGTGCACGGCGGCGCAGCAACGTGAAGCCCATTCGGACTGTGCACTACTGAGGGAGAGGAGGGGCGAGCGTGAGGGAGCAAGGCCGGTACCAGGAGGCTCGCCGGAGGGAGAGGAGGCCGGTGGGAGGGGCGGTGAGGCTCGCCGGCGCACGGCGGCGCCGGGCTAGAGGCTGGAGTTGTTCGGTGTGGGTGCTACGTATTGGGCACGCCGAGAGGGAGAAAGGGGAGAGAGAGAGAGAGAGCTGGGGGAAAGTGAGGGAGAAAGAAAGAGGGGCTGGGGTTTTATCCTAAAACCTATCCTCTGGGGATCTATAAAATGATCTAACAGTGACCCTTAAATACTGATTTGAAAATGCGTAGACAATAATTTAATTAAAAGCACTGAGAGTAATTAAGATAGAATATTATTTAAAATAATATTATTTCATCATTAATAAAATGATGAAGTCTTACTTAAAATATTTAAGAGAATAAAACTATCAAATTAATATAAAGATTCCATCATTATTTAAATCGCGTAATATTTTAAATAACTGGAATCATTTATATAAAATGATTCCCACAATTATAATATTTTTGGAGCTCTTCAAAGATATTATAATTGAGTTATTTAAAATATTACTTAGTTAAATAATACTGGGGATCTTCCATTTAAAATACACATTACTTTAAAACACAAGGCTAGCTTTATAAATTACATAGTATCTTTTAAAACACGCCATCGGGGTCTGGCACGCATAACGAGACTCTTAGACACTAGAGAGGAGCGGACAGGCTATCGCATCTGACGTAATTGCTTACGTCAGAAGGAAGGAAGGAGCATGGTATTACAATATGTCTAATGAGATTTGACAAATAAGACATTTTAATAGAAATCAATTTTGATAAACTTCAATCCATACTATCATTTTTTAATCATGTTCATAACTTTGATAAAAGTTAATTCATAATATCATGTTTCAAAATATTAACTATAATATGAAAGGACCCTGCATATATGCTCAAAAAATATTTATAAAGTATTTTTACTCCCCTACATACACAAGCTTGAATTATGCATAATTCTATAAAAGTATTGCATTGGATAGCATCCATCCATAAACTTCAATTATGGCAATATAATTTCTGTCAATTCCAACTCCTCCTACAAAATAAAAAAATAAAAATAATCACATACCATTCTACTTTAGAAAATAATTAAAGTGTTCATGAAGTGATAGTTTTTTTTTTTATATGAAAGTGATACTTACTTTTAGTTTTTTCTTAACTCCATGGCATGCTCTAACCCAATCTGCTCCACATAGTAGTATTTGAACTGTTTCAGTTGACAAAGATGCTCGATATGGATTGATAACTCTACCACCAGCACTAAATGTGGACTCTGAAGCAACTGTATTTATAGGAATTGCTAATATGTCACATGACATCTTAGACAAGATTTTATATTTGAGATTATTGATTTTCTGTCATTCTAAAGCATCAAACTTTGTATTAGTACCTTCCTCACCTATGTAAACATCCTCTTCCAAATATACATCTAAGTTTGACTTAATAGGCTGAAAAGTATCAACACTTCTAACGAAAGATTGGAACATTGACCGCCCACTTGGCATGGTTCATGCAAAAATATTGGTGGAGCTACTCGAAGAACTTACATTAATATTTTTCTGCGTAGTTTGGCTCGTAGCTATTGAATTATGAACTTGGATATACTCATCATATAACTCATGCAAAACTTTAAAAACAAGATCAATATTCTAAGAGGCTTCAAACTCGAGATAAATTAAAGGAAAACAAAACTTTATCAACACTATTTTGTATATTGGATCCAATATCGCAGCTATTGCCATTAACAAATTACATTCACCCTAATATTTCTCAAATTTCTCAATAATATTTTTTTGCCATTGCTTGAATATATTCATTTCTATCAACACTCTTCGCAGTCAATACTTCTTTCATCATCCATACGTCAGTAAGAAAAAAATTAGAAGTTGGATAGACGCTTCCAGATACAATGTTGGTCACTTTATTGAAAACTTCTAGAATATTACAATGTTGGTCACTTTATTGAAAACTTCTAGAATATCACAAATATTTTTAACTTTCATCCAATCTTCAATAATAGGCACCCATTGAAAATTTTGATCCATATCTTGAAATCTAGGAACACTTCCTTGAATTCCATACCAGTCACCAACATCAAGTAAGTACCATTTCATTGAGTGGGAACATTCAATATCAATTTTTTAGAAGGTAATCGCATTTGTTTTGTAATTTCACTGAATTGTCTCAATCTTCCGTCGAATGCTACCAAATACTTGATTCCTTCTCTAACACAATTAATAATATTTCCAATTTGGCCAAGCCCGTCTTACACCAACAAATTTGTTACATGGGCACAACATTGCATATAAAATAATTTACCCCCAACAGCTAAGAGTTTTCTCAATCGAAAATCATCTTTAAGAATTCTAACGGCAATATCATTAGCTTTGGCATTGCCGACTGTCACTGTAAATACTTTGTTTGCAATACCCCAATCAACAAAACATTTTTGCAATAATAAAACCACTATGGGGAAGTGGCACATTACCAAAGTTCAAGACCCGTTTATGAAGAAGCCAATATGGATCCACAAAGTGACAAGTCACCACCATATATGAAACCTTTTGGCCAGAAGTCCACATATCAGTAGTGATGTTAACTTTATCAACACCACTTAATAATGTTTTCAACTTTCTCTTCTCAATCTTATATGTGTCTATACAATCCTTTCTAGCAGTTGCACGAATTTTTTTTGCCAATGAGGTGTATTTCCCTTTATAAACATGTTGAATAGTACATGCTCCACTATATTGAAAGGGTACCCATGGTAAAGAATCATATGTTAAAGTTTCCAATAGTGACAGCATCATCATTCTCCTTAGATTCAATACTCAAAATCTTTTACTTCTTTTCAGATACAACACATGCAAGACATGTATCTCTATGCCTATGCATAGTACTAGTAGAATTTGACCTCGATATAGTGAGTAATACCTTACACCAACTGTACTGTGACTTCTTCTCACCACTAGGTAACTCTATTATTGAAAAGTCTCTCCAAACAACTGAAGTATTCTTCCTTAAATTCTTTTCATATGCTTGGTCAAGGAGATCGGAAGTCACACTAGTTGCACCCACTGTAGAGGTAGTATCCTCAATATTTTTGGGGTCACCATCTTCATGGTCAGAGAGTGTAGGGCTTTCAAGCAAATTAATATCAATTGACTCATTTTCATTTTCTATATATTAACTTGGATCCTCCATAGCAATAAAATTTATTCTAAAACATAATAGTGCAAACAAAATATTTATAAGTATAAAAACTCATTTGTTTTTAATTAAGAAGGCATAAAAGTTTAGAAAATGCACACATTATAAAAATAATAATGAATATTGTATAACATTTAATCTATTTTTTTTTATTTCCTTCAAAAAAATTAAGTGCATGGTTGTTTATATACCACTCGCATGTATGTGTAAAGTACTCTAAAAAGTTATTATCTTTCATACAATTTACAAAACCTAAATAAATACTTTATTGGATCTAATGAGAGATTCAGATTTCATAATAATTTTTACTAAAAAAAAAATTGTATTAAAAAAAAAAGTAAACATAACAATAATAGAACTAATTATATATGTGTGTCATGAATTATTTTAGCATTGCAAAAGGGTCAAAGGCAAACCAATTATCAAACCAACTCCTCAACAAATATATGTATAAAAGTTGTTTTGGAAATTCATAAAATTACAAACAATAATACAAATTCATAAAATATATAAATACGTACATATAGTGGTGATAAAAGGGAATTTTTGTCTTGTGGTTCAAACTTTGTGGAGCCAAGAGAATGAGACTCAAAGGTTGCAATGGAACCCAAGAGATAAATTAAAAACTGCATATACCCGCACGACTTGAAAATTGTATATATCAAAAAGCACTATAAAAGAAATTATATTCATAAAAGACAAAACATTATACAATGTCAAAGGAAAAAACTTCCAAAGGCAACTTTTTCAGTTGCCTTTTATAACAATTAAGCATAAAGGAAAGTATATATAATAAATAATATAATTTTTAAATATATTTTAAGTTAATAATTTAAGAAAAATACTTATATAACTAAAATTATTAAATATATCCCGGATAGAATTAATAATTTTTAACTATGGGCTGTAGAGTTGTCATAAACATTTTATACAAGTTACAATTATAACATATAACTAATTTTAAATTTATGTAAACATATAATTTATAGTTGTTATGAATAAATGTTAAGTATTTACATATATATATGTATATATTAGCATCATGGTATGTGTCTCATATTACATACGTTACATAATAAAATATAGTAACATATCCTATATGAAATTATTAAGTCATACCGATTAACTATTGTATAAATTATAATTTAATGACTTAATAAGTATTAAGTGCTAAACTCAATAATATATATAGTATATTTAATATATATGCATAGGTGAATAGGTATAAGTAATTATGTTACATATTATATATTTAAGAATAAAAGTTTATATATATATACACACACACTCATAAACATATATATGAACGAATTTTAATCGAGTCGAGCAAACGAGTCGAGTCAGGCATAAACAAGCGGGCCTTAACTAGCCTCAGTCGAGTCGAGTCAAGTTTTGTTAGGTATGTGTTACTTACTAATTGAGCGGGTATCTACTTTCATCGACTAGTTTTTTTTTTTTCACAAGTCTAGTTCGATTATAGTTTAATGGAACAAGTACCGAGTGAGCTATTGAACAGATTGGTTCATTTACAGCCATATCCGTTACCCAGTCACATGTTTTGTAAGTACTAACTCTCCCAATGCATTCTTCACCACAATAACGTCGGGGACAACCTGCGTAGGACTAACTCATTTACTATTAGCAATAGGATATATAATTCATGCATCTAAAAGTTTTAACACTTCATTTTTTACCACTTCTTTCATAGTGGGATTAAGTCTGCGTTGAGGATCTCTATGAGAGCTAGTTCCTTCCTCTAAATTAATTTTATGAGAACAGATTAAGGGGCTAACACATTTGATATCTGCAATACTCAAACCTATGGTTGACTTATACTTATTTAAGGTTTGAATAAAGTGATCACCTTAAGATTCAAATAATTCAGATAAGAAAATCACCTGGACCAAGGAAAGCATGTTTTAAACCTTTAGGCAAATGTTTCAATTCAACTCTTGGTACTTCCACACTTGACTGAATCTATTTTTTACTTTTCTTAGACAACTCCTCAAATTTCGGTTGCCAAGCCCGTGTGCCATAATCCTGAGTTTCATAAAAAATAGTACAAATATTAATAATATTAGATGAATCACTGATAGTATCAAACTAAGAATTAACAAGGAAATATTCAAGGGGATCATAATCATGAATTGTGTAAACTCCCTTGTCTATGAGTGCTTCAATCCTGTACGTGTGGTGGCACTTATCATCGTCTTTTGGCTGTTTTCCAATATGAAAAATATTCACCTCTAGAGTCATATTCCCCAAAGAGAGTTTTATTAGACCATTCCTGCAATTAATAAGGGTATTAGCAGTAGCGATAAAAGGTTTACCTAAGATTATGGGGATTTTAGAATTAAAGTCAACAACAGAACTAGTGTCCAGGATCAAGAAATCAACAGGTAATAATAATATTTGTCAATTTGAATCAAAACATCCTCCACTACACCTCTTGGTACTTTGACTGAACGGTCAGCCAGTTGTAATACCACAGTAGTTGGTTTGATTTCTCCAAACCCTAGCTGCAAATAAATTAAATAAAGCATCAAATTTACACTAGCTCCTAAATCTAGCAACGCTTACCCAAACTCATGATTCTCAATATTACATGTAATGGTTAGACAATCAGGATCTTTGTACTTAGGAGGAATTCGCTACTCAATAAGAGTACTAACTTGCTCTGTCAGAAATGTTGTCTTCTTAACATGGCCCTTCCTCTTAATTATACACAAATCTTTCAGAATTTTTGCATAATTAGGAACTTGTTTAATAACATGCAAAAGAGAGATGCTAATTTTTACCTGTTTGAGGTTCTCTAGGATTTCATTGTTAGGACCCAAAGTTTGTAAACTCAATTTTAAAAGTTGAGGGAATGGTACCTTAACTGAACTCTTTATTACCTCGGCTTCCTTGGCAACTCGGCACCACTATTGATTTGATTTTCTTCAACATCCTTCGACTTATCAGTTTTTGGAATGTGTAAGAATTTATCACTACATATCATAATGGTATTGACATCTTTCAAATTTTCTTACCCCAAATGTCGACCTTGGGGTGTGGACTAAGCTTGAGAAGAGAACTTGCCACCCTTATTCACACTCAAAGAGCTCATCAACTTGGTTACATGACTCTTTATCTCATTATTTTCTTCAATAACTTGCGTAATCAAATATTCAAACTTTTGATTAGTTTTACCTGTGCCTCAATAAAAGCATGCAAAGTATCTTCTAAAGGGTTCCTAGAAGAGGATGATGCATGATATAGTGCAGGGTAAGCTCTAGGTGGCTATGTAGGTTTCTGGTTTTCAGATTTCCAAGTAAAATTGGGGTGATTACGCCACCCTGGATTGTAGGTATCTTTCAAAAGTGCAAAAGGCTTTTTATATATACTTAAGGCATTACATTGTTCCTCATACATTCCCCTTATTTCAACAAATGTGAAGCACTCTTGAGCTAGGTGATCTACCCCACCACACACAAAACACGGTCCAAAGGACTCTACATGAGTAGCCACGTGTATTGGCTTTAAATCCTTAATTTTTAACACATCTAACTCTCTAATAAGCGTCTCAACTTTAGCTTTTAGGTTATCTTCTTCCCTAAGATAGTAAATTCCACAACCATTTGGATTTTCAATAGACCGTGACTTATTTGTATTCTCAGTAGCACTAGGTTCGATCCAAGTGTGAACTTTTTTAGCAAGTTTATTGAGATATTCTATACCCTCATCTGGATTTTTCTGCAAAAATTCACTATTACACATCATCTCTATGAATTGACGCTCTCTAGGTGTAAGTCTCTCATAGAAATAACTAACTAAGCGCCAGTTTTTATACCCATGGTGAGGACACATACTCAACAACTCCTTAAACCTCTTCCAATCTTGATACAAAATCTCACTATCCTTTTGTGCAAAGATGGAGATCTGCCTTTTCAAAGCATTGGTCCTATGTTGGGTAAAGAATTTGGTAAAGAAGACTTATGTCATCTCATTCCATGATCTTATTGATCGTAGTCTTAATGAGTACAACCAGCTCTTTGCTCTATCCTTCAAAAAGAACAAAAAGAACTTAAGTCTCACAACATCATCTGTAGCATTATAACTATGGAAAGTCGTAACTACTTCATCAAACTCTCTAAAGTGCGGATAAAGATTTTTATTTTCTAAACCATAAAAGGTGGGAAGTAGTTGTATCATCCCTGTTTTAAAATTAAGATGACGAGTGTTAGCTAGAAATATGATGGATGATAGTGTGGTTGTGTGTGTAGGGTGGAGGTAATCCTGAAGAGTTATAGTGGGTTGATCTTCGTGTTCACTCATTTCTTTGGAACTAGATGGATTGTCAAATAAAAGATTTAAAAAATTTGATTCTAACTCTAGCATAAGCTTACAAGCAAATCTACCCAATGCATCTCTATGTCTGTGCATGCAAGGTAAAAAAATACTAAAAACTAAAAATACTACAAAAAGAAAGAAAGAAAATGTAGTAAGCTAAAAGAGGGAACGAAATTACCACATTTAAAAGCTACTGGAATAAATTATTTGTATCGATTCTTTCACCATCTCCCTGGCAACAAAGCCAAACTTTGGTTACACCCAAAGAATAACGCGGTAGTTGTAGCACAGCTTTAGAGTGTTGATTCCTCAAGGAGACATATTAAAGAAGCACAAAAAGAACAAGAAAATCAAAGAAAAATATTTAATGATCAATAATAAATAACTAGTTTTAAATGCAATTTAACAATTAAAACTACAATAATAAAAATAAGGATTACTCAAATTATTAATAATAAAGTATCAGGAATTCCTTACTCAAATCAGATATTTTTGTTTATTCTTGATTCATTGAATTACACAATTGAGAATTCAACTTTAAAGTCCTCAAATGGAAGATATAGAACTACAAACCACACTGATCTAGAGATAACTTTTTGAGAAATCATTCACCACTTTTAAACCCTGTGTATTATCATTCTTATTGACAAAATCTAACGACGACAGTATACCTAGTGGGCAATATTGCAACAGAGAATTAAATCAATAAAGATAATAAATTAATCCAAACATAATCATAAGTCTTAACCATTTTATAGGAAAAGCATGACTAAATTTATGAAGGAAATCAATTCCAAGATTATTTAGAGATGAGAAAATACCATTGATAATTAGAGAATGATAAACAAGAGTTTGCATCAATAAAAAAAATCACGTGAATCTAAAACAAACTAAAAATACCATTAATTGTGCAAGTTTATCTCTAGCCTTGTTTAAAGATTTAGCCGTCCATTTGAGCAAGAACAAAAAAAAAAATACACTCAAATAGAACAGCCAAAAACCCAGAATAAAAATATCTTCCATACGTGTTGTCAAATATTTTCTTTTTTATTTTTGAAATAGTCTCCGCCACATGTTGAAAAGTCCCTTCCCATTGGAAGTCTTGTGACCATTTGAATTTGAATTTAATTTTGCTTGATTCACATGTTGTAGTCCACTTACTAACCAGTCAACAATTTCTACTTGAAATTCAAATAGATTTCACTTGTATCCTCACCAATCCATCCTTATCACAATATCCCAAAAGTAATTCACCTATCTACCTACCATCTCGCCCATATGTTCTGGTGTGTTACTCTTCAGTTGGGCAAAGTTCTTCATCTTACCACTTCTTTCATGTGTCTAACACGCGTAACACCTGGCAATATATTAAAATATCTCTCTTTGTCTATTATCGACTTTGCTCTTCTGCATGGGCATATGAGATGTGTTTTTAATTGGTCTTTTAAGTTTTTCAACGTGGGTTGCCATGCTCCATTTGACTTTGGTCCAAGAAAAATATTATAACTAGTTGAAATTGTATCACCTAGGAGTATAATCGGTCCAATCCGCTCAGTTCGTAAGGAAATTTTTGGATTGGACAAATAATTTTGGTCCACCATTTTTTGGATCGAGACCGGATTGATTATTCTTATAGACCAAACTGGACCATTAGATATCAGTTTGGTCGATCCATTTAGTCCAATTTTGTTCGGGCTAGTGAAAAATTGATCAAATATACACAAAACCTAAAATCACTTCTAATATGCATTTTCAACCCAACTATACAAAAAGCCCACAATTTTTACACTTTTTAATATCAACTATTTAACTTCATTTGCACATTTTGTTCTTGAAAATAGCCTTAAAAAGTTGAGAAAATTATCAAAATTATCCATATCTATTCATGAGAATTAGCAATCATCATAATAAAGTTAGAAACAAAAAATAGAGAAATTGAAATTGAAAAATGCAATATCATCCAAACTCCATATACATGTGGTCAATGCTGTTAGGATAGATGAAGATTACATAATTAATTTATACAACTACTATATAAAATAATATATATGTATATAATATTTTAAAAAACTATATATATATACTTCGATCGGTCCGATTCGATCTGGTTAAAAAAAAACACAACCCAGAACTGAACCGAAAATTGAAATTCTAAGGTTATATGGACCTAAACCGACCAATATACTTTTCGGTCCAGTCCGGATAGAACCATTCAGTTTGGTCAAGTTTCCGGTCCGAACCGGTAAACTTACACCCTTATTATCACTCCTTAGTTGCTTATGTTAAATCTAATTCAACTCTTTTAGATCCTACGGACCTCATTAGTTCACCTCCTTTGGAACTTCGTTGTGTAGTTTGAGTAAGACTGTTAACTATCATTCAATGTATTTTGCCTTTTTTTTTTTTTTTTTATAGTTGTTTAAATGGTTGTCATTCGGGCAGTATTGATGATATTCAAAGTAATGATAATGTTACTTTGATACCCATTTTGTTTGAGGGTATATTGTTTGGATAGGATTCTCTACCTTTGCAATTTTTCAGTCTTTTGTTTCTTCCTCTTCTATTTCTTCTTCCTTTTTTTAAGTGTCGGTCAGGGTCATCTCTCGAGGTTCCTTGTCAATGTTCTTTTCTTTTAAAGTGTTGTCTAGGGCCCTCTATTGAGGTGTTTGGGTTGTTTTTATCACTTTTGAAGGGTCAACCAAGGTCCTTTGGTAAGATGCCTAGCCAATTCTTCTTTTTTAGGTTCTGAATGAGGTCCTATGTTGAGGAGCTTGACCAATTTTTATAGTTCTCAAATCACTGACTAGGCTCCTCTATCGCGATGCTAGACCAAACCTTATTATTTGTCGACTAGGTTTTGGCTAGTCATTTTTGTATGGTGACTAGAGTACTCTTTCGAGGCATTTATCCAGTCTTTTATTTTGTTTAAGGTCCAACTAGGGTTCTCTATTGAGGCGCCTAGTTAATTTTCATAACTTTTGAGGCACCAATCACGATCCCTTATTGAGGAGGAGCATGGTGGGTCTTTGGCCTCTTCAAGGAAATTTAGATCTAAGTTGAGAAGTTGAGAAAGGAAAATACGTTCTTATTTGAAATGAAGACTTTTCATTATAGAAACTACATGTTACATTAATTTTTACTAGTATTATCTCCTTACGTGTTGGCTCTCCTTAGGTGTTGGGTGTGCCATGAGTGAGGTAGTCGAATCAGGTTGTTACATCCATAGTGTTTTGTTCATATTTTTTTCACTTTTTTTCTCTACTAGGTTGGAAAACATCCCATTTATCACTTTCTGGCTATCAAATTCGTACACGTGCTATTTCACCGCACTCTTTAGAAGCCATTTTACAAGATAGGCCAAGAAACACCGCCATATGACTAGCGTGTATGTCTCATGTGGTACCCAATTTGCACGTGAACTCTATGCACTACTACGATTCTGTGACTTTGATAACCATACGTATAAAACCGACATACTCCTTGGCCTAAAATATTTAAAATGCCCAACTCAACTCTATTCCTAACATGCCCATTCCCGCAAGTGTGCAGGCCTTACGCGCTGATACAGTGGCTGGTGCTCATTGGGTGTTGCCGGTGATCAAGTTTTTTCATTTCTAATTATTCCACTTTATGCTTACTTTTCTTAAATGAGAACATGGAGGTACTGAAAGTGGAATTCTGTTACGAAATGTACTAGAATAGTCAATTAGAGTATTTATTTTTCTATTGGTTGTGGTTTGAAACTACAAGTAATCGATCTACTTGTTGGATAAATATAAATGAACTTTGGTGGTCGTTTTCTTGGCTCAGCCAAGGAGCATGAGCCCAAACCTATAGTTCATTGCTATATTTTTTTTACCTCCTTTCCATCTGAGCAGTACATTTACTATAATGAAATTTTTGTATGAAGCACCTCTACTCCATCTCTTGTACCTTGAATTTTTGTATGATGCACTATTGACATTGAAAAAAGAGCTTTGAACTACTCTATTCCATTGAAATGGACCCTACTTCCCCTCAATGCTCAAACTCTCCATTCTCCTATACCATTTGGTTTCTTCTCTTATTTTGCTCTATTTTTTAAATGTTGGAAGCTATATCCACCACTATTTATCTAACACAACTAAACCATTTGCTTGTCCCCTCCTATCCTTATCACGTAACCCTATATGACTCTATTTTTTCACCAACCAAGTCTTATGTCTTCACTTTTCAATTGCAAATTCTTGTTGGCTTATCGTCACTTTCGACATGTGTTTCATCATTTCTTCCTTTCCTTCTTCTTTTTCCTTTTCCTCTTTGTCCCCTTACAAAAACCTCTTATACGTTTTCACTGCAAGCCCATATATTGTCACCACCTCATGCTCTTATGTTGATATAAGTGTTCATTCACCAATCTCACTCCCTACCATATGACTTGCACAACAATTGGTAAGTGAGATCAATGCACCACTTAAATTTAGCGACATTTCACAAGTTTTGCTTTTCATTGTGAGATATAGGCCAATGTTATATTTTTTGTCAAAATAAAACACTAATTCTTGCTTCCCTTCAGAAAGTTTTGGAGGATGAGAGTGCTGAAAACTCTATTGAGCGAACTAACATAGTCAAGTACATTGCGTCTTTACCCGGTGTAGTTTTCAACCATTATAACCCCTATGTGATATTGCATAAAAATTCTCCTTTGGGGTGATTTCCAAGCTCTAGTCAAGCAATAAGTGCTTTGGTTTTATTGTCTTTTTCCCCCTTTCATTTTAGGGTTTTTTGTTTCAACGTAGAAGATTTGTTTTATGAAAAACTATTTCAACAAATTAATTTTACAAGAAAATAAATGTTTTTCTATGTTTGGTTGCCATATCTATTACTATATATAAAAGCGGAGTCATATAATTTCGATGTGACATCCTACCCATAAAAATAGGCATTCTACCCATTAAATTTGAAGTGTTATGTTTATAAAACGGTAAACCTTTTAAAAGTAATATTTTATTATGAATTATCATAACTTTTAAGTTTTATTTCTTTTCCTACATGTAAAAGTATAAACCGATTCAAGACTCCAATCAAAAGCATTAATTCAACATTTATATTATTTTGTATTTTAAGCGGAGTCATATGAGTTCGATGTGGCATTCTATCCATAAAAATATATATTCTATCCATTAAACTTGAAATGTTATGTTTATAGAGCGGTAATATTTTTAAAATCAATGTTTTATTATGAACTGTGTAACTTTTAAGTTTAATTTCTTTTCTTACATATAAAGATATAAACCAATTCAAATCTCCACTCAAAGGTATTGTTTTAACCTTTATATTGTTTCATCAAATAAACCGCCCTATAAACCATTTCAAATTTCTCTACTATAAAATCCGGTCTCTCTTAAATCTCTCTCTCTCAAACATAATATATACAACAATCTGCTTATTGCGTAGGTTAAAGGCTCGTGAGAATACTTTTTTAGAAATGCTTTTTATTGTTTGGTGCCTACAACATTTTATGTAAATTTACAGTTTTTATGTGATAGATGTAACATTAATGTGCCAAATTTACTTGTCTACTAAACTTTTTCATATACAAAAAGGGGTTAAATACAAATTTAGTCTAAGGGCTGGTTTGGGGGCAGAGAATTCTCAAGAATTCTTATCTCATCCTAACTCATCATTACACTTTTTTCAAATCCCCATACAAAATATAATAAACAATTCAACTTTTTCAAATCCCAATACACATTTTTCAAATCCCAATTCAACTTTTTCAAATCCCAAAACTAAAAAATAATATTTTAAACTCTAAAATAAAACACAAAATTCTCATTTCACCCCCCAAACCTCCCCTAAGTAGTTTGTCTTAAATTCAAAATGCTCTTTGTGCATTTTAATTGAACTCTCTCCTTTACGTGCTTTTAAGATTGTTCTAGTTAGTCATTATATTAAAAATTATATTAATAATTATGTTGACGTGGCAAGTCACATGACATGCCATGGGTTAGAAAATTAAAAAAAGCCTTAAGAATATAAAATAAAAAATTTAAAACTTAAAAAACGTTAAAATAAAAACAAAAGAAAAAAAAAACTAAAAAGGCCAAAAATATTATAACTTAAAAATAGCTCAAAGATATAAAACAAAATATATTTTGAAACATCTAAAATAAAAGAAAAGGGAGGGATCAAAGATAGTGGGAGGAAAAGAATAGACTAATAGGAAATTCACAAAAAGATAGTGTTACATGATATGTAAGAGCTAACTAGCAAGACTAGAGATCGGTTTTCACGATTGTTTTGCTTGCTAGTAATGCTATATGTGTTTATAATTTTACTTACAAAATTTATTTTATTAATTCTTTTTTAAAACTTAAAAATTTTGAATTTAAAATTTTATAATTTTCTTTATAATGCGTGAAAAATTAAGTTTTTTGTATTAGCATTTCTCTTCGCTAAAGGGGAAAAAAAACTTTAGGGAGCAAGTGGGAGAATACTTAGAGTGCAAATTTTTGATACAGAAACAGTTTCATCTTATCTCATTATTATAATTTTTTTAAAATTTTAAATAAAATAAAATAAAAAATTTTAATTTTATAAATTTTAAAATAATAATATTATTAAAAAATAATATTCTAATAATATTTTTTTTTTCATTTTGAAAAAGAGCATTTTAAACTCTAAACCTCCGTTTCAAAAGTTGACGATACCAAATTATAAATAATATTTTAATAATATTTTATTTAATTTTTAATTTTTATATAAAATCATCTAATCTTATCCAATATTATTCAAACGTTTTTTCCTTTTCATATTGTCTTCATATGATACGAGAATTCATAATTCATTTTTTATGTTACGAGGTTACTTTGTCAATGGAGTGGAATCTTAGGAAACAAGCTGAGTGGTGGTGGTAGCGATCCGCAGCAGAGTCTATATCTTCATCTTCTTCTTCGCGAATCTTTGTGAGGTCGCCCAACCTCTAGGGTTCGTGTTGTCTGAGACTCCCAATTTCAAAGGAAAAGAGAAAGATAACATACATAATGTCACAGAGCGGGAAGCTGATGCCAAATCTGGACCAACAGAGCACGAAGCTCCTCAACCTCACCGTTCTCCAGCGAATCGACCCCTTCGTCGAAGAGATCCTCATTACCGCTGCTCACGTCACTTTCTACGAGTTCAACATCGACCTCAGCCAATGGGTTGGCCTCTCTCTCTCTCTCTCACACACACACACGCGCGCGCACACTGTTATGATCATGAGGGTTAAAGGTTTAATCAAATTAGTATCCAACAACAATGGTTGGGTCTTTAACAAACACACGCACAGCACACAATCACGCAAGCACACGCACAAAGCTCCCAATTTGTTATTTTGCGCTTGTTCTGATGTTTTGTTTTTATTTCTGTTTTTGGCTTCATTTGCAGAGCCGCAAGGACGTCGAGGGATCTCTCTTCGTCGTGAAGAGGCAAGCCTTCATATAACTATATAATTGTGTAGTTGTGTTTAGAAAATTTGGGGATTGATGTTTTGTGTCTTTTTTTTTTTTTTGATAATCTTAGATTCTTAATTTTGCGGTTTTATGAATAACTTCTTTTCTGTCACTTCAGGAACACGCAACCACGTTTTCAGTTTATTGTGATGAACCGGCGCAATACGGGTTAGTGTCTTTCTTTCCTCTAGTGATCCTTCGCAATCCTTAATATTTGAGATTTTTTTTTGAAAAATTAATATTTAAGATTTTGAATATAAGTACAATTATTTGGTGATTCAAATTGATCATGGGACATAATTATGCTTTTTGTCATTATTGTTCTTAAGGAGGGTTAAATTTCTCACCTTGCTGCAGAAGAATTGGTTTAGAGTCTTACATTCCTTTTTATCTAGCGTTCATATATGTTTATCAGTTTATTTTTTGAACTGAAGAACGCGTTCATATGAATAGATAATTTGGTGGAGAATCTGTTGGGAGATTTTGAGTATGAAGTCCAGGTTCCATATTTATTATATCGAAATGCAGCACAAGAAGTGAATGGCATTTGGTTTTACAATGCACGCGAATGTGAAGAGGTTGCAAATCTTTTCAGCAGGTAAAGTTTGTTTGTATGTTTTTTGGTTTCACATTTCCTGTGAAATTCATAATCTCATAACTTCTTGTTAATTGGACACAAATAAAGAGTTATGTTCACTTCTGAAGTGTGTCACTTTTATTGGACCTTTCTATAATCATTGCTTAAAAGAATATCCTTTATGGGGATCTGACTTAAGCTGTTCCATCATTTTATGGTCGTTGGAAAAACTGTTGCACTTTCATTGGTGCCATCATCAGCTTGAGTGTTCTGTATGTGTAAGGATCATGGTTCGGCTGCTCATCCCAAAACATGACTTAATTGTGATCATTGATCTATTGGCAGTTGTTGGCCATGTTTCTGCATGTAATTAACTAGCATCCTTCCAGTTGGTATAAGATTTATATGATGTTATATGATTTGTCTTTTTGTCTATGTTATCTATGTTCTGTTTTAATTTCATATGTTTGCTAAAATACGTTCTATATTAATAGGCTATGCTTGTGGATTACATTTCATTTGGGCCTTAAAGCCATTTTTCCAATAAAGTAATGATTTAAGTGCAAAATTGCTGGGGTTTTCTATCTGTGCAGCTTCATAATTTGGTATTCATTCTAGCTTCAGAACTAGGTAGTATGTGCATCATATCTTATTTTCTTAGAGTTTATTATTTATTTATAGTATTATCCAATTATCCATCTTGGATCTGTTTAGTGGAGAGAATAAAGAGGAAAAGTATCTTCACAAGTAATTTGGTGTATGTGAAGTAAGATATTTGATTATTTCTCTGTGTTCTTTATTCAACTGCTGCTCAATCCCTGTCTCTGTTATAGTTGATTGAAAGTGATTGAAGGTGAAGAACACTTTTTTCCCCATTGGGTGAATGAAAACTTAGACTAAAATCGTTTGGCTAGTAGAGTGGTAATGCTTGTTATGGAGTGAGGGACTTTTGGGCATCGTGACATTAGGAATTATTTCGAAGTCATAAGTGGCTCAAAGTACCATGGAAATAGGTTTTTCAGTTTGCAGTAAATGGAAACTCCATATTAGGCCAAAGAAACATGGCATTTGTGCATGGGTTTTGGTATACTTGTGTGACATCTGATCAGGAGCATGGCAAGGTTCTAGGAATTTTCATGAACACAACTGCTGAGGTTCACGGTGTGAGGTCATACCTTGATGAGATTAATGATAATTATTGAGTGGGGAGTTAGATCCTACAGACGATTCCAAAATTATTATGGCATTCTGTTTAGAGCAAGTTACAGTAATTTTGGGATCTTGCAATTTGCAAACACAGGTTTTCTTTTAGGTCATCCCCATGTAATGTTGTTGGAAATTGGGCTACTTCTTTTATTTTGCATTTTATGCAACAAAGTTAGGACATTTAATATGCACATGCTTGATTGCACCCAATATGTTGTGGTTTTTTAATTTACTGCACAGATTCAGATTATTTTGTGCTTACTAGGAAACAAAACTTAAGACGAAAACAAGGGTTTTCTACTTTGGTGGGATGAGTTTTGTCGGCGCATGGTGTGTTGGAATTTTATTTGATCGATTTGTCATTAAGGAAAATGCATCATGAAATAAATTTTTTATGGTTTTTCACTGAAGTGAAAAAGGAGAAGCTTCGTTTAAGAAAGATTTAGGTTGGGTTTGGATAGACAGTTCAGATGAGATGTTTTAAATAGTAGTTAAATAAAATATTGTTAGAATATATTTTTTTAGTATTATTTTTATTTTGGGATTTGAAAAAGTTGAATTTTTTATTATATTTTTGTATGGGAATTTGAAAAAGTTGTAATGATGAAATGAGATGAGATGAGATGAGATCAAAGTATTGGGTATCCAAACTAAGCCGGAGTTTTCGTCAATTTTACTCTGGTAGTTGGAATGCTGCTTTTGAAGCTGGGCCATTTTGTGCCTATCATGTTAATGCACATCTGTTAGTACTTGTATGGGTTACATGAATAAACTGCTAGTTTTATAGAGAGGATAAACTTCTGGGTGAAGCCCATTCTTGGAAACTTGTGAGTAGAAAACTGCGCGAGAAAGTTTCTGAAGTTTCATTTTCATTAACAGCTTTCTTTACCAGCCTGTGAACTGTTGATCTTGTGGCTTTCAATGAAAATGTATATCCAACATTGCTAGGAGGAGGCTAGAGGAACTAGATGGTTGACAATGCTATGCATTCAGTCCTATATATAAAGGTGCTGTATACGTCTGATTTATTCTATTAAATGGATCTTAGATACAAGTTACTGTGGATTATTAATGAACTCAATTTAAAAGGTTCCAATGGATTTTACAATGCTAGTAACTGTCAATGAGAGGAAAATAATCAGCATCTCGTAATTTGGTCCTCGTGATGAGAAGTTATTGTAGCTTATTATTGTTATGACTACTGAGTATGGTTGAGTTCATTGATGTGCTTTCATTGCATATATTCTGTTGTAAGTGAGTTGTATCCTTATTGTGTCTGATACTTTTTGGATGCTTCCTGATATGTATCAAGTTCTTAAAGAAAAACATAAATCATGAATAGAAACATAGGAAGGGTTCATGACATGCATTTTGAATAATTTACAAATTAAGAAATATTTTTACATGATTAAGTTGATTTATCAACATTAATGCAATATATAAATATTTAGTTATGCATCTATTCATATATGAAGATGCATGCTCATATTTAATGAATTTATATATTAGTATATCTGTTCAAGTGTATTTAGTTATCATTGTATCTCTATCCACATTTTGAAGAACACAGTTGCTCAATTTAACAAGTCAGCTGAATGTCTACAGAGCCATTTGCTAGTGGCTCTGGATAACTCACTGTGACTCAGGGCCTCCAGACATCATTTGCTTGGTTTCAAGTTTTCAACTGAAATATACGCATTATATTTATTTCTGATAAGTAATTTAATCTCTGCTCTTTTGATCTTACTAAAAAAAGATAACATGTAGATTTCAGTTGAGACCAAGCAAAGATATTGTGATGCATATTATCTATCTGACAAAGAACTTGTGATGCATAGATTTGTTTCACTATTTTAGTTTCTTTCTCCTACCCTTTTATTATTCTTTTTTCGTAATTTTTTCTTTTATGCTTGCAGGATACTTAATGCTTACTCCAAGGTGCCTCAAAAGTCAACAGTGCCTTCAAACAAAAGGTAATAAGTAGCATTCTATTCCAATTTCTTTTTTCTTTTAATAAGTAATGTAATTTTATTAGATGCGCTTAAGGGCACAACCCTAGTCCACATAAACTATATAGAAGGATACACCCAAATAGTGAGAAGGTGATAGAAGCAAAATTCTTTTTAACCTGGAATTAGAAAGCTTGATGACGTTTTAATTTTTGTAAAGAATTTTTGTTGTATAAAACTTATTCATTTGGCTGCCATTTCTGGTCTTTATATCATGGCCTATGGGGCAGTCTTATAGGATCTTCCACAATGTATCATTTAATATATTTACATTGATGAATGACTATGCCAATTGTGTTTTCAAAATTAGCAAAAATGTATTATAGTAAACACTGTGGTTATAGTTTTGAGCTTTGTTTTTTTTTTTTTTTAGTTCTTTTTTTCCCCTTTCAAAAATTCATCTTTTCATTTTGATAGTTCTTGGATTGACATTTTTCTGATTTTTTTAAAGTTATGTTTTTCAGATTGCTGCCCAGTTTTTACATATGTGGTTATCCTTCTAGTTTTCAAGTTTCCTAGTGGCACTGGAATAATCAATGTTGTGGCCTAAAAGTCAATAAAAACTTCCACTTGTCCTTCATTTTAAGCAGGCATTATTTATTCTTTTCTTCGGCTGACACCCTTGACATTCTTTCATGTCTACCTGTTCTCTTCTTCTATAGATTTTTGTTTATTGTAGAAAATTCAAAAAATAAATGTTTTGATTATTTGTCACTGTAGTGAATTCGAGGAATTAGAAGCAGTCCCAACAATGGCAGTTATGGACGGTCCTCTGGAGCCACCATCATCTACAGCCTTCAATCCCCCTGATGTTCCTGATGATCCTTCCTTTGTGAACTTCTTCAGTGTATGTAGCTTTAACTCTGCCGTTGTAACACCCATTTCTTCTTGGGTTAGAGATTCTACTAACGTTCCTTTAGTAAGTACAACTGAATTTTATTAATGTTGTAAAAGAAATAGGCATAGCCCATGTACATGGGGCATATATAAGAGAAAACACGTTGTTAGAAGCTAGAAACTAGAGATGCTACTAACGTTAACATTCCATGAGCCGGGTTATAAGAGAATTCCATAAAGACAAAAATATATTCTATAATAAAAGTAACTATAGGCATGAATAACTTATATATAAAAAAAAAAAAACTACAGGCATATGAATAGTATTTTTTGTTTGATTTTCTTTCATGTGTAAAGAATTTTCTTTCCCTTTCTTTTAGGAGTTTCTCTTGTATATTCCTTTTGTACTTGGGAAAACCCTTTGGTTTTGATGAATTTCAATTACTAATAAAAACAAATACACTCACCTTGTTCTCCAGCTTGCTTAACTTCCACACTTCTTTAGCAACTTATTAAAATCATTCCTAGCTATTACCATAAAATGTTTTAACTTAAGCTAATACTCAAAATCCTTTTTAGTTTAAATTTGTGGTCTCAAACAAACTTAATTCTTTCATTTATGATTAATCATATCATTCATTCATGTTAAGCATGAAACTCATTTACTAGTTGCAATGATCCCCTTTTTGGATGGACTACACTACAATTAAGTTTATGTTCTAATGCTGTTGAGACCCTTGAAAGTCTCTTAAGCTTCGTTTGGTTACCAAACTAAACTCAACTCATCTCACTCATCATTACAATTTTTTCAAATTTCAACACAAAATATAATAAACAATTCAACTTTTTCAAATCTCAAAATAATAATAATATTAAAAAATAATATTCTAACAATATTTTATCATCTAAACTCAACTCAACTCAACTCACTTTAACATCCAAACGCACCCTTAGAGTTGCCGTTTCCAGCATGTAGGTGTCACTTTTGACACCTAAAGCCTCAGCCTGACACACCCATGTGTGGGGTCCTAAAATCCTTCTAAAGCCTCTGTCCAGATCTATTGTTGGGCCTTAAAGTGAGCTTTTAGGTCTCCATAGTCAAGTGTCCAAGTGCACAAGTGTTTCTAAATGTATAGGTTGTGACCAGCCTTGTGCTTGTGGTGTCACACTCTGACTCCAATTTGTGCCTCAAATCTAGGAAATTTGAGTCATTACTTGACTTAAATTTTTCCTTCCCAAACATACTAAACACAAAACGCTTTTCAATTTAAAATCTTCAACCTTTTTATCTAATCATTACCTAATCATTTCAACTTTCTCAAACTTCCAAACAAAACATAAAAAACAATACAACTTTTTTTTATTGGCACCGGGTGTCCGGGACAACTTTTTCAAATTTCAAAATAAAAATAATATTAAAAAATAATATTCAAACAATTTTTGAACTTTATAATATTTTTATTCAACTTTTTTTCTCATTTTCCAAAACCCAATAAAACATTTCAACTCAAACCATTTCATACTATTAACAGATAATTAGATATTCTAAGTATCCAAACGGCCTCCATAGTCTGCACAGTGGATGTCCTGTTGTACATGGCACAAAATTCCTCCTATTCTTGGCCTCTGTCATCATCTTGTCACTTTGAATTTAACAGCTAATACATATGATTAAGGCCTCGTTTGGATATTGAGATGAGATGAAAAATCTGTGAATAGTAGTGAAATGGTTTGTGAATACTAATGAAATGGTTTGAGTTAAGATATTTTATGGGGTTTTGGGAAAGGGGAGAAGTTTGAATAAAAATATTATAAAGTTAAAATATATTTAGAATATAATTTTTTAAGATTATTTTTGTCTTGAGATTTGAAAAGGTTGAATAAACATTCAACATAAAACAATCAATAGAAAATCAGGTGGCCCTTGGGCCTTAATCTTTGAAACCCCACTCCAACGTTCGAATTTTGGGCCGGTTGTGACATCTGGACAATGGTATGTTGTTCTGGATTTTTGTGCCTGGCATTTTATTGTGGTATAACCTGAGATCATGTGTTATGGTTTACAGTGGTTTTATTGTCTTAAATATAATGTGCATCATTCTTTTGAAAGAAATATAGTTTAACAAAATCATTTCATATTTTTGAGATTTTGTGAATGTTTTCTCCTCCTTTTAAGTAAAACTTCTGTCTTTATTTGATAAAAAACATGAAGGAATTCAAGCCACAGGTCGGACATAGATCCCATGTCAATAAAAGGCATGACAACAATCCCCACAATGTGGGATTTGCAATCACTTTTTTGGAAATTTATTTGGAGATGTATAGATGTATCACACTTCCCTGTTACAGCAAGAATATCCATATCTAGAATCAACTTCTGCCTCCTTTAGCCAAAATGGATACTTTAATGTTTATATGGATAACATCTTTATATCCTTAATGGTCGTAATTTATTAAGTTAAGAGATTTAAAGATCAACCTCTGTTTTATGATCCAAAAAAGGAAAATAATTTTGGTAATTTTGTGTAGTTGAGCATGATTGAGGCTATTGAGCACCTTTTTGCAGGCAGCTATGACTATTGGGAATGTTTCAAATGCAGTGATGACTGCACAACCTTATCAGTCCTCTGCAACTGTCCCTCCAAATTCCCATCCAGTTGGTGTTGCCTCTCCTACAGTACCAACCTTGCAAATCCCATCTCCTCCTCTGTCATCTTCTACTCCTTTAATGCCTCTCCTTTATACTTCTGAATCCAACAGTACCAGCAACAGGGCCACCAATCTTATAAAGCCCTCTTCATTTTTTGTTCCTCCTCCTTCCTCTTCTGCAATGATGATGCTACCTGTCTCTTCATCCATGCCTACTGCTCCTCCACTTGCTCCAGCAGCGAGCCTACAACGCCCATATGGTGCTCCATTGTTACAACCATTTCCACCACCTACTCCACCTCCACCATCTCTTACTCCTGCGTCTGTTCCAACTCCAAACCATGGACCAGCTATTAGCCGAGATAAAGTCCAAGAAGCACTACTTGTGCTTGTTCAGGTTAGTTTTCTGGTTGCTGAAATGTTTTTGTATTACTCTAGTTACTGAAATGTTCAGAGCCTCTTCTATAGGTATCACATTTTTATGGGGTTTGTGGTTGTAATTTTTTCAGATTTTTTGTGAAATCTGTTATCGTCTTTGACAGGAAATTGATTGCCTATAGATCATGAAGTTGCTACTTGACTAATTTCTGAACATTTTACATGCAGAAGAATTTGGACTGTTATGGATGACTAAATAATTAGGAGTCTAATATATTTATATGGACATAAAAAGAAAACTATTTTCTAGTTGTATAATATCTATTGTCACTTTCTCAGTAAGAAAGTTATGCCCTAGCAATAGAGATGGTTCAGTTTGTTTACCTTTTTCATTGTAAAGAAGTTTGCTAACTATCTTTTCTTTTTATTAAAGTAGTTTGCTTGGATAATTGCTTATTGGGTTTTTTAGAATATTACTATACTTTTATATAGAAAGGAAAAGAATAGCAATATTCAAAGAAAAACTGGAGTTAAGGTTGAATTGATGTAGCACCCCGGATTTAAGCATGGAGTGGTAAATGGGATCCCAATTGGCTGGAATGGAGAAATTCTTGCATTTTATAATCTTTTTACGGAGTTCCAATCTAGTTCTTTTGTAGAATAGGACTAGATATGGCTTGAGCTTTCCTTTGGTCATTATAAAAAGTGGAATAGATTGTAACACCCTATATTTAGTATGAGAGGGCAGTGAATGGAATTCTACATTGCTTGAGAAGTTGTTCTTGTGGTTTATAATGATATCAATGGACTCCGGTCATGACCTTGAGTAGTCATTTTAGAGTATAAGCTTAATGTGGTTTAGACTTTCCTTGGATCATTCCCTCCGGATTAGTCGGGATGCTGTTCCTAGACACCCGGTGCCAAAAAAAAAACTTGAATCGTTACAAATAGTATTAAGTCAATCCCTAGTCAAAAAGTCTGAGACTTGAGCCCTACCACTTACAATGGAATGACTTGACAAGAATGTTAGAGATTTAAAAGGGAGATTGTAACACCACGAATGTAGTATAAAGGGTGATGAATGGGATCTCACATCATTTGGGAGGGAGAACTTGCAGTTTATAGTGATTTCAATGGGCTCCAATTGTAATGTTGATTGGTCATTTTGGAGTATAAGCCAAAATGTGGCTTGGAATTTCTTATGGGTTACAAATTTTGAAATTTATGTGTCAGTTTCTTGTTTGTTGTCTTTGTCATCTTTTGGTGATTGTATAACTTCACCGCATAACACCAGTTTTCCACTTATTAAACTTGCCACTGTCAGTTGTTTCCAATGGAAATGCTTTTATTTTTTATTTTATAAAAGAACATCACACTTATTAATAAGACAAAGGTTAGCATACAGCCATTACAAGCGGTTGAATACATGGAACAATATTGTTTTTATCAAGTTCAGAAGCTTCCTTTACTGCTGCTTTTGCTAAGCTGTGGGCTATCTTTAGCTTCTCTCCTGATATGTCTAGCTTGCCAAATCTCACCTGGCTGTAGTAGTATTTTCTTTGCATCCTCAATAAGGCTTCCAAAATGACCATCATCTGATTCTCTGATCTGTAACGCTTTCACCACTTGGCTGGCATCTCCTTCTAAAATAATTTGTTTTAGTCCAATCTCGTTGCATTGTCGAGTAGCTTCAACCATTCCTCTAGCTTCAGCTATTGTAGAATCAATGCGGTAAAATAAAGGTTTCATTTGGGTTGCCAGTACATTCCCTTCATTGTCTCTGATCACTGATCTAATACCTAGTTTACCAATCTCTGCTTGGATGGCTACATCCCAGTTCACTTTGACCCAATCATCTGAAGGAGCTTACTCTGCTCATTTCAGTAATGGTCATTTATTTACTCTGCTCAGTTTCCCGCTTGTAATTTTCCATGGGCTGCATAGCATGTTCATACAGAATGCTAGGATGTAAGAAGGTTCCCTCAGAATTGCTTTTATTGTTTGTTGTCTATTATTGCCAACTTTTTTCTGATAAAGTGAAAGTAACAGGTGACGGTTTGCAATAACAGTAGGAAGTACATGGTAAAAGCATGCCTGGTACATATGTTATTTGGCTGGAAAAACAAAAACAAAACAAAAAACGCATCAATTATGGAACTATAATGACTCTGATAGATGTTTAAACTTTATTCCATACACTCAATTTTCCCAGGTTCTTTTGTTGCCTTTTCTGGTATTTGATTTTTGATCATTGATATGCTGCATTCTTGTTTTACAAAGGGCTGATCACTCACCACCAGTATCTAAAATTGACATGTTTATAGATGGTTTAGATTGATCAGCTGAGTTAAATCTGACCTAGGAACTGCTTTTAACCATCCCAGAGTTAACTCGTATGGTTGGCATATAAAAACCTTAGCCAGACATTTCTACAGTAAGGTGATAAGCTAAGCCGTTCTATATACATGATCTGGAGGATAATTTTGCATGTTCACCAATGGAAAAACTCTTGTCAATTTGTTGAAATTTGATGGTGGAGATTGTTGTTTTTTCCTGTCCTGTCATACAAAACTTACCTAGTCAGTTTGAACTCCTCTTTTTTTTTTTTTGTATCCATGGTATCTGATAAATTTGGCACGTGTGGTAGGATAATCAATTTATTGACATGGTGTATCGAGCACTTCTGAATGCACACAACTCGTGACAAATTGGAAGAGGTACAGACGTTGCAGATGCTGGATTTTTGCTGATTATGTAGTTTTGTTTGTTTGTTTGTCTGCATGTAATATAGTGATTGTATAGCAATTATCTCCGATCACCTTTTTCTGCTGGTAATACATTCCATTAATAATAATATAATATAGCAAGTATATGGATATTTATTGGTTTGTGAAAGGTGATAAATTTATACAAGCTCGAGTCGAGTCGAGTCTTCCGCCGTGCTTATCCTCCATTGGTGTCAGTTGCTTAGAAAGTTAGCAAGCTCCTTGACAAACATAAGGTTCGTATTGTCAATTAGGTTCTCAAAACCGATCAAATGGGAGGAAAGAAACTTGGGCAGGATTCTTGACCTTCTCAACCGTAGGTTTGCCACATCCAACTTTACTAATTGCACTTTGATCCCCAAACTTTAGACAATTTGCATATTGACCCGATTTCAACCAAACTTTATACAACACATTTACGATCTGATTCTCACTCATTCATTTAATACACATTTCAAAGCATCAAACACCCAAAGTAGCCGAAGCATGCACTTTCATGCCCTTGAATCAAAATTCCTAATTTTCCTCTTTCAATCTCATTCTACTTTATTTATAAGCCAAGTACTTTGGTTTTAATAAATACCAGTTGAAACAAGATAAAATTCAAGCTCAAACACATGAAAGATTCGCGTCTTCAAGAATAAAAAAAAATCTCAACCTTTCTTTCAACCTTGTCAAACCTTCTTAATTCATTGCATGCATCACCTTCATTGCACTTTTTTAAGACAAGATAACCATGAGCCTAACTTAATTACTCAAGACTTGATCATTCAACCAACATCTTAACTCTTGCCAAATCATACCAACCCTTCAACTTGTCATTTTCTTGTTCTATTACCTCATTTATTCACATTAGTCATGCATGCTTAACTCAAGAGACTAAACAAGAATCAAAGCATTCGGTTTACACGCTTAAACGTTTTACACTTCAAAACATAAAATCTGAAATCTTCTTAAGTCTAGGGTCCCAATTACCAAATAAGCACGAGTTTCAACTCGAACGTTCCATTTTACTGCTTGATGCCACCGACAGAGATTAAATCACATTTTTCTTAGCACAAATCAAGATCATTTCACTTCATAAGGGCTCCAAATGATAACCATGAAAAATTCACTTCAAAACTCCCAAGTTTAACCTCAACCCACACTAGATCCGAAAACTATGTACCACCTAACTTCCATCGACACATACTTAACACAAGCATGCATAAACCAAATATGTCCAGCCCATAGTTAGTCCATAGAGACTCAAACAATAACCAAGAAGACATTTTACAACCCACATCTTAACCACAAGAAAAAAATCACAAACATGCTACATTCCTCAACACAAACAAGAATGGATTCAAGCACTAATTATCTCACCTCAAAATAACTCAATTTATAACGTAAAAGAAAATAAAAACAGATTTGATAAAGAGATTTTGAGTATAAACAATTCTCATTGACAACTGCATTTTGGCTGGTTTGGAGAGTGAGATGAGAATTTTGTGAATAGTAGTAAAATAGTTTATGAATAGAAGTGTGATAATTTGAATTGAGTATTTTTTAAGTTTTGGAAAATGATAGAGAAAAAAGTTAAATAAAAAATATTATCAAGTTAAAATATTGTAAGAATATAGTTTTATAATATTATTTTTGTTTGTGATTTGAAAATGTTGAAATTATTTTTTATTTAAAAATTTGAAAAAATTGTAATGATTAGTTTCAAAATTTTGTATTTGAATTATGTTTGGAACTAAGATGGGATGATATAAAATGAGATGAGATGAAAATTTTATGTCTCATCCCCCAAACCTGCCCTTCCTATAGCTAAACTTATACTGGTAGCAACTATAGTGAGGTGTGGTTGGTGTTTTGTGTAAAAGAAGTGAGGCAACTTTGAGGGGTTGAGGGGCTTGACTCATACGTTGGAAAAGCGTTTTTGTGAGAGAATAATGGAGCACAAGCTGAAAGAAAGAGGGGCATGAGTTTTGATGTGTTTAGTGGTCTTCCAAGGGTCTTTACATGGGCTTAATATAAGACAGTTTGGCACAAGGGAGGAGAGTGACGGAGTGTGATTGAAAGGTGTGGGAGGCGGTTTTTAGAGGTCTTGGGCATGGAATTGCAATAGAGCATAAAGCAGGTTGATCAATCTGATCATTGCTCTTTCCCATTATAAGTGCGTATGTTCTTGTTAAAGCTGGAATTGTCAGTTACTTTGAACTGAAAATTCTGTTCATAAGAGCAGGTGTGGGTCCTGTACAACTGCAAATGGAAAATAGAGACAAGTATAGCCACTTGATTGGATTAGAATCCTCATCATTGACTTCATGGTAGAGCCACAACTTAACTTATTTCAAAAGGGGAAGACCGTGGAGCTCCTATCAAAATGAGTATTTCTAATTGACTCAGACAGAGCTTCCCTTTACTTGCTCTCATGGCAGCTTTAAGAGGTATCTCCACAATGGACACAAATATTTTTCTGATCCAAACCGTAACATTTCTTCCTCTCGGCTTAACTTCTTCGCTTCTCTTGGATTTCGATATTCCATCCGAAAATACACATTTCGGTCTGAAAATCTACATTAATGGTGTTCTCATAAAGAACTTGAAAACTGAGGGACAAAAAGGGTCATTCTGCTTCCTGTTCGACTTCTCCTCTTCTCCCCCTTCCCTACAACATAAAATCCCTATATTCTAAATCCTCCTTCCAATTTTTTCTCTCTGTCAGTCTTATCTCCACTCTCTCATGTCTCCGACGATCGACATTGATGCCACCTTCGCAATCCACGTCGTCATAGCTCAAGCCTTACGTTGCTCCACGCTGTCCCAGCCCCTATTGCTCCACGCCATAGGTATTTAGTCATTTCTATTCTCTGACCTTTCCGAAAGCCTTGGGATCGAAGGCAGGGCTGTTAATCAAGGCATAGGGAAGTATAATCATCTCCCTGTAATTGCAGAGTGCTAAAAGCACATACAATGTAATGGATTTACTTTAAGGTCCTCACAAGAACACAGTAAGGATTCACAAGAACTTAACCCAGAACATAGAATCGAGAAACAAGTAAGACAATGATCTAAGAATCCCTTGCAATTAATTCTTGGAAAAGGTTTTCGCGTAACCTTCAACCTCCAAAGTAAAATCAATCCTCAACAATTTTGAACAAAGACAAGTATCGTAAGTCCAGTCATTTTATACAAGACTTTACAATGAAAGTAAAAAATGACATCATAAAGAAAGTAAGAATGCAATCATCGAGCCTTCTATCTCCATTCCTTCTAACTTCAAGATGCACTGTTTCACCAAAAACCAATACACACGGCATTGAACTTCCACTTTTGTTAATACCATTGTCCATGGCCCCATATAAAATGCACAAATTCATTTAATAAAACGTTGCGTTTTCTCCCTTCAATTTGGTAATATCGTTGGCTACAGATCAGACTTCTCTTACATTCCTTCACTTCAACAACCCAGAATATAGCCCTATTCTCAATTCCTCTTACATTCTCCCCCCCTTAAAGGTCTTGACAATTTCCCCACATTCAAAGAACCTTGCCACAAGGTATGGGTAGAGGCTGCATAGTTTCCACAACAATTCTCAGGAATTGTCTTCAATAGATGCCCCAACCACTTAATCAATACTTCAGTTGCTGCTTGGTTACTCACCTTCATCATTCTTTCTAAAATTAGCTCAAGCTCAAGCTGAATCTGACCTTGTCGGTCCAGTGGAGGCAGTGTAGGGAGGGGAGTAATGTGATGGCCTAAATTCTTTTTCAAACAAGACACATGAAAAATTGGATGTAGCCTTGAAGAAACAAGCGGCTCAAACTTATATGCTACTGAACCAATCTTCTTAATTATCTAAAAAGGCCCAGAGAATCTTGAAAATTGACTTCCGTCTATAAGGTTGAAGCCTAAAAAATACCCAATCTCCAATCTCAAAACTCCTTTATGTCCTTTTCTTGTCAGCAAACAACTTCATCCTTTGCTGAGCTTATGCAAATTCTCCCTAACATGATCAAAAGTTGCTCCATTGATTTTAACTACTGATCTTTAGCATCATTAGCAGTTGTTCCTAGAATGTAAGACAATAGCTTAGGAGGAAAATAACCATAGAGAGCTTCAAAACGAGAAACTCCAATTGAAGAGGTGTTATAATACCATTTTGACATAGGAATCCACAAGCTTCATTCATTTGGCTTGTCACAAGTGCAACACTTCAAATATCTTTCCACACACTTGTTCAACACCTTGGTTTGTCCATCTGACTGAGGGTGATATGCAAAGCTGAAATTCAGTGAGGTTCCTTCCATTTGAAAAATTTATTCCAAAAGAAACTTGTAAAAATTGAATCCCTACCTGAGACAATGGACTTAGGCATCTCATGCAATTTAAAGGCCTCATAAAAAAAAACTTGAGCCACTTGTTGAATAGAGGGTGAACCAAAGGGAAAAAGTGAACAAACTTGGTGAGCCTATCCACCACTGAAAATATAATAGTAAATCCACAAGATAAAAGCAAACCCTCCATAAAATCCATAAAAATATCCAACCATGGAGATTGGGAATTGATAAGGGTTGTAGCAACCCATATGGATGGAGATTCTCATGTTTATTAGCTTGACAGATATCACATTCTTGAATAAACTTTTTGATATCTCTAAGCATTCATTCCCAAAAGAAATCTAATTTTGCCCTCTGTACTGTTTTCTGATAACCCACATGCCTAGCCTGAGGGTTATGATGTATATATTGTAGTGTCTTCAACTAAAAATGAGAGTTAGGTACTACAACCAGATTTCCTTTTCTCAACAGAAGACCCTGCTGCAATGTATAGTGCTTTGGAGCTTGTAAACCTTACTAAAGCTGAGAATAAATGTTGCTGAGTGTAAGAGATAACTGATAGCTTTGCTTTAATTCCTCAATCCACAATGGACTTGGAAAAGTGATCAAAGCTAAAATAACTAATTCTTCCTCAGACTTCCTCGAGAGAGCGTCTACAAATTTGTCATACTTCACCCTTTTGTAATCAATGGTGCAGTCATAACCCAAAAGCTTTGACAACCATTTTTGTTGAGTCTTAGTACCCATCCTTTGCTCCAACAAGTACTTCAAGGCCTGCTAATTAGTCTGATCTTGAAAGGTTGCCCCAACAAATAAGGCATCCAATAGATAGCACACACAAGAGCCAACAACTATTTCTCATATCTGGATAATAATAATGCTTTACCCTTGAGGATCTTGCTGTAAAAAGCAATTGGTTGGCCCTTCTATATGAGCACACCCCCAAGCCCACTCTAGAAGTATCACATTCAATTGTGAAATCTTTAGAAAAATCTGGTAACCTCAACACAGAAAGTTCAGTAACTGCATTTTTCAAATCCAAAAAAGCTTGAGTTGCTTCCTCAGTCCAAACAAAGACATTTTTCTTTAACAAGTCAATCAATGGAGCAGCAATAGTGCTATAATATCTTATAAATTTTTTGTAATAGCCAGTAAGGCCCAAAAATCCTCTTAGTGCCTTCAATGAAGATGGAATGAGTCATTCTAGCATTGATTCAATTTTAGAGGGGCCAGCTTGAACCCCACTACCAAAGGTAACATGTCTCAAGCGATCAATCTCCTCTATGCCAAACTTACATTTAGCCATCTTTGCATGAAATTATTCTACCTCAACACTTCCAGTACTGATCTTAGATGTGTCACATACTCACACAAATATTTATCGTATATTAGACTATTAAAAAAAAAAACACATATCTTCCCAAGAAAGACCTGAAAATGTCATTCATTAACCCCTGAAAAGTGACAAAGGTATTAGTAAGGTCAAAAGGGATTACTAAGAACTCATAATGGCCCTCATGAGTTCTAAAAGCATTCTTCTCTATGTCACTTTCCTTCACTCGAATCTGATGGTAACTAGATCTTAAGTCCAGCTTGGAAAAGACTTGACTCCAAATAATTAATCAAGCAATTCATCAATGATAGGTATATGAAACTTTTCTTTGATAATTTCTTGATTTAATGCACGGTAGTCAATGCACATTCTCTAACTACCACCTGATTTTTTAACAAGTAAAACTGGTGAAGAAAAGGGACTTTGGCTAGGCCTCACTACTCCAGACTTCAACAAGTCTAAGTCTTACACAATGTTTTCTATTTTAGTTTTTTGGTAATGTGGATATCGATATGGCTTCATTAACACTGGTGTAGTGCCCTATTTCAAAAGAATCTGATGATCAGAAGTCCTTGTTGAGGTAACCCCATTGGTTCCCCCAAAGACATCCTTAAATTCTTCAATCACATTTGCAATTTCTTTCACTTGAATTTTAGGTTGTTGTACTTGCTCTTCTGCCACTAATTGCAAAAACCACCTTTGCTGTTTGACTAAAGAGAACTTCAAGCAACTATCAACATTCTGGACATTCAAATTTTCAGACTTCACTCCTTGTAAAGTCACTCTGGACTGCCCCCCCTAAAACCCATAGACATGGTAGTGAAATCCCAATTAATGGTGCCTAAAGTCTTCAACCATTGGACTCCAAGAATAATATCACAGCCCCTCAATGTTAACAAATGAAAGGGAATTGTAAATTTGGAACCCTAAATTTTGATGACCTCTTCACATTAACCCTTACTCGACACTGTATCTCCATTTGCCACCCTGACTTGTAAACTGGATTCATTATGGATTTTAAGCTTGGTTGCCTGCACCACTAGTGGATCCAGGAAGTTATGTGTACTTCATAAGTCCACTAATATCTCTATTGAACATGCTCCAATCATTCCAATCAATCTCATGACATTGCTATTAGGGCACCCTGAGATGGCATGGATGGATATCTCCAAACTCTCCTCTTCATTCACTGCTATTTCCTCCACTACAATGTTCTCTTCACTATCTTCACTAAGTACTAAGCCTTCTAATACAAAATCCTCGACTTGTAACAAATAGGCTTTTGAGTTTTTGCATACATTCTGGATTTCACTTTTCTTCACAACGGTAGCACAAACCCTTTCTTCATTTTTCATTTATTTGGGAAGAAAAAATTCTTTTAACTGAAACAGTTTTTTTCTATATTCTACCATTCTTTCATGACCCCTGGATGCAAACAAGTACTCTTTTTGAATTTTTGCTAGCTCAAAGGCTGCATTAAGGTTAATAGGATTGAGCATTCACACTGGCAAGTGAATCTCATTCTTCAACCCACTTAAAAAATAACTCAACTTGTGCCTTTCAAACAAACCCTTCAATCTGTTAGATAAGACTTCCCACAGTCTATGGCATCCTGGTACCACACCAATGCCTCAGTCTCCATATGATATGATGACATCAAAAGCCTCTGATTCAAAGGTGTTTGATGAAACTCAAAATACTGGGTGACTTTAAAAATCTACCCAGTAGAGTTATTATCATCAAAATGAGGAAATTCTAGCCTTTCTCCACGAGGTAAAGAAAATCCTTTCCTCATTATTTGCACTCCTAGGCTCATGAAAACTATCCTCAAGAGGAGACATTTGACGGTTCTCAACAAGAGATTTAATCATATCAGTATTTCCATGAACGACATGATGATGATCATCTAATTCCTTCGTAAGGCTTCCTACTGCTTTTGTGAATATTCTTGTTGCATCTTCAGAGCTACTACTTGAGTCTCTTCCGCCATAAGAGGATCGAACTCTTTGATACCAATTGTAATGGGTTTATTTCAAGATCCTCACAAGAATACAGTAAGGACTCACAACAATTCAACCCAGAACATATAATCAATAAACAACTAAGAAGATCATCCAAGAATCCCTTGCATTTAATTCTTGGAAAAGGTTTTCAAGGAACCCTCAACCTCCAAAGTAAAATCAATCATCAACAATTATGAACAAAGACCAGTATCTAAGTCCAATCCTTTTATACAAGACTTTACAATGAAAGTAAAAAATGACATCGTAATAAGAGTAAAAAAGGACTTTGTTTGTATATTGTAGTATGCCAGTATCTAATTCACCACTATAGCTATTATATACCAGTAAAAACCTCCTAACATTTATGATTTTATCTAATTGCAAATTAAGAACTTTATTGTTATTTCCTTTTCATTTTTGTTTAAATTGGGAAAAAAAGAGGAAGACAAGTAAAAAAGGCATGGGGCATGGAAGTGGAGATGGGGATTTTCAAGTTTGCACCCAGAAAAGAGATGACCTCATCATGAAAGCAGGGAGTGAGAGGGGGACATGGAAGGAGAATTAGCTAAAACATTTATAGCCTGTGGCACTATGTAGATTGCAGATCTCCCTCTCTTTTTAACAATGTGTCAACTAGATTTTGATGGGCTCTTAAAGAGTATGCAGGTGCCCAAAGGTGTGTCTATATATATATATATATGAGTTAATCTTATAACTGGTCCGACCTACATCTATTAAAAAGCAGCCTTCTAGTAAATTGATGCCATGTATACTTCCCATCTAAACTATAATGGAGCCACACAATAGGAAATCCTAATCCCCTCTCATACTCAAATCTCCCCTTTCACCTTCGGTCCCTCGCATCTCTTTGTCTCCCTCACAACCTTCGGTGGCCCATCCCAACCCCTTGTCTACTTGAGATTCTTTCGTCGGCGAGAAATCATAGCTCTATCTCCTCTGATTTTTGGTAGATTCTCCTCGTGAGCTTGCCGCTTCAAATTTTTGTTAACTTTGTTTGTTTGAAAAAAGCTTTGATTTTCTCACTTGCTTCGTTATTTTTGAAAACTTCGAGTAACATTGTTTCTCTCTGTTTTGCTTCAGTTGACGTGTTTTTTCTTTGGTAGTTTACGCCATTTTGGCTGAATAAACAAGCCTCTATTTGCTTAGAAAAAAAGAAAAGAAAAAAGCAAGCCTATGTTTGCTTCTTGAGAAAATGTTGGGGAAGTAATTAATCAGGTATTTATTTTTATACATTTAAAATTATAGATGCTTCCACAGGAGAGAGAGAATAGAATATATGGAAGATTGATGATCCAGGTTTAGTATGGAATAGGAATTTTATAAGCTAATGAGGCGGCCAGAAGAAGAATTAAGTTAATTTTAGGAGAAACAAACCTTGAGCCATTTGCCAGCTTGAGCCACGGCTAAAGGGTTTCATGAGTGCATTGAAAAATTGGAGAATAATAGACCGAGAAGTTTCAGTTGGACCAAATTAAAAGGGAGATTGGATTTTTGTAGGTTTGGTTGTCACATGCAGCCACGGCCATGGATGGATCGAGGAGACTAGCAATGCCTTCAACTTTTCTGGACTAGTCCGCTTTGGAACTTCAAATGACTGATTTTTGGGTTTTGGGTTCTGGTGTGATAAGCTTCATCATGCTTAGAATGGATTTGTTGATGTGGCAGATTTTTATTATAGGTTGTTAAGGCCCAAAAAAGCAGTCGAACCGCTCCAAAGTGGTTCTGTATATATATATGTACTATATGTATGTATGTACGTATTTGTATTAAAGTATATACGAGAATTTAGAAGTATTATTGAGTTTTTCAAGTATGCATATATTTAAGACTTGTATTGATATTATTTTGGAATGTAGCTATTATATATTATAATGACTATTCCGAAATGGTATATCGAAATATACCGGCACTGAAATAGAATAAAAAAATATTGGTATTTATCTACCGACGGTCTTATCTAAATTCGGGATCATGTTTCCCCTTCAACAGCACTGCAACAAATTTGAAACATAATTTTGAACTTTTTTAAGATTTAAAAGAACTTTAACATCCAATTACAAGAAAATCTAATTTTATCATTAGATTATTAAAATACTTTTTAAGCCCGATGCAAACCCAATCATGCACTTTAGGGGTGCAAATGGTCGATTAACAATGACAATCCATGCACAATTATTACGGTCATGTCTAATTAGAGAAGTTATATCGGGTTGTTCTCTCCTACTATTTTTATTGTCGAGGTCTATATTGTCAAGGTTTATTATCGATGACCTAGGCCACGCTAACATGGTTTAACATTCTTCTCCACGAATTGATGTTCAAATCCTTTGTTAGATGTGCTAAATAATAAAAATAATTTAATAATTTAATAAATCACATCAAAATGTTAATTTATAAAATTATTTTATATAATCTCTACCTGAATAGAATATTTTTAAGAAGAAGAAAAGATAATAATAATAAAAGAATGAAGAAAAGATTAATAACAATTCGGATCCGTGGATTTTCATATTTGCAATTTCAGAAGGGGAGGAACGCGAAACTCCCATCAAAAGCTTCGCTTCACTTGCTCTCATGGCGGCTTTAAGAGGTATCTTCCAAGCCGGTAACATTTATCCTGCACGGATGAACTTCTTCAGAGGATTCGCTTCCACGCTCTTCGTCAAAGGTATTACTTCTCTTTTATCTGGTAAGGATTTTTTGGGTGTTTGCTTCCTTTGGTTACAGAGAAAATGTAGGAAGAAGAAAGGGATTCAAATTTACGCAACCGAGACCTGATGAAACCCAGTACTTCACTGACAAAACAAGTCGTCCCTTTTGAGTTGTTAGATCGTCTTAAAAAAAATCAGGGAAAAAGGGATTTCTCAGTCGCCAAACAGTGTATTAGGATTCATTTCTTCGGCATATAAATAAATGAAACCCAGTGAAAGTTTCGGTTTGGTGTATTGCTGAGTGATGGAGCTATTAAATGTTCTAAAAAATGCACCCAATCACTTGAGAATTAATAAGGTGTTGGCAATGCATTATGTAATCCATTGCGTATAAATTATCGTAGACGCCATTTGCGTTGATGCAGTTGTTCAAGTCAGTCTGTATTGCTAACCCGTATGATTTGTCTCGCTGCGTATATTATGAGCACATTTGTATTTAGTGTCCGGTAGTTTTGCTTTATATCTGGCTAGCGATTCATGTTGGGTGGTAAGGTAGAATCATATAGAGCATAAAGCAGGTTGAATCTGATCATTACTCTTTCCCATTATGAGTGCGTATGTTATTGTTAAAACTGGAATTGTCAGTTACTTTGAAGTGAAAATCCTGTTCATCAGAGTAGGTGTGGGTTCTGTACAGCTGCAAATGGAAAATAAAGAGAAGTATAGCCACTTGTTTGAATTAGAATCCTCATCAGTGACTTCCTGGTAGAGCCACAGCCTAACTTACTTTGAAAAAAGTTCTTTAAGTTTCTAACTCTAAATTTAGAATTTGAAGTGTTATAAGAGTAAGGTTTGAGAAATTATACTGACAGACAACTCTCTGGTGCTTTCTGATTACTATGGGCTTGCCACTGATGGCATCCATTTGTGTTCACCTGGCCTTTATGTGTTCTGCCTTGTTCATTAACTGAGTTGGTTGGAGGGAATGAAGTATAATGGATGAGAAAGTTCAGTGTTTTAGCTAAAAATTTATAACCATAATAAAAAAGAGGAGAAGGCCTGTATTATATTCCTAATAGAGATTTAATTCTCTATGTTTTACACTCTCATATATGATAGTATTCTAGGTCTTAACAACTTCTGCTTTTGATTCATTGGTGGAGCTATTTGGTGGTTGTACCTTGCAGTTCTCCATGTTCTTGCTAAATTTGATGAAAATAGGACTGAAATTGAATGCTGAGGTTTAAAATGGTTCAACTTCAGAATTAAGCTATGTTCTAATGCTTAAAGCTTGGCTGGGCTTCAATCTGGAAACTCAGTACTTACACCACTGGAGGTCAATTTAAAGTTTTGTCAGGATGAGGGCAACCTATTATCTGATCCATCTCTGTATCGGTAATTAGTAGGGAGTTTAAATTACTTGACTATTACCCGACCTGATATTTCCTTTGCTGTCCAGCAAGTCAGTCAGTTTATGCAGGCTCCTCATCAATCTCAACTAGCAGCAGTACGGACCCAATGTTAGTGAGACAACCTAGTACTACCAGCCTTATAGGCAGATTCTCATTTTAGGCGTTTTTTTTTTTATGATGTGGAATCTTATCAAGGCCGGGCCCTTGAGATCCACTCCTAAGGAATATACCTGGATATACAACCCCAACCACCAAAACCATATATAAGGTAATCTAGTAGACCTCTAGTGTGGAATCGGATCCAGGGTATCTGAGTCTGCAACTCATCCCATGCCCTTTGACCACTACGCTACATGCCTCACAGGTAATTTTAGGCATTCTTTTAATCATTAACGGATGCTTAGAGCCATCTCAAACTATATCTAAGCTGGTTTTCTTAGAAATCTACACTGCTATATATCCATTGTCTACACAGTATTTAACTTATTAATGATTGGATTCGTCTGATAGTTTTTTCAATTCCTTTTTAGCTTACTTTAATCCGATAATTCCAAAAGTGGTACTATTGCATTGTTTATAGGAAAAGAGGAGTCTATGGAATATCCTGAATGCCAGAATGCATGCGCACACACAACAATCTCCCCCACATGCCAATCTTTATTCCATTCCATTCTGGATTGCAGAGTTTCCTGCTTCTACTCTTGGTGATGTATCCCTTGACATAACTCATGAATTTTTTGCAGGTATATCTTTCTCCACCACGGAGGATACACTAGTCGAAGCATTTTCTAAATTTGGCCAAGTTATTGAAGGTAACTTCTATTCCTACCATCACAAGAATCATTTTTCCTGTGGTAATAATCTTTGGGCATCCTGCACTTCTCCTTTTCCAGCTAAAGTAATTATGGACAAAGTTAGAAAGCGAACAAAAGGTTTTGGGTATGTGACTTTTGCTAAAGAGGATGAAGCCCAGAAAGCCTTGATGGACATGAATGGGAAGGCAAGATTACATGATGATCTCCTTCAATTTTGTCCCCCACCCCCTTCTTTTCCACACTGAATTGTGAATTAATAAAAATGAAAGTGGAAAATTTTGCAGTCACTTGATGGACGCGTTCTTTTTGTGGACAATGTAAGGCCCAGTAGGAATTTCAATTCTGGTGTGCCAATAGCAAGAGGAACCCCAGTGCCAGCAGCTGATAGCTGATACTAACCTTTCAACTATTTTCTTTACACATGCAATAGTGTCAACAAAGTGAGTTAATTGCCAGATATTTCTTTTGTAGCTTGTATACTTGTCATGATTCAGTAAGCATTCAATCTCCCCTTGCCTCCAAATACCCCTTAAAACATTCCATCGAGTTCTCTTTAGCAATTGATAGCAGATATACAGGAATGGGTTGCAAACCACAGGAAAACCTGTATGCAGTCTTGACAAAACCATTGAACCTAAAGAGTTGAATGATGTTACATGTCTTTCCCTAATTGGGTTGGTTGCATTTGTGTACATAGGACAATGAGTTTGCTGGTGAAGAGTGTTTTCAAATGGATAATGCCTCAATGTGTCCTGCCAATTTTAATGTAAGTTTTGCCTTTCATGGTTGTTCTATGTTATCAAGTTTCAACTGACAACAACTGCAGCTGAGATGGTTTTGAGCTCGTTTAGATAGTGAGATGAGATGAGATGGTTTTAGATAAGTTGAATAAAATATTGTTAGAATATTATTTTTTAATAATATTATTATTTTGAGATTTAAAAAAATTGAATTATTTATTATATTTTGTATAGAAATTTAAAAAAGTTATATTGATAAGATGAGATGGGTCGAGAGTGTTTATGTATCAAAACAAGGTTTGAAAAGCCGAAGAAGAAGAAGAAGATGGTTAAGGCTCAGGTAAATTAGAAAAGGCAATAAGATTCTCTAAAAGTCATTTTGGATAGTGAGACGAGTTGAGATAATTTATGAATCGTAGTGAGATTATTAATTGAAATTAGATAGGATAAGGTTAGGTGAGATGGTTTCATCTCACTCCTCTGTATCCAAATAGTCCCTTAAATCTTTCTATTTATTTCTAAACTTCCCCGATCTCTTCTCAAGCCAAACATGAATCTTTCAACTCGTTTGGCTCTCGTGCACAATTACTTCAATTATTTGTGAACCTCCCTGAAAAATGCTGAAGAGTACAGAAAGCTACCTTATATATTCCCCTATCCTCGGCCTGCTTAAGGGACAATAGGCCAAGACCGACACGACTCCTATTAAGGAGAAAAGCAGGCATCTCACTCGATAGGACTACGAATATCAAAAAGCAGCGCACGCACAAATTAGTATAGGGTACTTTCAAATTTGCTATATGTTTTGGAGATTGGAAGACCTTCATCTCTTCCCTTTTTATCTTGAAACAAAGAGAGACAGATGAGAGCTTGGCATTATCTTTAAATTGAGATTTCTACCTCAAACACACAGTTTTTGAAAATTAATATTCTCATATTATATCTAAAAATATCTTGAAAATATTTTTTTTTATAATTTTGGAAAATGAATATTCTCATAATACACCTATGAATATCTTGGAAGTATTCTCCTAATATAAATCCATTTTTTTTCATCTTTCAATTTTATTTTTAATTTTTGTTTAGCTTTTTTTTTTCACTTTCTATAAATAGCGAGAAATTACATTACTTATATATTGACAGATAGTGCAAATATTAAAATATAGGAGGATATTGCAAACAAGTACCTGTAAATTTCTCTCATCCTTTTTTATTTATTTATAATATATAAAGGTGAAAAATGTCCCCATTTCCATTTTATATATAAAGCATAAAATGTTTTAGTATTTATTCATTTTGCTTATCAACTGAAGATCCATTAAAATAAAATAATTCAAAATATCGAATATTTTGTACTTGAAAAATGCTTGGATCCCATTTTGGGTCTCAAGCATTTCCACTAAGACCTTTTATAAAAAATGTATAAAGAAAAAATGAAAAAAGCATTTAGATTATATTTAGATAGAGAAAAACTTCAAATCGGTTAAGGTGTAAATTAGAAGTTTACACCATGCAATGAAAAAAGAACACGTAAGCTTTCCATTTTGTTTACCATGGATACGACTATAGATTATTACCTCTGTTCTGTCTCATCCCCCAAATCTCTCAGTTCGTTTTTTTCTTCTCTCTAGAGTTACCTTTTCCTTTCACTCTCTCTCTCATCTCCAGCCGAATCTTCGAAGCAAATATAGCAGATTAAATAGAAAAACATGTCTGAAGCATGTTGCTCAACCTCTCTCCTCCGTCGCCAAACTCTATCTCTTCTCAACTTCACAGGCCAAAGCCTGCCTCTCTCTCTTCTCAAGCCAGCTCGTCGGCCTCTCTCTCTCTCTATCCTCAAGCACAGCCTGTCGGTCTCTCTGTCGCATTTCCATTTCGTTTTTAACAATTAAAATTTTGATCTTTTAATTAAAGAGTTAGCTAGTCTATCTTATGTTTTCTTTCTTTTTACATTAACATTCATCTGCTGTTCGTCAAATCGAAGCATTAGAAAACAATAAAAATTTGGGTTCTTTCTTTCCAAACCCAAACTCTAGAACATGAACGTGTTTGATGAGGAACGTGAACAAACCAAAGTGGTTGATAATTTCTTCCTTCTAAAATCTCAAACGTGAACGTTGGCTTCAATTCCTCAAATATCAGCGCAAAAAGATCATTTTAGGTACCAAAACTTATCGGTACCTTCAATCTTTAATTTTCTTCAAAATAAAAATAAGAAACTAATGGGTATAGTCAAAAATCAGACCTTGAGGAGAGAGAGAGAGAGGGGCGAAAGTGTGAGAAGGGGGATGAAAGAGGATACACGGGAGGGGAAGAAACATGGGAATCGGGAGAGGAGGAGAAACTGCAACTAATTCTATTTTTTTCTCTGCAACCAATTTTATTTTACATATCTTAAATCTTATACGTGTCAAACGATAATTGGATGGTGTAAAATTCTATTTTTCATCCAATCCGACTCCCAGGCGCTCCCATTTAGATATATAAATAATTTTATTTTATCTTATTATTATAATTTTTTTAAATTTTTATATAAAATATAATAAATAATAATATCATTAAAATATAATATTATAATAAAATTTTATTTAATTTTTAACTTTTATTTAAAATCATTATCCTCTTGTTTAAACAGGACTTAGCATCCCGATGTAGCACGACTTTTGTGATTAATAAATTCTCCCTGTCTCACTGCTAACTCGTATGGGACAAAAAATCAGCACTCTCACTGGGAAGTAATTGGTAACGGATGAAGTGAAAGCTCTGCAGCAAACATAAACAATTCTTTAATTTCTTTTATTACTAAGTCCAAGGTAATAGTGGAACTGCTCAAGTCAGACTTTTGTTTTTAAATCTGATATTTATTTTTATTTTATTTTTGCTGAATTTTATATTTATAATTTTATAATAATGTAAAAGCATGACTTTCCTTGGGTTGGAAAGTCTTCTCATCCTCATTCTACTTGGACAGCTGCCAAACTAAAAATCCGAATCGGATGAAGAGCTCTACTAGTAGCCCACTAGGACCCATAATTTATTGAAGAAATCTCACTTTGTGATGGTTATTGTCTTCATCAGTAATTTTTAGAAGAAATCTCATTTTTTTTAATTAAAATGGTTAAATAAATTTGAAAATTAGAAAATCATGAAAAAGAAAATTCTGAAAGCAAAATTAAAGAAGCTTATAGAACTATAAATTAAAGAAACTAAAAAATCGAAAAATAAATCATATACATAAAAATAGAATAGAGACATTTCTCTTAAAAAAAAGTCAAACAATAACAAAACACGTCTATATGATGAAAGTATTAGAAAAATTAAAAAGAGAATATTGCTAGGGAGAGAGAAAGTGATCCCTTTCACATTAGCCTATAAATAAATATGGTCACTCGGCCTTATGATTTATTATTAAATATGTTATCAAACGCAAATTCAGTTTGATTTGTTTATTAAATCAGCTATTTTATAATGATTGATTATTTCACAACTTTAATAAAACTTGGTTCGATTCGTATGAACTCGAAAATAATTTTGTATTTATTATTTTTATAGTATTATTTTTATAGTATTATCTCTATATTTATAATGAAATTATTTTTAATAATTAAATAAATTAGAGAAAATCATAGTAAACGTGTTACTTTTTTTATTTTTTTGATAAATTACTTGAATCAACTATAGTCATTGATATATGTATATACAAACTTTATAAAAATATTAACAAAAAGTCAATACTTTGTTTGTCAAACTTTGTAGATAAAGTTCTAAAATACAATATATATATATATATATATATATAATATAATCTATTCTATTAAAATAAAGTAAATTATAAACAAACTCAAATTCACTCAAACATATTAAATGGAAAAGATTCCACATCATCCCACCCACCACATATCACTTATTTTTAAATTTTTTTTCTTTTTTTATAAAAAATATGTTTCGTATGGATGATGAGTAAAAAAATTCAATTAGTTTAATAAAAATAAAATAAAATCAAAACAAATATTAATAATATTTTTTTAAAATATATAAAATATGTGGTGTGGAATGACGTGTAACATTTCCATTTGGTGCGTCTTTTCTAACACGTGGCACACAATAGGTCCCTTGATATCCACCTGGCATGATACTTAGCATTTCCAATTAGTTTTTATTGAAAATTTAAGGGAGAGACCGACTTTTTAAAATTTGAAACTTATGGACCAAATCAAGGTTTTGTCAAATTTTATGAAATTTTTAAAGATGGCTTAAATCCAGGAAATATTATTTATTTTCCTGCAAAATCTATTACTAGGAAATTTTTGTGAGCAAAACAAAAGGAAGGTCAAAAGAGTATACTTTCATTTTTTTTTAATTCAAAGAATCATTTTTTCTCGACGGAGCTGTAACGGAATTGACCGGTCGATGTCACGTACGGGGGAACTCTTTCAATACCGGTGGGCGTTACTTTTCTCTTCCCAACGAGAAGAGTTGGCAACTTTTCTTTTTAAACGAGAATTGTTAGGTAAAAATAAATCTATAAAACGACGTAGTTTTATGTGGTCATTATTTGAAATCCTCAAAGTTTCGAACAACTTTAAATAACCTTAATTCAACGTCATTTACCAAATAAATGCACCAAAATTGTCAATGGCTGTTCTTTTTCTTCCACCCATTAGGTACATGTCTCAACAAGTTGACAGAGGGAAAATTCTAGAAGACTTGTACCATGTTAAAAACTGTACAACTGAATGAAGTACACGGAATATATAAAGGAAAGCGACTAAGGTGCATAGTAACTAAGGTGCAAGTGATTACATGTGATGATTAAATTAAAATTAATATCATATACATCTGTAATAGTCCCCCTCAAATTAGAGTGTGTAGATTGATGACACCAAGTTTGCTAAGAAGAAAATGGAACCTGACTCTGATATCACGATAGAAGGAAAATTCTAGAAGACTTATTTTATATAGAAAACTGTACAAATGAACGAAGTACACAGAATATATACAAGAAATCAACTAAGGTGAATAGTAACTAAGGTGTACGTGATTACATGTGATGATTAGATTAAAATTAATATCATATACAGTAATACAAGTATGATAGAGACCATTTCATTTGGAGGACTTCTTTGATTCAAAGTTGTCCTAATATTTTAAGATTTTATCACTAAATCATTCAACCAAAAAAACAAATGATAATGAGAACGTATAATATCTCACCAGCTACTACTCTATTATAGTTACTAGTTTATCTTATATTCATTGGATCCAACATATTTTAAACATTGAAAATGAGTTAAGAGTATAGTTTTGCCAATAGAGTACTTCGTGACAAGAGCATAAATAAATATTATAGGTCCATTCTTTATCTATCTATCTCCTTAGGGAAATTTCTAAAGATTTGAAAGAAAGGAACTCGAAGGAATTTGACATGTTATTTACGTGTCAGATTCAAAAAAATAAAAAGAAAAAAGAAAAAGAAATTGCAAATCCAACAAAAGTTTCACTTTCATAAATCTGTTTGGACATAAGCAAGCCACGGCGGCCAAATAAGACTATCGCCTGCAATGAGGTCATCAAAACTAATTAGCAAGAAATTAAGAGCCTACATTTCAAGCAATTTGGCCAAGATTCTACGTACTGCAAGAAATAATTATATAAATTTATTTTTTATTTATTTTTTATCTCATGCTAAAATATATTGGCATTTATTTTATTAATATGAGCACCAAATTTTTATAAGAAAATAATTGATCTCAAGTTTCTTCTTCTTTAATCAATTATTTAGTTATTATTTTCCGTTTGCTATCCATACAAGATACAATTAACCAGCTTAAGTCACGCCTCTAGCAAGGAAGTTGTGTAAATTAATTATAAAATTGAAAATGAACCAAATCCGTAACACGAGCCTGCAAATAGCCAAGAAAAGCAAATCAATATTAACATCACGTTCGAATCATGCAATCTTAAGAGAATTGTTGGCACAATTATAAATACTTAAGTTTGACGTACTTCTTTTTAAAATATATATATATTTTTTTAAATTGAGTATGCGAAATTATTGACTCTAGAAATGTATATAACATTCTCTATTTTTTATTTAATTATAAGGTTGTTTTTTTATATTTTTATTTTATGTTACCAATTACCATTAGATTCCTCTTAGAATCTTTTTACTTTGTTATATGGAAGTCGTACTATTTGACTCTCTTTTATATGTTTTTTATAAGGATTCCACACCATTCTCGGATCTGTCATATTTTTTTGTCTGAAAGGTTAAAAGATCTTGGCGTGTATTTGAGATTGTGTTCTCACTTAACACTTCACATATCAATCAAATCTAAATAAATAAATAAAAAATGCATTTTTCAACTTACAATTTTTATTTTCCAATAATTAATCCAAAAAATTAAAACTCCCTTTAATTATTCTGGCGACTAACACGAATTTCATTGAACTGAATTAATTCACAAACAATCTCAACTTATTTCTCAATTGTGTGTAAAGAGAAGTTCAATGGTTGTTTCCTTAAATAAAAAATAAATAAAATACAAGGCTAGATTAAGTACTTATAATATTAGAAGCCGTTTGTTGACTGCTACGTAGTTTGACTTTGACACACTCTCTCTATAAAAGCTTCCATTCACACCACTCCTTTTGACACTCTCTCTAAACAAAGCCTTTGGAAAAATTTGAGCCTGATGGCTTCTTCCTCGACCGGCACACTTTTTGCAAACGTCGATCATGGCGGGGGCCCGGCGATATCTTCCTTACATCCAGAAATCATCCAGACCCACATCCTGACCCTACTCGACGGTCCGACTCTCGCCTCGGCTTCCTGCGCATCGTCCCAATTGCACAAGCTCTCCAACGAAGACAAGCTCTGGCGTGACATCTGCTCGGCAGAGTGGCCGTCGACTGAACACCCTCGTGTCAGCCGCGCTATCTCCTCGTTCCCATCCGGGCACCGTTCGTTTTTCTCTGACTCATTTCCGGCCATCGATCACCGCTCACAGCCGAAGAATACAAACCGATCATTTCTCCCGTCGGTGCTACTCTCCGCCGTCGACATCCACTACAAGGACGAGCTTATTTTGTCTAAAGTCCATGAGACCGTGACCGAGTCCGAGACAGGGTGGTTTCTCTACTCGCCTTTCCGGGTCGACCTGCTTGACATGAAAGAGTCGGTTCAGACACAGATACGACAAGTCGGAGATGAAAAGGCGTGGCTCGAGAACCTGGAGGAGAACTTGAACTTAAGCTGGATCGTGATTGACCCAAACCAAAATAGGGCGGTGAATATTTCCAGCCGGAGACCCGTTTCGGTTCAGCGGCATTGGTTGACCGGGGAGATACAGCTCCGCTACGCGACGATTATGGCTGGGCATCATAGTTCGTTGACTTCGGAGTTCGTGCAGTGCGCGGTTGTAGTGACGTGCGGGGGGAAGGCGGGAAAGGAGATGGACGTGAGGGACGTGAGCATGCTGCTGGAGGACATGGAAGGGAAGCATGTGAACGGGAGGGAGAGTTTGGTAGTTCTGAAGGCAGCCATGGAAAGTGGGAAGAGAAAGGAGACGAGAAAAGGGGAAGGGAAAGAGAGGTTCGAAGAGTATTTGGAGATGAAGAAAGAGAGGATTGAGAGAAAGAAGAGGAGAGAGAAGGCGATGGACATGGCATGCATTCTTACCGGGGTTACAATTTTCGTGACCTTTTGGTCCTTTCTTTTGTTCAGATAGATAGGAAAATAAACCGTCACTTTTACAGTTATTAGTGGGCTCCAAAGAAGTTCTTGAGATGAAGAAAAAGAAAGGGACCAATACACATTATTGTTTAATTAATGGTATTATATATTTGATGATGTATTTACATCTTTTAACTTTGAGTCATATCTTATATTATATATACTTAATTTCATTTCACTAGTATTACAACTGCTCGGTGGGTTTTCTCGGTGGCCCTAGCATTGTCCATATTGAAATCGTCTCATCGTAATGTCGTGATGACGATGAAAGTTATATTAGCTATGATTCATTATAAGCAATCGAGTTCGGATCAAAGGATTTGAATACACTAGCTATTAAGAAGATCATAGCCATCGATAGCTTTGCATATAAGGACGTTGTGTTAATTTTTTGGTACTTAGGAAGAAAGTGGCCGGTGATCCAAAATTCTTACTAGGTAAGGGTAGGTAAGGGTACTGCCGGCCGGACTGCTACTGTTACGAAACCAAACACCAAGTGAATAACCGACACTTGACGAATGTCTCACTTTTTGGTTGGTACAAAGGACGGCCGGACGGCATCAGTGCAGGCTGCTCAATACCGGTCTTTTGACTTTGAATAAGTCGGCCTTTGATCAGTATAAATATGTTCAATATCTTCACGTTGTGTTTGGTTTCTAATGCTCTTATGACCATTACCTGATCTCCTTTTCTATGTGGAGTCATTTATCTATGACCATTACCTGATCTTCTTTTCTATGTGGAGTCATTTATCTATGACCATTACCTGATCTCCTTTTCTATGTGGAGTCATTTATCCGTCATTATCATATAATAGCTTCCTTTTTTTCGTGGGTTGGTTGGTGGGGTACTACACATTGTTTGGGTTTTAGTCACGATAGTTCCTGTTAATGCATAATTTCTCACAATAGGAACTGTAGAGAGAGTTAAATATTCTCGGTCCACGATGATGATTTGGAATAAAATTCACTATGTTGGAAATTGTATTGTCTCTCATAGCCTCACAAAACTCTCAATACAATAGATAATTTTTTAGAAGATTAAGAGGTTGAACAAAATGGCTTGCTTATGGAGAGAAGAGCCTTGAGGAGTCATCATGCATAGAGAAGTTGTAGAGATAGATTTGTAAAGATCTCATTTTTTTTATAGATGTCTATTTCCTTCTTTGGAGTGATTGCATCATACTTGCTTTATGAAACCCTAATTTTCTTTTAGAAGTCCAAGTTAACTTGTGTTTTATCTTTTTCCTTACTATTAGTGATAGGTTTTCAATTAGTCAGACCCAGTCAACTTTATACCTAACACCTCCCTTGTCCAATCTCCCAATGGATACTGATCAAACTCGACTTGTAAGGAATATGCCTGCACATTACTGAAATCCTTTTCTTCTATGCATTTTTTGGCCGAATCTAGACATCTTGATAAGTCTCGCATGTAGAAAATATTTATTTTCAAGCTTATCTTTTAACGCACCCAACATCCTAAAATAGATCACGCTAGCTATAATGAACAAATAATATTAGTGTTTTAACTTTTTCATAACTATAACCAGTCTAACGTTAAATGGTGCGTTAACATATTAAGTTTGAAAGGAGAAAAATTCTTGTATTAATGATGATATTCTTGTATTTTTTTTTTTTACTTTTCTTGTAAAGAAGAGATGCAGACACGGCCTTCTGAAACTTGAGCATATTTAGAAATACATGGAAAATACTTCAAGAAGCAAACGAGATGATGTACCCTTAACCTAAAGATGAATGGTAAAGATGAGTACTTGATACATATATATCACTTGAAACAGTGAAAGATAATAATGAGTTTTATTCTTGCATAAAAAGCTCAGAGATTCCCTTCCAAAGTTGTGGTAAGAGAGAAAACAAAAGAGTGAGACTGACTGGACCTAATTAGGGAGAGTGTACTGACGAGGGAAGTCGCGTTTTATAGATTTTTCGATTTAAAAAATGTTCTTGCTTTTGCAAACTTGGAAGTTTGAGATAAAAAGATCTAGCTAAACTTTGATACTTTACCTATAAAAGATCTAGATAAAAAGATCTAGCTACTTTTAAGTTTTGATAAAAGCTTTGATACATATATTTTCCGAGAAAGATCAAAATTATAAAAGAATTTCATAAAAATTAATTCACAAATTGACGTGTTTTGATGTGATACGTTAAATTGTTAAAATTATTTTTATTATAAAATAGATCTAACATATCATATGAAGTCACGTTAGTTTATAAGTTTACTTTTGTGAAATCTTTTTATATATTATTGTAGCACTCTATTTAAAAAAATATACTTTTCATCCTCCAACTAATAACCAATTTATACTTCGTATCCTAAACTATCAATCTTAGATAGTAGTTTCACATGTCAACCACATAATATGTGTGATTGGGAATAAAAAACTTAAGGATGAAGAAAAACATTTTTCTAATTAAATTGACTTTTTCTCTATCTAAGTCTATGTTTTAGCTTGGGTCTTGGATGGACCATTATAATATACTTTTCTCACTATTATTAAGTGAGAAAAGTTCAAATCTTAGCATTTTAGAATAGAGTATAGAAGGAAAGACCCTATCAAAAAAGATCCAAACAACTCTACCAACAATGCGAATGTAAGATCTATTTAATAAAGGATGATACTATTGTGACGCCCAGCTTTAACTATTGACGTGCCCGCTAGTGCAATTAGTATTTTTTTAAACATTAAAAAAAATATACAAATTCACTTGTGATAATTTTTGTAAACATTTTAGAAATAAAAATAATATATTAGCGGTCAAATTCAGAGAGCAAATCCAAAAAACAAAGTAACATTTTCTATTAATAAATTAGGAACGAACTCCCCCAAAGGAATCCTAGGATTACAACACCAAGCTGGACAATGCATGATGCCATGATCTCAAAATTCAAAGCCATGTCCCAAAGCTCGTAAAGAGCTCTATCATCCATGGATGTATATGTCAAACTATTACAAGCAATCTAATATTGCAGCATTGATGCCCTGATCACCAGCGGCCATTAATTGCAGGGCCCCAAATCGTACATCTCCATGATTGTACATCCTCCCTCATCAATGGGATAAAACTTTCTACAACGAGGTGGGGATCAGAGTAACTACATTATTCAAACGCCTTGCATAATGAAAAAGAGATATATTTTGGGTATTTCTGGAAATACAAATTGAATTATTTAATTTATAATCTCTTCCACATGTTAGGTGAAACTTTTCAAATAAATACGGGATTTAATTAATATGATATTAGAAATTCTTAATTCAAACTCTGATTTTATTCTATCTTTCAATCAAATTGTCATATTCGATTATTTTTCAATAAGTGGCTCCGGATTATTTGCTCCTTGTTTTAATTAATTATTTTGCATTTTCAGTCCACTTGCTGAAAGGTATTGACTTATAGGCGATGGAAGTGTTAAAAATAAAATTAATTGATTAAATTCAAGCATTTCCACTTAAAATTCTATTGAAAAGAAATATTATGGTACGGTATGGACCACAAGGAGAGGTAAAACATGGATTAAACAATAATAATAGTAAAGGGATAAAGCGTCATGGAAAGTGATCAATATAGCGAGGTGAGGAAGCATTAATGAAGGGTTTATGTATTTAAGAATCATGTAGGACCAATATCATGTGCGCATCCTATAAACTGATGTAGTGTCATTTTTTTTTCCCTCTCTGTCATGTTCCCAATTCAACAATAAATTGAATTAATTGAATACTTATGTCATAAATTCTAAAATTCTAGTTATAAGTCAGTGTATATAATATATGTAGGGCATGTTTAAAAAGTGAAATGAGATAAAAATTCTGTGAATAGTAATGAAATAATTTGAATTAAGACATTTTATTAGATTTTAAGAAATGAAAGAGAAAAAGTAGAATACAAATATTATAAAGTTAAAATATTGTTTGAATATCATTTTTTAATAATATTTTTGTTTTAAAATTTGAAAAATTATTATTATTTTGTATGTTTTATTTGAAAATTTGAAAAAATTGTAATGATTAAGTAATAATAGACGAAAATTTTGAATATTTGAAATTGAAAAGTAATTGTATCTTAGTGATGTTTGGGAATGAAACTATGATAAGTTTTGATATGATATGAAATCATCTCACTTCCCAAACAAGTATTTAGTAATGTATTTATATGATGATATAATTTGATTTCGAAGAGAAATTTTAAAATTTAAATCTTATAAATCAAGTTTTGAGTCTGAATAAGTCGATCGGCCTTTGATCAATACGAATATGTTCAATATCTTTCACATTGTGTTTGGTTTCTAATGCTCTTATGACCAACATTACCTTTAGATCTATTGGAGCATGAGACACAATAGATTACCTCACCTCAATTTTTAAATAAAGGAAAGGCGCCATATATCGATGAAGAATGATTTAGTTAGTCTGTTTGTCATCTTTCATTACTGTGCTGTACATAAGGGTATTAATGTATTTGTACTTTAATACTTTGTTAGAAGACTCCTTTATGCAATTGTATATATATAGTCCATGTAAACCTGCACGTCAAGACAAATACATTCACAGAACAATTTTCTCTCCCTTTCTCTACGTCTTCTCTGCACTTTTCCCTTTTTCCTTCATTCTGTTACATGGTACCAGAGCTCCCCTCGATCCTAAGCCTACGCCATGACACCTGACTTTGAAAACGCAGACCCTAAAACACTTCACAATTCATATGAAAATGCAGACTCTAAAACACTTCACAATTCATCCTCTACCGAAAGGTTTCTCAAATTTTTTAGATCCTTTCAACCCTTTTCATATCGATAATGGTGACAACCCCACTACTGCATTGGTTTCGAATTTATTGACTGCTGACAACTATGTCTGTTGGTCTCGTGCTGTGAGTCGCGCCCTTCGAGCCAAAAACAAGATTGGTTTCATCAACGGGACTCTTTATAAACTAATTGATGCTACAGATCCACTTTTGGAAGCTTGGGAATGATGCAACGACTTAGTTGTCTCTTGGCTTCAAAATTTCGTAAGTAGCTCTGTTAAAACTAGCCTCGCCTTGGTTGATGATTCTAGGGTTCTTTGGCTTGAGCTTCAAGATCATTTTACCCAACAAAATGGTCCTCGCATAATTCAACTTAAACGAGATCTTGCTAGTCTCTCTCAAGGTCAAGATTCTGTTAGCCTTTATTTTGGTCGCCTGAAATGTTTATGGGATGAATTGGCTATTTATGACCCTCTACCTACTTGTGATTGTGGCAAGCTGAAGATTATCCATGAGCGTTATGACTGAGATTGTGTTATACAGTTTCTTATGGGCTTATCTGGCTCTTATTCCCTTTCCAGAGATCAAATTATGCTACTTGAACCCTTACCCCCTCTCAATCGAGTTTTCTGTATGATCCAACAATAGGAGCGTCAACACCAAATGCTTTATCACTCCCCCTCTTCAGAACTCATGGCCATGATGGCTAACACCAATTCCTATCATCCTAAATCTGTCTCGAAATTTACAAATTTGTGGCTCGCCTTTATTGCACCCATTGCAAAATTCAAGGTCACTCACTTGATAATTGCTTTAAAGTTGGGAATGCTTCACCTCCCCTATGCACTCATTGTAACATGACTGGGCATTCTGTCGAGAAATGCTATAAATTGCATGGATATCCCCCAGGTCATAAGCTCCATGGCAAGAACAAGAGTTTTGCTGCTACTATTACTCCTTCTCGATCCTGTTTAAGTGATGAACACGATGCATAACCTGCTGAGACAATGGCATTGACCAAGAACCAATACAATCAACCGATTGCTTTACTACAATCTAATGGCACCAACTCAACCATGGCCATCATTTCTGTTGCTCAACCATCCTCTTCCCCCTCCCCTAATCATCTCAGTACATCAAAAATTTCTGGTATGATTGCTTGTTCCTTCTCTCAAACACACAAACCCATTTCTTTGCACACCACTCCTTGGATGATTGATACAGGAGTAACAGATCACATGATCTGTTGCCCTTCCTATTTTACCTCTGTCACAGCCATAGTTTCCTCCTTGGTTAAGTTACCAAATTGTGTAGATGTTCTTATCACTCACATTGGTGTTGTCCATTTAACAGATAAATTGGTGCTGAAAAACGTGCTCTGTGTTCCTTCTTTTAATTTCAATTTGTTTTCTGCTAAAAAGCTTGCTCTTCATTCTTCATGCTATCTTATTTTCTTTTCCCATTCATGCTTTGTACAGGACTTAGCATCTTGGACAATGATTGGGATGGGTGAAGTGAAAGGTGGTCTATATCACTTGTTGCGCTTTGGTGTGTCACCCTAAACTTTGGTTGATATTTTACCAGCTTTCTTTCACAAAGACCAGCTCATTAGTGGTTTTGTTAGCTACCCAAATTCAATCTCTGATTTATGGCATTACCGTCTTGGATACATCTCTTTCTCTAGATTACGTTTAATTGATGATCCTCTAGTAAGACAGAATTTGCATTCCAATAATCAATCACCTTGTTGTGTTTGTCCTTTAGCCAAACAACATCATCTCCCTTTCTCCATTTTCACAACTAAATCTCTGCATGCTTTTGAAATTGTTCATTGTGCCATTTGGGGTCCAAACTCCACTGTTGCAGTTGATAGTTCCAGAATTTTACTCACACTCGTGCATGATTTTTCAAGGACCACATGGATCTATATGCTTCAAACTAAGTCTACTATGAGATCTTGTATTGAGAGTTTTTACAACCTAATTAAAACAAAATTTCAGACAAAAATCAAAATGTTTAGAAGTGATAATGGCAAGGAATTTCACACGAAGGAATTTTTTTACCTCCAAGGGTATTATTCATCAAACAAGTTGTGTTTAGACACTCTAACAAAATGGGATAGTTGAACGCCAACATCAACATATCATGAATGTAGCTCATGCCTTAAAGTTTCACTCACATATCCCTCTCAAATATTGGAGTGACGCTATCCTAACTTCTGTCTACATAATAAACAGAACCCCCACCCCTTTACTCCATAATAAATTACTCCATAATAAAACCCCTTATGAAAGTCTTTTTCTTATGTCCCCTACCTACCATCACATGAGAGTTTTCAGTTGCCTTAGTTTTCCTTCCACTTTATCCCATGGAAGAAAGAAGTTTGATCCGAGAGGGAGAAGATGTGTCTTTTTGGGTTATCCTTTTGGAGTAAAAGGTTACAAATTGTTAGATTTAGAAATTGAACAAATATTTCTCTCTGGTGATGTTGTGTTTCATGAAAGCATTTTTCCCTTCAATACAAGTCTCTCCACCATTAATTCTCCTCCTATTTCCTCTGTTCCTCTTCTTACTTCTACTCTTTTCAATATTCCATCACAGAACCTTGCTGTTTTCCCATCAAATTCTCCTTCTTCTCAGGATTCACACATGCCAAACTCTTCACCATCTTGTCCTAAAACCTTATCTGTCGCTGCTTCCCTTTCCACTTCATCTTCTAACCATTCTTCCCTTCCCTCTCCACCACCACCACCACCTCCCCCTCCTCCTCCTCCTCTCAGGTTAACCAAAACTCGGAGTGCACCCAAGTACTTGTAGGATTTTCATTGTGATCAGACCTCTCTCACTTCTTCAACCAGTTTTTGACCTGGCAACAAGGTCCTCTACCAGGTACACCTTTCCCTTTAGCTAATACTTTGTCTTATCATAATTTTTCTCCTGCTCATCGTGCCTTTTCCACTACTATTTCCACCCACCTTGAACCTCATACCTATAAACAAGCATTGAAATATCCAAGCTGGTGTCAAGCCATGGACATAGAATTGGCAACTCTAGAAGCAAACAATACTTGGGAGCTTACAAACTTACCCCCTGGAAAAGTGCCAATTGATTGTAAATACGTTTACAAAGTGAAATATAATTCCAATAGGTCAGTTGAGAGGTTAAAGGTCTGCTTAGTAGCCAAGGGTTACACCCAACTTGACGGGGTAGACTATCACAAGACATTCTCACTTGTTGCTAAGTTGGTTACCGTGAGATGTCTATTGGCAATTGCTTCAATCAAAGGCTGGCGTTTACATCAATTTGATGTAAACAATGATTTTCTACATGAAAATTTAAATGAGAAAATATACATGAGAAAACCTCTCGGTTATACCAAAGGGACACCTACCCAAGTTTGTAAGTTACTTAAGAGTTTATATGGCCTCAAACAAGCTTCAAGGCAATGGTACTCTAAGTTCTCTAAGTTCTCTAATTGATTATGGTTTCTCTTAATCAAAGGCTGACTATAGTCTTTTCACCAAGGAATTCAATGGCTCATTCACAGTTTTTCTTGTATATGTCGACGGTATTCTTGTGGCCAACAATGACATCAGTTCTGTGAACCAGTTGAAGTCTTTCCTAGACAGCAAATTCAAAATTAAGGACCTCAGTTCTTTGAGGTATTTTCTTGGCATCGAGATTGCATGGTCTTCAAAGGGTATCCATTTGTGCCAAAGAAAATACACTTTGGATATTTAGGCAAATTCTGAAATTTTGGGTAGCAAACCAACTAAGGTTCCTATGGAACAAAATCTGAAGTTGACTCAATCTATTGGCACTCTTTTATCTGACTTGAGTGTATATAGAAGATTAGTGGGTCGCCTTTTATACCTCACCATCACTCGGCCTGACATCTGTTATAGTGTTCAAAGATTGAGCCAATTCATGGCTCAACCCACTGATATGCATTTGCTAATTGCCCAGAAAATTCTCAAATACCTCAAGGTTGCACTTGGTCAAGGGTCACTTCTCTCCAGCTCATTCTCCCTTCAACTTGCTGCATATTGTGACTCAGATTGGGCCTCCTGCCCTGATACTAGGCGTTCAGTAACTGGCTACTGCATATTTCTCAGATCATCCTTGATTTCTTGGAAATCTAACAAGCAATCCATCGTCTCTTGTTCATCTGTTGAGGCAGAGTATCGATCAATGGTAGCTTCTTGCTCTGAGCTTACTTGGCTATGTTTCATTCTCTCCACACTCCAAGTACCATATCCTCAAGCTATTGTATTGCATTGTGATAACCAGGCTACCATTTACATTGCCACCAATTGATTAAGTAAAGAAATTGCAGGAAAGGAATAGATAAATTAAGACTTTTAAATCTAAAATTTCACTACAAATACTCATTTAATGTGCATTTCTGTTAAAGGGGATTCTAAAGTCCATAGGAAAGGTCAGACGGGTAAATGAGTACTTACACACTTAAATACTTTTTATACCCTCGCACTACACTTAGGGATTTCTCAGATTCGTTTCACCCGAAGCTTTAACCTCTGTTGTGTTCTTGCAACCCCTATATTCTAGAAGGCACCAGATGGAATTGGACAGGAATTGGTTGAGTGTGCTGCGACGGATGGAGGGAGCAAGGATAAAAGGAGAAGAGAGCATAAGGAAGGGGGCTCGCTGCTACGGAAGGAAAAAAATGATTTTAGGGTTTCAGTTTCTTTTATTTTTATTTGCATTTCTTTTGCTGGATGCTGTTTTTCTTTGGGAAATGGAGGGATTCTAAGATGAATAGAGAGTAATTTTTGATTCCTAGGTCGAGGGGAACTATCGAGCATTGTGTTATCTTAAGTTCTTTTTTTGAATCTGGAATGTTGATTTTTTGCATCTCTGAAGGTTGTTTACCATTTCCGTTTCTAGCCAAGTGAGAAGGAGCCTCTACTCTTCTTGATCTGTTGTTGATTAAATGCACAATAGATACTTGAGGTGAATGAACTCCACTGTTCGAAACAAGTGTTAGAACTGAAATGTTAATGATTGTACAGAGATAATCTTTTATTCCTTTGTTGAGCATATAGAGCTTCATTACCCGAATGTTTATGCCTAGACTGGATGACATTTGAAGAGAGTTATAGATGATAAAATCCTTAAATTAATTCACTGTGAGAAGATTACCCAAGATTTAGGTTGTTTTCTTTTCCAAATAAATAATTTCTTCTTTTTTTTTTCGGTTCATTTGATTTCTGTATCTATTGGGATTTGTTCAAATCGAAGTTTTGTTTCAATCTGTTGAGGTTGTTTGTTTTGCTAGGGCACATCTTAGTAATGCATATTTTTCTAGTCAGGGAAGAGAAGGAAATAAAATAGACCCACATTACATTCACTTAATTTTCATTAGGTTGCACAAAAAAAGGGGGTTGGAGTAAATCTTCTAAGTAGCCATCTCTCGATCAACTCAGTGACCAAGGAAGAGCTCTTATTTAGATATAGCCTTCATTTAAGTTTTTTTAAATAGTTCTTCAAATAAGTTGTCTTAATCCTTGTGAAATCGACCTTGGGGCTTCCACTACACATCAACAAGACACCTCTTGTACTTGGGAGGTAATAAAATTGGAGTACCACCAATCCTATTTTCCACGAGAGAACTAAACATATCGAGCTCAATTGTCACTTGATTTGTGACAAAATTCAAGATGGAAGTGTCTCTACTCGATATGTTCCTATCAACCTCCAGTTGGCTGATCTTCTAACAAAGGCTCTACCCTCCACTGTTCTTTATCATCACTTATCCAATATGGGAGTTCTCAATCTCCACTCTCCATCTTGCAAGGGGGTATTGGAGCATAAGACACAACAGATTACCTCACCTCAGTTTTTAAATAAAGGAAAGGAGCCATATATTGATGTAGAATGATTTAGTTAGTCTGTTTGTCATCTTTTGTTGTTGTCCTGTACAGAAGGGTATTAATGTATTTGTACTTTAATAGTTTGTTAGAAGATTCCTTTATGCAACTATATATATATAGTCCATGTAAAGCTGAACGTCAAGACAAATACATTCAGAGAACAATTTTCTCTCCCTTTCTCTGCATCTTCTCTGCACTTTTCCCTTTTTCCTTCATTCTATTACAAGATCTATTTGGTGGGTTGGTGGGGAGCCACTATTTGGGTTTTGTTGACGATATTTCCCTCGTCCAATCTCCCAATGGATCCTCATCAAATTCTCACTTAGAAGGAATATGTCTCCACATTATATACTGAAATCTTTTTCTTGTATGTATTATTTACATTTTGATAAGTCTTGCATGTAGAAAAGATTTTATTTTCGAGCTTATTTCTACACATCCAACATTTCTTGAAATATTGAAAAAATATTAGTGTTTTAACTTTTTCATAACTAACATACGTTAAATAAGTTTGCAAGGAGAAAACTTCTTGTATTGATGATATTTTTGTATGTTTTTTTTTTTCCGTTTCTTGTAAAGAAGAGATGACGCCTTCTGAAATTTGAGCATATTTAGAAATACATGGAAAATACTTCAAGAAGCAAACGAGATGATGTCCTTAACAAAAACATGAATGGTAAAGATGAGAATTGATGCATATCAATTGAAACAATGAGGAATAATGAATTATAATGAGTTTTATTCTTGCATAAAAAACTTAGAGATTCCATTCCAAAGTCGTGTTAACAGAGAAAACAAAAGAGTGACCGAGAGAGACTGAGGCTCTGTTTGGTTCCTAAACTGCACTCAGTGCAGTTCATCTTTAAACTGGCATCCAAACACACGGTTTATACCATTTGAATCTAGTTTATTATTTTTGCATTCTAGCACAATGCAGTTTGTACAAAAAGTTTTTGTCTTTTGCGCTGGTAGTGAGGATGAATGTAGGTGAACAACTGATTTCAATGGTGTGACCCATTCATTTTTACAACTTCCAGTAAATATATTTAAACTCATCTTAACATCCAAACACACTTAAACTCATCTCAAGTGGACCCCATAAAACTCATTCAACCATCTCAACTCACTACTATTCATAAAAAACTCAACTCAAATCAACTCAGTTTAACATCCAAACATAGCCTAACTATACTTAAGGGAGCTGAGTGCACTGATGAGGGAAGTCGCTTTTTATTGATTTTTCGAGTTAAAAAATGTTGTTACTTTTGCAAAATTGGACCAAAGTTTTGAGATAAATAATATCTAGATAAACTAATGGATTTTAAGTTTTGAAAGAAACTTTGATACATATAGTTTTTGAGAAAAATAAATACTTTACTTGCAAAGGAATTTTATAAAAATAAGTACATAAATTGACGTGACTTGATATAGTATGTCAGATTCATGTAAAGTTACTTTTATAAAACCATGTCAGTTTTAAGTTTATTTTTGTGAAATCTCTTTATAATTGTAGCACTTCTCTTTGTGAAAATATACTTTTCACCCTCAAACTCATAACCAAGTTATACTTTGTACCCTAAACTATTTTTTGTTGTTGATAATAATGGAGCACATTCCATTCATAATAGAGAACATACAAATTTGACTTAAAAACAAGTCAGTTATAAATGTTAATAGCTTCCCAACACACTTCTGTGACTAACATGGTCTATTCCAAACAATAGATCTCTAAAGACCTAAGTCTAAGAGATCTGTTGTGCACAACTCTGTCCACAACAGAGTTAACAAAACTCCATACCCCGACTAAACAGAGTATGAAGCACCAACCCCACCATAAGCACCACCAAGCGGAAGGGGGGGGACCACTCCATTCGAACTAAGGTCCGAAAGCACTATTTTTTTAGATTTTTATTTTTCTAAAAAGTAAAGACAGGACATGAAATAAAATACAAAGGGAAACACTGCGCAAAATTGGAAAAACAGTGCACCAAGAGGCTACTGTGGCGCGTGTTCTTGCACGTGCCACTTTGGGAGGAAAACCAACAGCTGATCTTGGAAGTTCTAGACTCATAGGCTCCAAAAGCGCCGCACGTGGCGTCGGCAGAGGACTTCCAGGTGGCGCTTGAGAGCCACACGCCGAACGTCTCTGAGAACTTCAACCCACGCGTGCAGGCCACTCGCTGCTTCGTTTGGCGTCGTATTCAGTGGTCTTGAAGATCGGCGGCTAGGCAACACCATGGAGGGGCGCGTGCTAGTCTGTGGTTGCCGAAAGCTTCCAGATATGCAATTCTCCCTTATTTGGCCTGAAAAAACAGAAAAACACAAAACAACCCACTACATAGATGAGGAGGGAGGGGGGAGAGAGGGAGGGAGGGGGAACGTGTTGTCCCTCCCACCGGGTTCTCTTGTCTGCACTCAGTATCGATATATTTAATTCGTTGTGGCATACTTACAGGTCATTCAGACAAGATTATGTCAGAGCAAGTGTTGTCCCATCTCCCATGGTGATGCTTTTTCCCTTGTGGGATCTGGGCCCTCTTCCTCCTTTATCGTTGGGCTTTTTAGACTTGATCCAGGACCAGTCTAGTGCAAACTGAAAATATCCCGTCCAAATGCCATGATCTCAAATACTCAAAATTCAAGTCATGTCCCAAAGCTCGTATAGAGCACTATCATCCATGAATATTGTATATGTCAAACTATCACGAGCATTAATCTAAGCAGCATTGATGCCTTCCCCGACCAATTGCAGGCCCCAATCGGAAAGCCCATGATTGTACATCTTCCCCCTTCAATACTAGGATAATAACTTTCTACAACAAGGTGGGTAGAGTAACTACATGCAAACGCCTTGCATAATGAAAAATATATTCTGAGTATTTCTGGAAATACAATCGAATTATTTAATTTATTTCTTCCATATTTAGGTGAAACTTTTAGAATAAATGGGATTTAATATGATAATAGAAATTCTTAATTCAAACTCTGATTTTATTCTATCTTCCAATCAAATTGTCATATTCAATTTTTTTAAATAGTGGCTCCAGATTCTTCGCTCCTTCTTTTAATCAATTATTTTAAATTTTCAGTCCACTTGCTAAAAGGTAATGGCTCATAGTCGATGGAAGTGTTAAAAATTAAATTAATCGATTAAATTCAAGAATTTTCACTTAAAAACTTCTATTGAAAAGAAATATTATGATACTGTAACGCCCGTCGTTGTGGTAGAACTTTAGCAAATGATTTTAGAAAATAAGACGGAAATTACTGACCCTTTTAAAACTTTTTCCCTTTCCTTCCTAAGATATGAAAGATTTTAAGTTTAAAACTAAAATCTACTCTATAAATCTAAGAGAGAGTTTTGCAGTAGAAATCATTAAATTAAATTAAAAGTCTTTGCACAAAAATTGACTTTCATACATTACATAAAAACCTGCCTAGGCTTCTGTCACAATTCCCTTGGGCCATGATTGTCTTGACGCTTCTTCCTCATTTACCCCCTTAAAGGGGAGGGACATACATAAAAAAACAAAATGAATCAAATACTTAGTAAGTATTACTTCATACTGTAAAAATATACTAACATAGATTTTCATTCATGCATTCATCATTCCTCTACATACTTTACATAAAGCATTAAATTCATTTTAAAACATTACAAGGTGAGATTTTTCTTAAAATAGGTTTTCCTTTCTTATAAAACATTCCCCTCACCTTGTACATCATTCATAAAGAGGTAAATGATTACACAACATTCAATTTAATTCTTTTCACTTTTCTTTTGGCCGATACACACTGTAACGCCTTGTGTGTTGGGATTAGCAGTCTTTTAGACCCAGATTCCTCCCATGACCACAGGTTGGATTCCCTTTCAATTAGGGAGTAGCATTGGATGCACTACTAGTACTACTCACCCGGCATTGCAATCTGCCCAGTCCATTGGTATCATCATTCATTCATTCAATGATGGTCGTTACATATTTTCTTACATTAAAACATTCATTCATTCAGTCCTTTCTTTTTCATTCTTTTTAGTCATCAATCCATTTCATTTCATAAACATTATTTAAAAGCATAAGCATAAACATCACCAGTAAAAATCATTTCATAGCATTCTTTCAACATCATTTCATAGCATCATTTATATATTAGTTCATAGCATCATTCAAATAAACTTTCATGGCGTCATTTAAACATCAGTTCAAAGCATCAAGCATAAACTTCAACATTTATTTTCATGGAAAATAAAGACAATAACTACTATGTATAACATCCATTCACATGCATATAATTATTACTTTGGGTGCATAAATAGGGGTTGCCAAAGAAGGCTTATACATACATATACCTTTAAACATTTGTACTTACCTTTAAACATTTTTACTTGGTGTTGGAGACATTTTCCACCCGCCATTGACCAAGACGTTTACTCTGCACAATAACAAGGGGCGGCACGATGTGTCCGATGCACCTCTGATGCCTAAGTTAATGATTAGAAAGCTGGATTTGATGTGAAGGTATTGGATGAGATAGTTACCTGAGATTACCATCTCCTGCCCAATATATAGGTGTGAATGTTTGCAATAAGTACAAGAGATCAATCCAATCTCTTGGTTTCCTTTATCGATTCAAGTGATTGCCATTGATACCAATAGGGAATTATTCAACAATATGATAAGTTTTTGCTATTTCCTTGGGTAGTTTTCCTATCTAATTAAGTCAATGGTTATCGAATCAATCCATATTTCAAACAACCCTCCATCATCTTAACCTGATACTCTTTGGGCTTCCTCATTGAGCTTGGGTTCATTGGAGTGATAAATGTCCTTCCAATTACACCGCTAATTCTTGGTGTGTGGACGTGGTGGGAATTAAATAAGTGGAAGGACTGAGGTTCACCTTGGGCCGAAATTAAATAGGTACCCCGCTTGTTAGTTCACATCCCTAAGACCTTGGGGATTTTAATGACTACCCCACTTCATGACACATGTTCCCATGCTTTGGAGAAGTCGTAACTGTTCCAACACTCTTTTCCCATCACATCATTAGATTGTCTAATGATATCATTGTCAACCTCTTCATTTTCCCACTTAAGCAAGTAACCATTGCACCGTTTTCCCTTTATTATCATTTCTTTCTTCGTTTTTTTCTTTTCCACCTTCTATCTTTCACATTCTTGCATTAAAAGTCTCTCCTATTCCTCCTCTAAAACCCTAGCTTTCGTTGCTTCCCAATTCCAAAAATCAATGGAGATGACCTAGTAGAGTTCCTCTCAACTTCCAACTCACAACACCCCTACTCGCGACACCTTTTCTTTGGCTCCAGAATACTCCATTCAAAGGGATGTTCTCTATTACAAGGGGGTTGATTGGCGCTCCATCCTTACCCCTAAGGACCTCACTAAGTTAAGGAACTCCTAAGGGATTCCAGATTATGTGAATCTTGAACTTTCTCAATGGGATGCCGTCGACGAGGAAGGTTTCGCTGAGAAGGTGGTTTTGCCAGCCTATGCTTTTTTTCACGGTCTAAGGCTTCCCTTTTGTCGCCCTGTGCGCAACGTTCTTGATTTCTTAAACGTCCTATTGTGCTTGGAAGGTCCTATTGTGTAGCTGCATCATATGACGAATGTATCTGGAGCTTACTCGAGAGGAGTATCCGGATTTGACCGCTCAGGAGTTCATGATAGTTTATTCAATTAGGGGCTCAACAGGTAACATATGCAGCTTTCGTACAGGTTCATGACGACTGACACGGTTCTAGAGTCGTCATTCCAATGCTAAGTAATGGCAGAGGAAACTTTTCTTTATTTCTGGTCAAGGTTGGCAGTTCCCCGACCCTGAAGGGCGAATTCTCGATTAACGCCAATTGGTGTAGGGTTCTTGATGATGAAGTGATGACAGTTACTTTGTTTGAGCGGGAACAATCCCATATTGACATGGTTCTCACTTGGGTCTAAGAGGATGAGGATGCCATTTGGAGTGAGGCCCTTTTAACCCTCGCCAATATCGATTGATATTTGGTTATGCTCGATCGTTCCCATGTTAGTGTTCATTTGTTTTCTACAAAGGCGATAGTTTCTCCTAGTTCTCTCTTGATGCGTGTTGTTGATCAAGTAGAAGAAGAACATCTGGTTCCTCATGGGAACAGTAGGGCGTCTGAGCCATGCCTGGCCAAAAGTGGCACCACATTGGGAACAAAGGGTTCTGCTCGCATCAGCGACTATCCTTCGTCGACCTCACCTTCCGTGATTGGACAATCGCCAATGCATGGGGCTTCCTTTGCTTCTGACGTTCTTGATGTCTTGGTGGGCCAAGTGCTTACTAACTTGGTTGCAACTTTTGACTTCGACCTCCCTTCTCGGGAGCTTGGTACCACTCACTTGCCCTCCTTTGAGCTCCCCACTATTCCTTCCATCGAGTTGGTGTAGGGCGATGATGAGGAGGATGCGGACATCTACACTGCCTTTTCTCTAGGTCTTTTTAGCTCAACGCCTTCAGAGTTTCCCACGCCACCAGTGGGCAAGGACAAGGGTCAGGAGAGGGAGCAACTGGTCGCCCCTAGCTCCCAAAAGGATTTAGGGGAAAGGAAAGCCACTCCGAGCTCTTTTTCAACTACAATCTCAGGGGTCAGACACCGCCCACTAATTTGGAAGTGAGTGGAGAGCGGGTTTTTGTCCCTTCTCCATTGGGAGTGATGGAGGGTCCCCCTTCATTCTCAAGGAGGGCATTATTGTAAGAGAAGGTGGGGGGAGGAACCTACCTCAACTAATCTTGCCACAGAGGAACCCACTTGCCCTACATAGGAGTTTGGCCGTGCCCCTGAGGGCGGTATTTCTTCTACTTTCATCACGCTAGACAACTCAGTGCCCGTGTTCCCAGGGAAGAGGCATCCAGGTCCCTCTCGCCCCTCAAGGAGCGATCCCTTTGGTGACATGGTTGATTGGTTTTCCTTTCTTGGGTATGGTATTTTCATCTGAGCCTCATCCTTTTTTGTTCTTCTTTTATCATGGCGTAGTTTCTTTGATAGTTTGCTTTTTATAGGGCGTGGATGACTTGGTTACCTGGATCGTTATAGATCGGGTTGATTTGGAAAAAGAACTCAAGTCGAGGCATATGTTTGGCTTTTGGGCGATGAAAGAGTTTGAGACGCTAAAGTTAGAGAAGGCTGAGTTGGAGATTCTCCTTGAGTAGTCGGATAGTTATGTCCACTCATTGGAGGGTGATCTAGACATTCTGTGTGAAGAGATGTCCAGCCTCAGACATGAGTACATGCGGGCGAGGGAGGTCAGTGCCTAAAACTGTTTCTTACTAACCTTGTTAAAGCCGGAGCAGGATTCCACTCAGGCTCAACTGTCTAGTCTTAAGGAGAAACTAAACTCCTCCCAGAGGGAGCTGGCCAATGCTAACCAGCGCTAGATCAAACTTTCTAAGGTCGCGGTGATTGCAAAAAAGCTCGATGATTAGTTGATCTCAAGCTCTCTGAAACCAAGGTGTCTTTGGAGGACCTTTCCCAAATGCATGTAGCGATGAAGAAGGATCAGGAATGGATGGACCAAAACTAGAAGAAGCTAGGTGACTCCTTGTTGCATCTCGATGTGAAGATTAAAGCTCGGGACCAAAAAGTGTTGGAGTTGGAGTTAGAGAAGGCCTCCTCGAAGGAAGAACTTGTTTGACTATCCCCCCAACTCACGACGGCCAAGTTTGTCTCTAACTTGGCTTTTGGCTATGGCTACAAGGCTAGTGTGGCATGGCCTAGGTCCTTTTTGTTGAAAATCCCCAAACTGATTTAAGGCGCTTGAGCCTTGATTCGTTTATGCCTAACCGGATCTCATGCCAGTTTGTTGACATGTTGGGGCATGACGTTATGCCCCATGCGTTCGCTTATTCGGCCTCTGCTACTCCACCTTCCTAGACCTTTTATGAGCTTGTAGAACTTCTGTATTTTTCATTTAAGGTTTTTATAAATCTTACTTTTAAGTATTCGGATATTGCTTGGCCTTTGTATACTTGGCATTGCACTCATATTTTGTGTATAAGGATATTGAGGGTCATGGGGTTGTTTAACTTGCACGCCCGCTTCATCACTGTGAGTCTTTGGACCTAACTTTGGTAGTCAAGGGTTACGAGGTCTTTGAGCCTGCGTGCCTGTTTAGAGGGTTGCAAAGTTTTTGGACCTGAGCGCCTGCGCCCATGCCCGTTTTAAGGGTTGCGGGGTCTTTGGGCCTTCACGCCCATTCATCACTACTAGTCTTTCAACTCGACTTTAGTGGAAGAGGGTCGCGGAATCTTTGGACTTGAGTGCCCATTTAGAAGGTCGCAAGGGAACTCTTGCCCGCGCCCGTTTTGAGGGTCGCTGGGACTTTGGACCTGCACGCCCATTTTGAGGGTTGCAAGGTCTTTAGACCTACACGCCCATTTAGAGAGAGAGGGGGGGGGGTTGTAGGGTCTTTGCACTTGCTCACCCATTTTAAAGGTAGCAGATTCTTTGGACTTGTGTGCCAGTTTTGAGTGTTGTATAGGTGATAAGAGCCTGGTGGGTTGTTGGTGACGACTACGTATGGTCTTTCCCATCTAAGGCCCATCTTTCCTTTCGCCTACGCAGTTATTCCCACTCTTTTAGCACCATGTCAGCTACTTTGAATATTCCGGGCTTGACTCTTTTATTGAAGTGGCGTTCCATTCTTCTTTTACTAAGGACTACTTGAACCTTGGCATTTTCCCTCTCTTCATCTAGGAGGTCGAGGTGCTCCTTTAGTGCTTGGTCGTTATGCGGTGAATTGAAGTGGCGAGTATGGTAGGTGGCCAGCCCGAGCTTAACTAGAGCCATGGATTCGCTTCCATAAGCTAGGGTGAAAAGGCTTTCCCCTGTTGTGGTCTTTACCATTATTTTGTAGGCCCATAGGACCTTTGGAAGCTCTTCTGTCCACTTTCCACTTAGAATCTTTGTTAAGGGTTCTGCTTCTGCCCATTTGGTGAAATAATTCACGGCAACCACTACAAACTTCACTCCCTCCTTTCCGGGTGGGAAAGGTCCCATCAAGTCAACCCCCCAGTGCACAAATGGCCATGGGGACATGATGGGAGCTAATTCTTCTGGTGGGTGTTGTGGTACTGGGGCAAATTTCTGGCACTTGACACACTTCCTTGCAAACTCCTTTGTGTCTCTAAGAGCATTAGGCCAATAATACCCCATCCTGATGACTTTCCTCGCTAGCCCCTTCCTCCCAAATGACTCCTACACACTCCTTCGTGCACTTCTGCCAAGACATACTAGGCCCCCTGTGGTGAGACGCTACTTAGTAGGGGCGTTGTGAAACCTTGCTTATAAAGGATGTCGTAGACTCTAGTAAACCATGCAGCCTTCCTTCTAATCTTATTTTCTTCTTTCTTATATGTCAGATGTTCGCCCATATCTATGTACTTGACGAGTGTACAAAAGTGCACTCTAAATACCCTATTATTGGACTATAATGCTAAAATATGAATAGAAATTCATGTGTATTCTTCAATTGAATTTCTATTTACTTTCAGATACTCCTAAATAGATTTTTATATTTAATTTAAAGGTCTATAAAAGAGTAAGTCAAAACTCAGTAAAATTCAAAGGACTTTCAAGTGGGCAAGACGTTGGAACAACCTAAGAATTTTCAATGAGTACAGGACTCTTCAAATAAGGATAATGATGGAGTTTGAGAGTAATCCGGATCAAGAGAAAAAGTCAGAGTCCAAAACGCTCTAGGAGACAATCTGAATATACTTTAGTATTTTGATCGTAACTTTTCACTCACATCGGATTTAGGCGATTTTTTTATGTGGAAATCATGAAGACATTAGGGTTTCTTTCCTATCATATAAAAGTATATCATCAGCAAAAAATTGAGGGGAACCAGACTGAAAGAGGAAGAGATGAAATTAATTTCCATGGCTGCCGTTTGTTTTATTTTTCTCTAGAGATTTTTGTTTTCCATTATATTTATGGGTAACTAAATTCTCAAGTAGGGCTAAGGATGAACTTGAATATTAGATAGTATTTTTAATTTATGTATTTGGTCTTCAATTACTAAAACTCTTTTGTTTTATCATTCTCAATTCATTGTTGATCTTTTCTTCTCTGAATAATCATAAAATTTATTCTGTTTATGGATTCGGTCATGCTTTTTCTATTGAATAAATTAGTTTTTTGATTATGTTTAGATCAATTATTTATCTATATTGATTTAATTCTTTGCTGCAATATCGCTCCCTAAGTATTCTGTCGTCGTTGAATTTTCTCAATAGTGATAATAATTTACATATTTTAAAAGTGGTGAATGAGTTTTCAAAGGGTTACATTTGGTTTAATTTTGGTTTATAAATCTATACCTTCCAATTGGGAATTGAGTTCCCAATTGAGTTATTCAATGAATTAAGAATAATTAAAATACTGGATTTGTGCGAGGGATTTTCGACGCTCTATTGTTCGTTGAATTTGAGTATTTTTTCTATTAGTCACTTTGCTTCACTTTAATTTGCATTTAAAACTAATCATTGTCCTCCATTAATCATTTAATATTTTTCTTTAGTTTATTTGTTCTTTCTGCTATTATTTTAATTTGTCTCTCTATGGAATCAACACCTCAAAGCTGTGCTATAACTACCGCATTATTCTTTGGGCGTAATCAAAATTTGGCGCCGTTTCCAAGGAGACGGTAGAAGAATTGCTGGATAGTTTTTCTTTTCAGCAGTTTTCAAAGGCGGTAACTTCGTTCCTTCTTTTAGCTTGCTGCATTATTTTTTTTTCTTCTTTCTTTTTATAATATTTTTATTTTTTTAGTAGTATTTTTTTACCTTGCATACACAAATATAGAGACGCATTGGGTAGATTTGCTTTTAGGCCTGTGCTAGAGTCAGAATCAAATTTTTTAAATCCTTTATTTGACAATCCATATAGTCCCAAAGAAATGAGTGAACACAAAAATCAACCCACTAGAACTCTTCAAGATTACCTCCACCCTATACGCACAATCACACCATCATGCATCATGTTTCCAGTTAATACTCGCCAACTAGATTTTAAAACAGGGATGATACAGTTACTCCCTACTTTTCATGGTTTGGAAAATAAAAATTCATATGTGCACATTAGGGAGTTTGAGGAAGTAGTTACGACTTTTTATAGTCAAAATGCAACTGATGACGTTGTGAGACTTAAGTTCATTTCTTTCTCTTTGAAGGATAGAGCTCAGAGTTGGCTATATTCACTAAGACCACGATCTATTGGGTCATGGAATGAGATGACTTAGGTCTTTTTTAATATATACTTTCTCCAACATAAGACCAACACTTTAAAAAGGCAAATCTCTACCTTTGCACAAAGTGACCGTGAGACTTTGTATCAGTCTTGGGAGATATTTAAGGAGTTGTTGAGTATATACCCTCATCATGGGTATGAGAATTGGCCAATTTGGGTTTCCTGCAGGTCGTGACCTATTTTTATGAGGGACTTACACCTAGAGAAGGCCAATTTGTGGAGATGATGTGTAATGGTGAGTTCTTACAAAAAGATCCTGTTGAGGCCATAGAATACCTCAATGAGCTTGCTAAAAAAGCTCACACTTGGACTGGACCTAGTGCTACTGACAGCACAAATAAGTCACGACCTGCAGGAAACCCAAATGGTGGTGGAATTTACCATCTCAGGGAAGAGGATAACCTAAAGGTTAAGGTTGGGATGCTCACTAGGGAGCTAGAGGTGTTAAAGACTAAGGACTTAAAACCAACACACGTGGCTAATCATGCAAAGTCTTTTGGACCATGTTTTGTGTGTGGCGAGGTAGATCACCTTGCTCAAGAATGTCCCACATTTGCTGAGATGAGAGGGATGTATGAGGAACAATGTTATGCCTTAGGTATGTACAAAAAGCCTTTTGCACCTTTCTCTGATACCTATAATTCGGGGTGGCACAACCACCCCAATTTTAACTGGAAGTCTGAAAACTAGCTGCCTGCACAACCCCCTAGATCATATCCTACGCCATATCATGCACCTTCATCTTCTAGGAGTCCTTTAAAAGACTCTTTGCATGATTTTATTAGGGCATAGGGTAAGACTAACCAAAAATTTGAATTTTTGATTACACAGGTTGTTGAAGAAAACAAGAAGATAAAGAGCCAAATTTCCAAATTGATGAGCTCCTTGAGTGTAATGATCGAGGTAAGTTCCTTTCTCAAGCTCAGTCCGCACTCCATGGTCAACACATGATGCAAGAGAATTTGAAGGATGTAAATGCCATTGTGACATGAAGTGGTAAGTCATTACACATCCCAACAACAAACAAATCAGAGGATGTGGCAAAGAATCAAGATACAAGTGATGCCAAGCTGCCCAAGGAGCCTGAGGTGGAAAAGAGTCTTGTTAAGGTACCATTCTCTCAAGCTTTAAAATCAAGTAAGCAAACTCAGGATCCTAACAATGAAATCCTAGAGAATCTAAGGCAGGTAAAAATCAATTTTCCTCTTTTGCATGTGATTAAACAAGTTCCTACTTATGTAAAAGTTCTCAAGGATTTGTGTACAGTTAAGAGGAAGCACCATGTGAAGAAGACAACATTCCTGATAGAGCAAGTTAGTGCTCTAATTGAACAGCGGATTCCTTCCAAGTGTAAGGATCCTGGTTGTCCAACCATTGCATGCAGCATTGGAGATCATGAGTTTGGGCAAGCTTTGCTAGATTTAGGAGATAGCGTGAATCTAATACCATATTCTATTTATATGCAGTTTGACAGAAATCAAACCAACCACTGTGGTATTACAATTGGCTGACCATTCAGCCAAAATACCTTGAGGTATGGTAGAGGATGTTCTAATTCAAATTGAAAAATTTTATTATCCTGTTGATTTCTGAATCCTTGACACTAGATCTGTTGTTGATACTACTTCTAAAATTCCTTTGATTTTAGGTAGGCCATTCCTTGCCACTGCTAATGCTCTTATTAATTGCAGAAATGGGCTCATGAAACTATCTTTTGAAAACATGACTCTCGAGGTGAATATCTTCCATCTTGCAAAACAACCAGAAGATGATGATGAGAGCCACTAGATATACATGATTGACTCACTCATGGATAGGGGAGTTTCTATAGCTCATGATTTTGATCCCCTTGAGTATTTTCTTGTTAATTCTTAGTTTGATTCTATCAGTGATCTATCTAATGTAGTTGATATTTATGCTATTTTTATAAAACTCAGGATTATGGCACTCGGGTATGGTAACCGAAGTTTGAGTAGTTGCCTGAGAAAGGTGAAAAAAAAATTCTTTCAACTGTGGAAGCACCCAAAGTTGAATTGAAGAATCTGTCTAAGGGTTTAAAACATGTTTTCCTTGGTCCAGGTGATATTTTTCTTGTTATTATCTCATCTGAATTGTTTGAGTCTCAAGGTGATAAATTAATTTGGATCCTAAGTGAGCATAAGTCAGCTTTAGGTTGGAGCATTGCTGATATAAAAGGTGTTAGTCCCTTGGTCTGTTCTCATAAAATTAATTTGGAGGAAGGAACTAACCCTCATAGAAACCTCCAGCGTAGGCTTAATCCCACTATGAAAGAAGTGGAGAAGAGTGAAGTGTTGAAATTATTAGATGCAGGAATCATATATCCTACTGCGGATAGTAAATGGGTAAGTCCTACACAGGTCGTTCCTAAAAAGTCAGGTATTACTGTGGTGAAGAATGACCTGGGAGAGTTAGTTCCTAAAAAACTTGTGACTGGGTGGCGGATGTGCATTGATTACAGAAAATTGAATGCTGCCACCTGGAAAGACCATTTTTCTCTCCCTTTTATTAATCAAATTCTTGAGCGTGTGGTTGGTCATCCTTTCTATTGTTTCTTGGATGGTTATTCTGGTTATTATCAAATTGAAATTGCATTATAAGACCAAGATAAAACCACTTTCACTTGTCCTTTTGGTACTTATGCTTTTCATAGAATGCCATTTGAATTGTGTAATGCACCTGCTACTTTTCAACGTTGCATGACGAGCATTTTTAGTGACATGGTTGAAAATTGCATGGAAGTTTTTATAAATGACTTGATTATTTTTAGATCTTCTTTTGATGCATGCTTATTGAATTTAGAGAGAGTGTTGACTTGTTGTGAGGAGAATGAATTGGTTGTGAATTGGGAAAAATGCCACTTTATAGTACCTTCAGGTATTGTCTTAAGACATATTATTTCTTCTAGGGGGATAGAGGTTGATCAATCTAAGATTGAATTAATCTCTAAGTTGCCTACACCTAGGACAGTAAAGGATTTGATATCCTTTTTTGGTCATGCGGACTTTTATAGGAGGTTCATATAGAATTTTTCCACCATATATAGACCATTATGTGACCTTCTAGCTAAAGATGCCCCATTTAAGTGGACACAAGCTTGTCAAGAGGCCTTTAAAATGGAAATTGGCAAGCTTACCTCAACACCCATAATGTAGCCACCTGATTGAATTTTACCTTTTGAGATCATGTGTGATGCTAATGATTTTGCTATAGGTACTGTTCTTGGACAGCGAAGGGAGGGGAAGCATTTTGTCATTTACTATGCTAGTAGAATTTTAAATAGTGCTCAGATAAATTACTCCACCACTGAAAAAGAGTTGCTAGCTGTAGTATTTGCTTTGGATAAGTTTCGTACTTACTTGATTGGTTCTCCTATTATTATTTTCACAGATGCAGCCCTAAGTACCTTCTTACAAAGAATGATGCTAAGGCGCGACTAATACGGTGGATTTTACTTTTACAGAAATTTGACATCACCATCAAAGACAAGAAAGGAGTGGAGAACGTAGTGGCTGACCATCTCTCAAGGCTCACATTTGAAGACACCTCTGACCACCTGTCAATTAGGGATGATTTTTTCGATGAGCATTTACTTTCTATTACTTGTATACCATTGTTTGCTCATATTGTGAATTATTTGGTTGCGGGTGAGATACTGGTGGATTGGAGTGCTTAGGACAAGAGGACGTTGATGACTGAGGTACGTAATTTCTATTGGGATGACCTTTTCTTTTCAAATATTGCCTTGACCAAATTTTAAGGCATTGCATTCTTGATGAGGAGATTGCTAGCATCTTGGAATTTTGTCACTCTCAGGCTTATGGGGGCCACTTTTCAATGAAGAAAACCATTGCAAAAATTCTGCAGTGTGGATTTTATTGGCCCACCTTGTTTAAGGATGCAAACATCTATTGTCGCTCATGTGAAAACTATCAAACGTTAAGAGTTATGTCCCGTCGTAATATGATGCCTTTAACCCAATTTTAGTGATTGAAATTTTTGATTGTTGGGGCATTGATTTTATGGGACCATTCTTCCTTCTTTTGGATATCAATATATTATTGTGACAGTAGACTATGTGTCAAAATGGGTAGATGCAGCAGCTTGTAGGAGTAATGATAATAGGATGGTAATTAAATTTCTAAAAGAGAATGTGTTATCTCGATTTGGTACACCATGTGCTATCATTAGTGACCGGGGTACACATTTTGCAACTGTTCTTTTGAGGCTTTGATGAAAAAAATATGGGGTAGTACATAAGATCTTTATTGCTTACCACCCCTAGACAAGTGGACAGGTAGAACTAGCAAACAGGAAAATTAAGCAAATTTTAGAAAAAAAAACGGTTAACCCGGATCACAAAGATTGGTCTTTGAGACTTGTTCATGCGCTTTGGGCCTACCGTACAGCTTTCAAAACTCTCTTATGCATGTCACCTTATAGGCTTGTTTTCGGAAAGTCTTGCCACTTACTTGTAGCGCTTGAGCATCGAGCTTATTGGGCCATCAAGCATTTCAATTTTGATATGGGAGAAGCAAGTAAGTTTAGAAAATTTCAGTTGACCGACTTAGAGGACTTCAAAAATGATACTTATGAGAACTCTAGAATCTATAAGGCTAAAATGAAAGCGTTTCATGATAAAAATATTTTGAGAAAAATGTTTAAACCTAATGATCGAGTGTTCTTATATGATTCTAGACTCCATAAGCACCCAGGAAAATTTCGGTCTAGGTGGACCGGCCCTTTTGTAGTGAAGAATGTTTTTGCAAATGGGGTGGTAGAAATAGAAGATCCTTGCAAATGGTCGTATCTTTAAAGTAAATGGTCAACGCCTTAAAGTATTAATTGATAGGCAAATTTTGGAAGTGGAAGACATTCCACATTTGGATCCAGTCTATCAACCTTGACCACACCACGCAGGTATGTTTTTCTTTATTTGTTTTGTTTTTTTTTTCTCTTATTTTTTTTCTTTTTCCTTTTTGTTTGCTATTGTTTTCTTTATTTTTGTTTGCAGGTTAGTTTCATTTTTTCATTTCAGGTTACCATCTTTGGTGCTTAGCGAGCTACTCACGTCACTCATCAGGTGTATTCTACCCTTTTTAGCTACTCGCCATTCAATTTTGAGTCTTAAATATTGAGGATAATGTTTCATTTAAGTTGGGGGGTAGTGGTGCAAATTCAGTATTTAAAATGCTTGTTGGAACTCTGTGGCATATTTTCATGTGTCAATATTTTTTTTAAAAAAATTTGCATCACACGTGCATCCTTTTCACATGTGTACTCATTCTCATTCATAGCTATCTTCGTGAATTCACCAAATCCACTATAATCATTTTTTGATGAAGCATTCACAGAACCCCTAATGCACTCATCCAAGTTTTGTGGTAAAATGGTGGTTTGACCCATGTAGCCAGAGAACTCTTTTACTTAAGTATTCATGTGAGTTTTGGAGAGGATTGAGAGCCTACAAATGCAGTAAATTGTGATAAGCGTTCATTGATTTTTTGAATTGGGCACTTCTTTTAAGAATATCATTGTATGGTTTGTGGTATGATGGCGGATATACTTGGGATATGATGAATATCAATTTAGGATTAACGTTTGAGCTTCTCAAGCCAGCCCTTCAAATTATAGATCATAGTAGCCAACTTTGAGCCACGAAACTCATATAGCCTTTTTTTCTTCATATACCTATATTATCCATACCTCTCCACATTAGAGTATAACCTATACACTGATTTTTCCTACTCTTGTTACTTCCAAGTATATACTAGATGTGGAATTCCTTTTTCTGCAAGGAATAAAAAAAATAAAGAGAAAAAGGGAAGAACATGAGTTACAAGGTGTTCAAGTGAGTGAGCTTCAAATGCAAAAAATACTAAGGCTGGGTAAAAATAGAAGAATATCAGGGTGACATATACTTGTTCACCAAAATTGTTGAGCTGAAAATAAAAAAGTAACAAATGAAAAAAATAAAAGGCGTCATTTGGTGATGTGAAAGGTTGAAGAGTACATCAAGTAAGAGATGTGGTTTATTGAGATATTTAATAAGATTCCTTAGGTATGTACTTGGAAGTTTTGAATCATTTCCCTTTTCTAGTCATATAGCCTAACCTAAGCCACATTACAACCTTTTGTTTTTACCATTCTGATCCCAAGTAAGCCTGTGGAAAGAATGGTTGAACTCTCATTTGTTAGTGTTCCTATCATATGATCAATGCTTGCTTGTTGCTTGTTCATAATTACCTAAATCTCCATTTGATTGTGTGTACACCACTTGTCAACTCCATAGAGAGAACCCTTACACGAAACATTATTACACCCGTGAGTTATGGAGTTGAACCTTTTGCTTAAGACGTTCTTGATTTGCATATGTCAATGTTAGTAGTAAGATGGTTATGTCTTGGAGAACACACACACACTCTGTGAATTGCTATAAGTTGATTGATCTTGATGGATTATTAGATTCCTTAGTTTGTTTTGATATGTGAATCTGGAAAATGTGAATTGATGGGCTATTTTAATATTTTCTTTAGTCTCTTTCATCTCTTTTGCATAGAAATTGCTAGGGACTAGCAATAAGCAAGTTGAGGGGTGTGACGAGTGTACGAAAGTGTACTTTAAATACCCTATTATTGGACTATAATGCTAAAATATGAATAGAAATTATAGAAATTAATGTGTATTCTTGAATTGAGTTTCTATTTACTTTGAGATACTCCTAAGCATATTTTTATTTTTAATTTCAGGGTCTATAAAAGAGTAAGTCAAAGCCTAGACAAATTCAAAGGATTTTCAAGTGGACAAGATGTTGGAACAACCTAAGAACTTTCAATGAGTGTAGGACTCTTCAAATAAGGATAATGATGGGGTTTGAGAGTAATCTGGATTAAGAGAAAAAGTCAGAGCCCAAAATGCTCTAGGAGACAGTCTGGATATACTTTAGTATTTTGATTGTAACTTTCCACTCACATATTGGATTGATGCGATTCTAGATGTGTTGGAAATTTATCTTAAAGGGCTACAAATTTTTCTCTAATAAGGATTTCCAAATTCGAACTCCTGAAGCACATACGTAGTTTCCAAGATAAGTCCTAACATTTAGGCATTTTTTTATGCCGGAATCATGAAGACATTAGGAATCATGAAGACATTAGGGTTTCTTTCCGACCCTATATAAGTATATCATTAGCACAAAATTGAGAGAAAAACAAATTGAAAGAGGAAGAGACAAAATTAATTTTCATGGCCGCCATTTGCTTTATTTTTCTCTTGAGATTTTTGTTTTCCATTATATTTATGGGTAACTAAATTCTCAAGTAGGGTTAGGGATGAACTTGCACATTAGATGGTATTTTGAATTTATTTTGAATTTATGTATTTGGTCTTTAATTACTAAAACTCTTTTGTTTTATCATTCTCAATTCATTGTTAATGTTTTCTTCTCCAAATAATCATAAAATTTATTCTGTTTATGGATTCAGTCAAGTTTTTTCTATTGAATGGATTAGTTCTTTAATTATGTTTGGATAAATTATTTATTTATATTGATTTAATTATTTGCTGCAATATCGCTCCCTGAGTATACTGTCGTCGTTGGATTTTCTTAATAGTGATAATAATTTACGTATTTTAAAAGTGGTGAATGATTTTTCAATGGGATACATTTGGTTTAATTTTGGTTTATAAATCTATACCTTCCGATTGAGAATTTTGGGAATTGAGTTCTCAATTGAGTTATTCAATGAATTAAGAATAATTAAAATACCAAATTTGTGTAAGGGATTTCTGACGCTCTACTGTTAGTCGAATTTGAGTACTTTTTCCGTTAGTCACTTTGCTCACTTTAATTTGCATTTAATAATCCTTATTCTCCACTAATCATTTAATATTTTTCTTTAGTTTCTTTGTTCCTTCTAATATTCTTTTAACTTGTCTTTCTGTGGAATCGACATCCCAAAACTGTGCTACAACTACCGCGATATTCTTTGGGCGTAATCAGTGCTTTACTATCTCTTTAGCCCACTCTAGCTCTTTTAGTTCTACTCCACAGATTTCTGCCCCTATTGCTGGGACTTCGATGACTCTACTCTCTGCCTCCCACGACAGGGTGAGGTCTTTGATCCCTGAAACTACTCGTGCTAGCCTGTCTGCTACTGAGTTGGTTTCTCTAGGTTTCTGTGTGATACTGAAATGAGAGAATCAATCTTCAATTTTCCAGGGCCAATGTACATATTACTTTAATTTGTTTCCCTTTGTAGTGTACACCCCTTACACTTGGTTGATGATCACTTGGGAGCTCACTTTCACCTCGACTTCTAATGCCCCTAATGCCTCGGCAATGGAGAGCCCTGCTATCAAGGCCTCATATTCAGCTTCATTGTTGGTAGTTTTGAAGGTTAGCCTTGCCATGTTGTGATGCTCTTGGCCTGAGTCCCAAATTATGTGTATCCCTACTCCCTTGCTGGTACGACAAGAGGAGCTGTCAATAAAAATCTACCCAAGGTTTCGCTATTGGGACAGTTGTCATTTTCTAGGGGAAACCAATAAACTCAATAATGAAAACTGCCAGGACTTGCCCCTTTACTCCACCTCTCGGTATGTAATCTATGTCAAGTTCACTAAAATCAATTGCCCAGCCCGCCAGTCCTCCATAGGAATCTGGTTTCTACAATATCTTCCTTAAAGGGCTTTTTGTCTCTACCCTGATTGGGTGAGCTTGCAAGCATGGTCATAGTCGCCTAGCAGTTTTTAGTAGGGTGAACAATAGCATCTCCATACGGGGGTACCTCAACTCCGCGCCCTGCATGGCACAACTCATGTGGTGTACTAGCAATTGAGTGGCTCCCTCTTCTTTAACCAGGACTGCTGACACGGCTTGGGGTGACACCGCCAAGTGTGTCATAAAGCGTGTATTCCTACTTGGTTGTTTTATCAAGGGCAAGCTGGATAAGCATTGCTTCAACTCTTGGAACTCCCGGTCACACTCATTATTCCAAAGATGTACTTTGAGAAAGACCTTAAAGAATGGCAAGCATTATTTCGTGGATCTAGAGATGAACATGTTTAAGGCTGCCACTAGTTCGGCTAGCTGCTGAGTCTCACCTATGCTCCGCGAAGGGTTCATGTTCATGATCACACTAATCTTGTCTGTGTTGGCCTCAATTCCTCTTTCTGACACTATGAAGCCAAAAAAATTTCCTGAGTCTACCCCTAAAGCACATTTCGCTAGAGTTAACTTCATCTTGTATTGGCGTAGAATTGCAAAAGCTTCCCTTAAGTTTGCTAGATGCTAGGCGGGCTCCTTGCTTTTCTCTAGTAAGTAGTCGACATAGACTTCCATGGTTGTGGCGCCCCCGACTTCCATGTACGGACAAGCACGGAAATCGAGACACCCGGGATGATGACAACACGGTCACGCACTCCAACGACACGTGCCGAGTGTGTGAAATGCAACACGTGTACAAAATAAAACGCAGCGGAAAGGTTAAATCAGATAACTAAGTACCAGAATTTAATACAATACAAAAATAATACAGAAATCCACAAGTCAACATAATACAATTTTGTTGTTCATAAAACGACATCAAATAAAATACAAATACCAAATAAAAATATAGCCAAAAGTCCCTACTCCTCAGGTGGAGCCGCATTCTCGGGCTCAACCTCTTCAAAACCTGCATTAAAATCTGCAGTACCAAATAAATGGTACCACAGTAAGTAAAACCCAAAAGTACTCCAAGATAACAAATATATAATTACAGCGACCAATGCATGCACATGATGACCCAAGTTCAAAACCCGAGAAAAACATCATTTCTCGAAAATCACAAGTTTTTCCCACGCACGCCAAAAATCCCTTTGGCACAAAAATCATGTCCAATAAAATCAGTTCCACCATTTTCCTAGAAAATGGTACACAAAATCAACTCACGCTATTTTCCCAGAAAACAGCCAATTTTAATCCGTATGTACCATGGCCTCCCCTAGGGACCATCCACATACCCTGGCTTCTTATTCACTCCACAGGTAACGGCTGTGCGAGTAATACATGAGCGATGCCCAGTTCCGCGCCCACCGCGTACATAGCCAAGCATCCTCTGATCTCCGCCAGCACGAGAGATCACGGAGTCGGATCCGAGAGCGCTACCATCCCGGTCCAAGTCCCGAGCAACAGCTCCAGGGGACGACACTCAGTTTATTCCGCTCCCGAGTGCCCAGAGGAGCTCCACCGAGATAATAACCCATCTCGGCTTGGGGTGATACACACACACCCGAAAAGCCTTTTCCATTTACACAACCACGCATGCGTGCACAATGCCATGAAAATGACCAAAAATCAATAACCAACAGATATCCATAATTTCCAAATAACCAACAGATATCCAATTCACAGTTTATAAAACAGATCATTGTAAAAAATATATTTAAAATCTTAAAAGTCTTTTGGAGAAATACTTACAGTGCTTTAAAATAATTTATGGAGGATCACGGGAGAGCTGGAAGCGCCAAAACAGCAACACCACAGTGTAAAAATACACTGTGGCCGAAATACACAGTGAATCTCAAATTTCACCCGGGGTCAAACGAAGACTTGGGAACGGTAGGGTAGGGCCTATGGAAGGTGGTGAATCTAATGGTGGTGGTGGTTTGCCGAGAATGGCGGCGGAATCGGACGATTTTTGGCCGGAATACCCGAATCGGGTTTGGTGCTCGTTCGACCGGCTCCGGCGACGGATCGGGGCCGGGTTTGGGTGGAAAAGCTTGGTATTGGGCCGGTGATGAAGTGGTAGAAAGTTGGTGGCCAATGGCGGCCGGACGGCGGCGGAAGGAGGAAAAACCCACCGCGGGTTCAACTGGCTCACGGCGGCTAACGGCGGCTCGGGGCGGTCTGAGATTTTAGGGGTGAGGTCGCCGGCGCACGGGGGAGGGAATGGTGCCGGCGGTGTGGCACACGGCGGCCGGGAGGCGGCGCGGCGAGAGTAAGCCCGTTTCGCACGGTGGAGAGAGGAGAGAGAAGGGAGAGAGGGGGGGTCGGGTGCGCGGGAAGGAACCGGGGAGAGAGAAAAAAAGAAAGAAGAAAAAAGGAAAGAAAGGAAAAAGAAGAGGGAAAAAAAAGAAGATCCAGTCTTTCAAGCTGGGTCCCGAAAAATCCAACGGAGACGAAATTAAAACCGAAAGCTAAATAAAATATTCCAAACACAGTGAAATAATTTAAATACAACAATAAAATTTTAAAACTCATAAATAAATCAATTAAAATTAAAATCCATTTTAAATGTCAAAACAGTAAATAAAATCTAAAAAGCACATAAAATAATTTCCATCACATAAATTATTAAGAAATAATATTTTAAAACTCCCAAAATTTAAAAACAAGATAAATAACCACAAAATAAATTAAATAAAACCTCCATTAAAAATACACTAAAATCCGGGATGTTACAATGGTTTTCCCTATCTATTTTTTGAACATTCGGTTTACAAGCCTTTAATTGGTTGCCCTGGCATTTTTCAAGCCAAAGGGCATGACTTGATAGTAGCACAGTCCTTGATCCGTTATGAATGACGTCTTTTCCTCATCTACTCAATTCATTCGAATCTAATTATACACTGAGTAGGCATTCATAAAGCTTAGCATTTAGTGACCCACCGTTGAGTCGACGATGACATCGATTCGCGGCAATGGGAAACAGTCCTTTAGGCACCCCTTATTTTGGTCGATGAAGTCCACGCACATTATCCATTTGCCATTGGCTTTTCTGACTAAGACGACATTGGATAGCGACTCGGGGTAGTGTGCATCCCTAATGATTCCCGCGGTGAGAAGACGGTCCACTTTGTCGGCTATGGCTGTGTATTTCTTCGTGCTAAACCACCTCTTCCTCTAGCGAATCTTCTTACAGGTGGGGTCGACACATAGCCTATGTTCAATAAATGTGTTGCCAATACTAGGCATGTCTTCATGACTCCATGCAAATACGTCTCTATGCTCAATTAAGAGTTGTTTTAAGGCTTCCCTGATTTCAGAGGGCAGTCTTGTACCAACCTGAGTTGTGGCATATGGCAATTTTGGCCGCCTTAACTACAAGCTCACCAGCTCTAGTGGTTCGTTGGCCTTGGCTTGCTACAGATTCTCTTTGTCTTGTGTCTACACGTTGCGATCAACTAGAAACGATGATGGAGGTGGTGGCTCCTTTTGGGCACAATCTTCATCTGTGTGAACGTCAGAACTGCCCACCTTGAGTTCTTGGAAGTAGCATTATTGATCTAGAGCTTGCTTGCCTTGTACTTCCTCGTTCCGACCTCTATAGAGAATTTCATCTTGAGGTGATAGATAGATGTGACAACCCTCAGGTTGTTCAAGGTTTGGTGTCCCACTATGGCATTATAGGACAATAAGGCTTTGACCACCAAGAAGTAGGTCAATATGGTGGCTAATGAGGCTCATTTTCCTACAGTAACTGGTAAAGTTACAGCGCCTAGAAATTGTATTGCATCACAAGGAAATCCCTGCAGCAGGGTGGGTACTGATCATAGTCTTCTGGGGTTGATGCCCATCTTAACAAAGGCCTCCTAGAATAGGATGTCTACTGAAATTCCATTGTCGACCAAAATTCATCTGGTGGTGTAGTTAGCGACTAGGAGTGTTACCACTAGTGTATCTTCATGCAGGTACAAGATCCCTTCGCAATCCTCTTCTTCAAAGGAGATGGCCACCATACCTTAACATCAGGGGTGTTTGGGCGGCCTATTCGCCATGTAAACTAGAGATGGACATGCCACCTCCCTCAAATCCCCCAACTATCGTACGGATCTCTCCTAAGGACACTTATTCATGGTTAGCGTTTTGGCGAGGGGCACTGCAGCCATCTTCTCTTGTTGGCCGCCACCTTTTTGGATTGTTGCTTCGCCATGTGCTTCGTTCTCGTTCCTCCCATCGCCTTATGTTTGGCGAGCATTCACTCTAACTCACCGCTCCTTGCAAACTCGGATACCCTTTTTTCCTTTGTCAGCAATCTTCTATCGAATTGCTATTTGACTGATGATATTTGCAAAATCGCTGACCTCTTCTTACTTGCCTTGGTTCTTTACCCACAAAATCCCACTTTGGCTGTATGCTGAGGTTGTTGTGAATTAATCTAGAGCTATGTTCGTGTGGTAGTGCTTGTCTTTCCAACCTTCTTGGGAATTGAGGGCAGGTCTCTGCTCTCTTATTCTGCTAGAATTTTTGTTATTTGATTTCATCTTGCCCTCTCTTGGTTTGATTAGGGCCTGCAAGGTATCCTCCACGTTAACAAAATCGTTTTCTCTGTCCATGAATTCCCTTAGGGTTGATGGAGTCTTCCGCGCCAATCTGTGCCACACACCCCCCAAAAGGGTAGCCAACGTTATCTTCTCGTCCTTGTTGTTGGTGGTCAACCTCTCTTTGTTAAAGTGGGTCAAGTATGGCTTTAAACTCTCATCTTCCTTTTGTTTGATGGTCAGAAGATACATTGACGGTTGTCATTGCCTTCTACTAATCATAAACTGCTTTAGGAATTGCTCCACTAATTCGTCAAAGCTATCAATTGACCTGGGTCTTAGTGCTTCAAACCAAACTCATGGCATGCCCTTCAATGTCAAAGGGAAGGCGCAACAAGCTATTTCTCTAGGGAAATTATGGGGGATCATGTGTGCTTTAAAGTTCTCTAAGTGGTCCACTACGTCTCGGGATCTATCGTACATCTCTATTTGCAGTACTTTGAATTTTGAGGGAAGAGGGATGGTTGTTATCTCTACGCTATAGGGCAGGTCAATGCAGTTAAGCAGCTGCTCAACAAAGGACAATCCTCCCACCGTCTTGGCCATCTCTTCATACATATCAAGAGGCTACACAACTCATCGTGTAATCTCTTTTCTCCAGTTCCTCTACATTCTTTCCTCTGGCACTTTGCATCTCCTCTTCTAGCTGCTCGCTCTGGCTTGGTGTCGTGGCCTCGCTAAGTTTGGTTTTGCTGCCCTTCAGGTCTTCATTCTCCCTTGTGAGGTCCTCCATTATAGCTGTTGCTTTCTTCAACTTTTCTTTCATCCTTGCCAGTCATGCTTCCATGCCTGCAGAACTTGTTTCTTGGTCTCTGGTTGCTTGAGAACGTGTGATTGTTGGCAAGTGGAAATCATTTTGCTGTTTAGAGATCCAGAGATTTCACAGATCCTACAAACGGCGCTACCGTTGGAGATGTGTTCCACCCACCGTTGACCAAGACATTTACTCTACAACAATAACAAGGGACGGCACCATGTGCCCGATGCACCTTTGATGCCTAAGTTAATGACTAGAAAGCTGGATTTGATGTGAAGGTATTAGATGAGAGAGTTACCTGAGATTAACATCTCCTGTCCAATATATAGGTGTGAACATTAGCAATAAGTACGGGATATCAATCCAATCTCCTGGATTCCCTTATCGGTTCAAGTGATTGACATTGATACCAATAGGGAATTATTCAACAATATGATAAGCTTACTGGTGTTTACTTGGGCCAGTTATTCTATCTTATCGAGTAAGTGGTTATCGAGTCAGTCCATATTGCAAACAACCCTCCATCATCTTAACCTAATACTCTTTAGGCTTCCTCTTTGGGCTTAGGCTCATTGGGATGATAAATGTCCCTCCACTTGAAACTAATTTTCTGGAGCTAGTTGATCATGATTCTTCTACTTAAGTTAATCAAATGGAGGGCTTTGAGTAGATTTTGGTGGTTCAATAATTGTTGTTAAAGCCGCTTAAGCAATTTCTTTAAAAGAATAGTATGGAAGATAAAGTTTCACGAGCGCTCAAGCCCACTTTCTTATTAATAATAAGAAGAGTTTTGCTACACAACTTCCTCACACTCCACACTCCACACTTTTTAATATTTTTTAATATTTTTTAAAATTTTTTTTTGAATTTATTTTTTTAAAACTATTTATAATTTTTTATTCACTATTCATATAAAAATATATTTGATAAAAAAAATTAAAAAAAAAAATTAAAAAAAAGATGGAGTGTGGAGTGTGGTGTGAATAGTAGGAGGTTGAGTAGATTTTTTCTAATAAGAAAGGGCCCAAAAGTTGCGAGGAAAGTCAAGCTGCTCTAATCGGATTGTGAAAGCAGCAAGTCTTAGATCACATCCTTTATATGTGTCTTTTGGCTAGCTAGTGAGATTTTTGTTTGAAGTTTTGTGGTTTGTATTTTTCGGTTACGTTTAATATTTCAAACAAATTGTGGATGATGGAGTAGACACGAGTGATATAGCTGGTAGTTGAATAAACATACATATAAGTGAAGGGATAAAGAGAAATTCGGGTACGTCATGGAAAGTGATCAAGATAGCGAGGTGAGGAAAAATTAAATTGAATTAATTGAATACTTTATCATAAATTTCCTAAAAGTTCTTTTTATAATTTGGTATGGATAACACATTTAGAATATAATTGAAAAGTAAGATGAGATGAAAATTTTGTAAATAGTAATAAAATGACTTGAGTTAAGATATTTTATTAGATTTTAAGAAATGAGAAAAAAAATTGAATGAAAATTTTATAAAATTAAAATATTATTTAAATATAATTTTTTTAATATAATTTTTATTTTAAAATTTAAAAAAGTAGTATTTTTTGTGTGTGTTTTATTTGGAAGTTCGAGAAAGGTATAATATTTAGATAATAATTAGATGAAAAAGTTAAATATTTGAAATTGATAAATGTTTGTGTTTTAGTGATGATTGGGAATAAAATCATGAGAGATTTTAATATGAGATGGGATCATCTCACTTTCCAAACAAGTCATTCGGAACGTGTTTATAAGATATAATTTTATTTCAAATAAAAATTTTAAAATTTGAATTTTATAAACTAAATATTACTATTTAATTGATGTTGATAATGTGTTTCTCACACCCACTTAACAATAGAATAACTACTCTTTTCATAAAGGATATTCGACATATTTTTTTAAGAGAAATGTTATAAAAAAAGTCTTATACAACATATATTCATCTAATTAATATATAATTTATTATTTTTATCATTTTATTGAAACATAAAAATGATAAATAACATGTTTTAAGTAGTGTAAACCTTCCACATAAGATTTTTTTTTTTTTTTTTTAACAAAAGGTTGGATAATGGTAACTCGATCTCCGAAGTCCGAACATACTTTACGAAAAGGATCAAATATTATTAAATTGTGAACTCATTGATATTTTTTTTCAGTCATGGGACTTGGGAATGGAGATATTTTTGGGGAGTCTTTTTTGTGAACTTTTTTTTTTTAGCACATATCTTAAATTATTCTTTGTCTTTTTGTGTCATACTACAGAACTGCCTAAGCTGCATATATAGGTCTTAGCTGTAACACCTCGATCTTCAATTAAAACATTTTAAAATTTTTAGAGAACTAGTATGCTATTATTAAATTTGAATTTAAAAAATTTTCTTTTTAATAACACGTCAGACGTGAAAAATTTCATAAATAAAAAAAAATCGTTAAATATTAAAAATCTAAAATAGATACTGTGGAAGTACTTATTTAAAACAAATATGAGAGTCTCATGTGCTTATCAAAATAATTTAATTATATCTTAAAACATAAAACTTAATCATAGCAAAATCTATCTAGGCCTCTGCCTCACCTCCCGGGATCAAGTCATGTCCTGCAGTCTCATCCTCATAAATGTCATCACCTGGAGTGGTTTAAAAACATAAAACAAACTAAAATTAGTCGAATACTCAATAAACAACATATCATACAGTAAACATAATAAACATAAGATTTCTTGAAAAACGTGTATACTCATAAATACATACATAAATAACATGAACATGAATATGAGCTTATCTTTCACTTGTCATAGACCGATACCCACTGTTGACCCCCATGAGTTAGGGTTAGCGAATCTAAATAGATTCCGATTCCGCCCATGGCCGTGGGTTGTGGAATCCATACATAAGGAAAACATATTGGGTGCACTACCAGCATGTACAACCTGACAATGCAATATGTCCATAACATAGGTACTGTCTTCATATCATAACATAGGCCGTTACGTATCTTATCATTCATATTTTATCATAATCATACTTGCATACTTGTCATATCATAGATTTCAAAAGAAATCACATACATACTTGTCATATCTTGTCATATCATATCATAGATTTCAAATGAAATCGCATTCTTTCATAACATATCGTGATGCATGACTTCTTACATAAAATCATGATTTTTCATAAATACTTTAATACATAAATCTTCACATAAAATCATGCATGGTTTTTCATAAATTATTTTAATGCATAACTCTCACATAAAATCATAACTTTTCATATATCTTTTGATGCATAACTCCTTTCATAAAATCATAAATTTTCATAAATAACTTGACGCATAATCATTTACATAAAATCATGGATTTTCATATTTTTATCATGTCTTGGGTACGTAAAATGAAGCTTCCAATGGAGGACATACATGCATAATATTTTTATAAAAAACATGCCGTTTACTGTACATACGTGTAAATGTATGATCATGCTACTTACCTTGTAGCACTAATCCACTATTTTCAGCACAAAATCGGTCACCTATAAAATAAGTACCAAATTTTCATAAATTTCTAATTAAACATGTGATTTTATTTAAAACCTAAACTACTAAAGTATCCTCTATTTTCTAAACCTAAAATCTCTCAAACACTAAATTATTCTCAAACTGTAAATTTTTAAACAACAAGGGCATTTTTGTAATTAACTAACCCACTTAGCAATTTTATTCTACTGGTTGCATGCAATCAAGATTGGACTTACGTAGAGGCGAAGGGCAGTGTTTAACCGTGAACAATTGGTGGGGCTGAGCAGCGACTGGAAGTGGGAGGGACGTGGTGGTGCTTCATAGTGAGTTGGGCGATCACTATGCAAGTGAGAGTGAAGAGAAAAACAACGTGAGGTTGAAAGAGAGATTACAGAAGGGTGATGGCGTGCGAGAGAGATATGCTATTGAGAAGGAGGGTGGTTTGAGGCGGCGGTAGTGCAGCAAGGTGTGCAGGGTGTATCAAGACCAGGTTGTGGTTGTTTCTGTCGAGAACGGTGGCTGAACACGTGCTTGGAAAAAAAAGGTTTGGCCATGGAAGTGCTCTGTTTCTTGGTGCAAAAATAGAGCAATTTTGGCTTGTCTCAGTGGTTATCTAAAGGTCGTGTTGCTTCCGGTGGAGGCTTGTAGTGGTTGGTTTTGCTTCAGGTGGCGAGGTTACAGGACGAAACAAAGGCGGTGGGCTGCGGGGAGGCCGAGAGAGTGCAATTTCGTGGGTCTGGTAGCTTAGGGAGATGGAGGCTGGGCGGTTTCCATTTGGCTGAGAGCACACGGGCGTGGGTTTGTTTTTGTGATGGTGTGATCGTGCAACTACGCTACAGGCTTGGTAGATGCTCTGGGGAGTTTGGCTAGCCAAGGTCATTAGAAGAGGGTAGCAGCAACTCTGGGTTTCATCATGCATGAGGGATGGTTGAGACTTGCATATATATAGGGGATTGAATATAAAAACCCTAGAGAAAGGAAAGGGAGAGACGTGCATGTGCATGGGAGTAAGCCTTGGGACTAGCTAGTTTCGTGCGAGGTTGAAAGTTGTGGAAGGAAATCCGATAGCTGGCTAGGAGTTTTATTATGGAAAGTAAAACATAAGTTTACTGGTGTTTGGAGTCTATAATTCACGGGCATGGAGCTTTTAAAAAAAATAATGGAACTTTAACTCTAGGTTCAAATAAATATAACTTATCCAATAAGTCATTTTATGGGCTTTAACTCACTTATTGAGCCTAATAAAATTATTTGTAATTTATTCATAATAATATTAGGTCGGGTCGTTATAGTATATTACAGTTTTTTTATTTAAAATGAAAATGAAAAAGTAATAGTAGTACTCTACAAATTTTACAATTTTAGAATATAGAACAATGTCGTTCCAAGCATAGAATTTGTTATTTTTAGACACATCAATTAATATATCATATTTTTAAATAAACTTTTATTAACACGATTGGCTTTAAAAAGTATTTAAAACATGCCACGGTAATTATTGTAATTGGAAATAATGAAATGTAGGAATGTTTTTTAGATATACGTTAAAAGAGTAATGTTAGGCACATTTTTCAAATAGATAAGTTTCGTGTGCATATCCTTTGTAAAAAGTAAGATTCAGTAATAAAGAATAGAGTTTTTTATATTTTTTTATAGTGAAATATACTTTTTTACAAATAAATTATACGAAACTTATATATTTGAAACTTATACAAATCATTACTCGTATTAAAAATAGAGGACATGTATAAGATATATCATATAATTTCCTCTCTCAACAATTAAAATAACACTTACAAGTAGATACTAAATTCAATGATTAAAAACTTGCATCTCTCTCTCTCTCTCCATCTACCTACTTTGTCTACAAAGTTGGTTCCATTTTCTTAGTTGTTTTGTTTCCTCCAATGTCGAAAAAGATAGATTTACAATTTTTCGACAACATCTGAGAGACATGCGTGGTACGAGAAGGCTCCTTAAGCCGCCAATTGTTTCAAAAAGAAGTGGCAGTTTCATGATAATCGCCATGCATGTGCATCATGCGCCACCAACAACCGCGCATGGGAGCCTTTCTCACCACATATGCTAGACCAACGGATTTGCCACCATCAGATCCTTCATATCTGACTGTTGTGGATAGAAGGAGATAGGTATGTGGGCCCCAAGCATTGTCATAAATTCCAAAGTATACCAAAATTAGTCCAAATTGTAATCCATCTATTTTCATCTCATTTTTACTACTTTCCTTACTAATTTTCCTAGATTTTGCAAGTATACTCTTATACCTAAAGTGTTTAGTAAAATATTTGAACAATTGGTGCCCGACGATCATCACCTCATTTTTGGTCCCTTGGCAGTTCTCTCCACCACAACCAATAAGCCCCACTTTTTTTACTTTTACCCTTAGCATGAGAATCACATGTATTCATTTGAGAGAGCGTGGAGTTTTGCAACGAGGTATAAATGCGATGACATTCGAATTTTTTTATCTAGTTTTTTATTATAAGAGTTATCATATTTGGCCATAGGATCATGACGACGAGGCAGTGGACTTGCCAATAGCCACTTCAAGACAAAATGTAGTCACTACAATCACCATGGCCTACAGTTATGGAACTACAATATCACTTTCGAATTGCATAAAAACAGTCATTTTGTATAGCTCCCTCTTAATAGGGAAGGGTAAGAAACATTTATTTGTTTTTATAAATTCCCATTTCTTTTTTCTTTTTATATAGTGATACACTACTTAAGAAAGGGTGTTTGGTGGGGTCCCCCTATCCCCTACCCCTTACTCATGTATTTTTGTATCCCTTAATTATAATAGAGTTGTGATATATACAGTCCTCTAAAGGAGACTGTATTGCAGTTCCAATGTGTAAAATGACTAAACTGTCCCCATTTTACAGCAGGAAATGGCCACACTACCCTTCTATTCATCCTAAGCTTTGCCATTCCCCTTCTATTCATCCTAAAGTAAAGCAGACGAAAACTTTTGAAATGCTTCTGCAATACGCCTCGCGCCCCCGACCAAATCTCCACCATCATCGACCACCACAACCTAATCTCTTCCACCATCGGAACAACCACCTCTACCATTGACAGAGTCACATACTACTTGCAGGTGATTTTTTTGTAACATCCCAGATTTTAGTGTATTTTTAATGAAGGATATATTTAATTTATTTTGTGTAATTCTCTTGTTTTAATATTTTAGAGGTTTTATTTTATTATTTTATTGGACTTTCCTATTTTTATTAATTATTATTTTTGAAGTTTTGGAATATTATTTTAGAATATTTTAAATTGTGAAAAAATTATTTTTACTGGGCTTTCTTATTGTTAATTATTGTGGTGAATTTAAATTGATCTTTAATTTAAATTTGGTTGTTTATGTGTTTTAAAATTATTATTGTTTATTAAAGCATTTCACTGCATTTGATTAATTTTAATTAGTGATCTGTAATTTAATTCCTCTTTATTTTAAATGATATTTTTGTCAGAGTTTAATATTTTATGTTAGTTAATTTTGAGTTAAATTGATTTATTTATTTTAACTGTTTTAAAAATAGTTATTGTTTTATTTGAATATTTCCCTATGTTTGGATTATTTTATTTAGCTTTCGGTTTTAATTTCATCTCCGTTGGATTTTCCGGGACCCAAATTGAAAAGACTGGATCTCATTTTTCTTCTTTCTCTTTTTCTTTTTCTCTTTTTCTTTTCTTCTTTTTCTTCTTTCTTCTCCCGGTTCCTCCCCCCAGCCCGACCCTCTCTCTCTCTCCTCTCCCCATGCGAATCGGCTCCCCCTCCCAACGCCGCCGTGCGCCAGCATTTTCCGGCACCGCCCAGCCCATCGTGTCCCCTTCTCACCGGCGACCCCACAGCTCCGATTTCAACCCGTCCCTCGCCGGAAATCGCCCGCACGCGCGCCGCCAAGCCGCGGCTTCTCTTCCTTGTTTCGCTGCCGTCCGGCCACCATCTCTCTACCACATCACCACCGGCCCTCAAGCAACCATTTGGACCCAACCCCGGCTCCGATCCGTCGCCGGAGCCGTCCCATCGAGCACCCTCTCCGATCCGAGTTTCTTGGCTTTCCACCGCCGTTTCGGCCGCCACCCACGGCCAACTACTACCACCATTAGATTCCCCACCTCCCATAGGCCCTACCCTATCGTTCCCAAGTTTTCGTTTGGCCTCGGGTGATTTTGGGTTTCACTGTGTATTTCGGCCACAGTGTATTTTTACACTGTGGTGTTGCTGTTTTGGCGCTTCCAGTCCCTCCGTGATCCTCCATAATTATTTTAAAGCACTGTAAGTATTTCTCCAAAAGACTTTTAAGATTTAAATATATTTTTACAATGACCTGTTTTATAAACTGTGAATTGGTTATCTGATAGACTGTGTTAGTTATTGGAAAATGGTTGGTAACTGTTGGTTATTGGTTTTTAGTCATTTTCATGGCATTGTGCACGCATGCGTGGGTGTGTATATTTTTAGAAACTGTGTTTTGTAAAAAGGGCTTTTCGGGTGTGTGTGTATCACCCCCAAGCCGAGATGGGTTATTATCTCGGTGGAGCTCCTCTAGGCACTTGGGAGCGAAATATATTGAGTGTCGTCCCCTGGAGCTGTTGCTCGGGACTTGGATGGGATGGTAGCGCTCTCGATCCGACTCCGTGATCTCTCGTGCTGGCGGAGATTAGAGGATGCTTGGCTATGTACGCGGTGGGTGCGGAACTGGGCATCACTCGTGTTGTATCACTCGCATAGTCGCTACCTGTGGAGTGACGAAGGGAGCCAGGGTATGTGGATGGTCCCTGGGGGAGGCCATGGTGCATACGGATTAAAATTGGAATAAAAGTAACTATTCCTGGTTAATAATTGTGCCAAATGGTGATTTTTGGCGTGCGTGGGAAAAACTTGTGATTTTCGAGAAATGGTGTTCTTCTCGGGTTTTGCACTTGGGTCATAATGTGCATGCATAGTGGTTGTTGTATTTTTATATTTGTTATCTTGGAGTACTTTTGGGTTTTACTTACCTGTGGTACCATTTATTGGTACTGCAGATTTTAATGCAGGCTTTGCAGAGGCTGAGCCCGAGGATGCGGCTCCGCCTGAGGAGTAGGGACATTTGGCTATATTTTTATTTGGTATTTGTATTTTATTTGATGTCGTTTTAAAAACAAGAAAATTGTATTATGTTGACTTATGGATTTCTGTATTATTTTTGTATTGTATTAAATTCTAGTACTTAGTTATCTGACTTAACCTTTCCGCTGCGTTTTACTTTGTACACGTGTTGCATTTCACACACTTGGCATGTGTTGTTGGGGTACGTGACCGTGTTGTCATCATCCCGGGTGTCTCGATTTTCGTGCTGTCCGTACATAGAAGTCGGGGGAGCCACAGGTGGTATCAGAGCGGTTTGACTCTGGGTAAAGCCACGTGTCCCTTAGGTGAAGTACCAGAAAATTTTTAAAAGTTGTGATTTAAAAATTATTTTGATTTGAAATATGTTATTTTAATGGTTCTAATTTATTGTTGATAGTTTGATTGATTTTATTTTTATTTTATTTTATTATTTTTATCTTATGTTGTCTTATTATATTTTATTTGGGTGTTACTATTACTCTTAATTAAATTTTGTCCGGGACTAAAGTGGGGTTGAGAATTGTGCTTTGACAGAATAATGGTGAGGCCAAGGAGGCAGGATAAGGAACCTATGGGGGAATCTTCCAATAATGAGGTGGATAATGCCATTGCCAGGGCATTGAATAGGATGGCTGATCTCTTCCATCAAAATATCAGGCCGCCACCAGTTGACCAAAATCTGGTTGTACAAGTGGGGTGCTCCTATGAGAGGTTTCTTAAATATCGGACCCCTATGTTTTTTGGAGTTGAAGATCCACTTCAAGCTGAAGGGTGGATCAATGGAATTAAGAGAACATTTGAGATTTGTGGATGCACCGAAGATCAACAAGTATTGTACGCCAGTTATCTACTGCAAGGAGAGGCAGCAAATTGGTGGAGAATGAAGCGAAACCTCTTGGAGAGGGAATTTGGGACTTTAGCTGCTGTGTCCTGGCAGCGCTTTAAAAAGGAGTTTGATGATAGATTTTTTCCACCTGCTGTGAGAAGACAGAAGGCTCGAGAATTTAATAATCTGGTTCAGGGTAATATGACGGTGGATCAATACTCCCGTGCTTTCCTGGAGCTTGGGCGTTTTGCACCCCATCTTATTGCCACTGAGGATCTTCAGGTGGAGCGTTTCCGAGAGGGTCTGCGTCCTGAGATACGCAGATTTGTGATTTGTCATCGGGTTTCCTCTCTTAATGAGTTAATTGATTTGGCTACCATGGTTGAGTGGGAGAATAGTTTGGCTGTAGGCTCCCCTCCGAGTCAGAAAAGGAGGAGTTTTGCTGGTGAGGGTAGCAGTTCCGGATCTCCCCAGAAATTTGTTCAGAGGAGCGGGACTCGACCACAAGCAGCCTCTGGGATGCGTATTGGGGGCCGAGCCCCAGTTTGCAGCAGATGCAATAGAGCTCATGAGGGTGACTGCCGTCAGAGTGGGACCACCCAGTGTTATAGATGTGGCCAGCCAGGTCATTTTTATCGAGAGTGCCCTAATCAACCTCAAGCAAGTCAGGGAGGCCGACGTGGCGGAAGATCTAATCAGAGACAGCTGGTTCAAGCTCGGGTTTATGCCATGACTCCCGGAGACGTGGATTATGAGGCGCCATCTACTCATGATGCTGGAGTGATTACAGGTACGAGTTTAATTTAATTTTTGGAATTGGTATGTTTTATTATTGAGACTCGAAGGGAGCGGCATGGTCTAAGTGAACTCTACGGAGTAGGAACTCAAGTTGCAACTAAGGTGGGAATAGTTTTAGTTCGCCTAGGATACTTGAGGTCTTAAGTTCCGTAGAATTAAGTGTTGGGTCTTTAGAGTAAGAAATCATAAGTTCAACGAACTTCGAGGATAGATTTATGAGAAGTTATCTAAGGTTTGAGGCCCTATAGTTTCTAGGAAATAAGTTTATAGGATCTAAGGTGGTAGGTTCAACAAGCACTTGAGGGGTTAATTAAATTAGAAGTTTTAGATTTTGTCGACTCAGTTAAAACGCTTTGGTATCATCTCGGGTTTTAGAATTCTGCAAGGTTTGTAAGGTGAGTGTTTTAGCTTTAAGGTCATCGAATTTGAGGATTTCAGGAAGTGATTCTTTTTGGTTCAAGGTTTTAGAATTACAAGATTTGAAAGATTGATTTGTAATAATATTTAAGTTTTTAAGTTCTCGAGCTTGGTGTGCTAGTTTGATTTATTTTGATGATTGTTTTTAGCTTGAGGTTACAATAGTAGGTTTAATATTTGATCCATATCAATTTTAAGGATAAAGATGGTGTTGATTTAAGAAATGATTCTTGTTGATTTCGAGGATATAGGTCCAGATGATGGAAATTGTAGTGATAGATCACTTGCACGTTGGGGGAATATTGATTCTAGCTAAAGATGCACGAGATCGATGTGTAGCAGTTGTGAGTTTGTAGGGATTTTGGAGAGTACATGTTCTAGTCTCATTTTTGACTTGGAAGAAGTAGTTTTGGTAAGTGCTGTAAAGGAGTCGTTACGACAGTATTAAGTTCAAGAGTTTTTGTGAGTTGATCGAAGAGTACAGTCGAAGCAGATTACTCGATGGAATGATGATTGTCAATAATTGTTGTGATTACCTAAAGGAATTAATTGTGACTTGAGGTCACATAGGAATTTAAATTTTTGAGACTATACTTTCCTTTGGATATGGAGCGTCAAGCTAGGTGAGTTAAAGACATTGTTATTTGGCTTAAAGTAAGATTGTTGGGTCTTCTTGTATGGTGTATGATGAATCTTGGAAGTTGAACCTAGGCATCAACGGTGGATAGCATAATCAAGTATGAGAGTTAATAAAGCATTAGGATCCTTGGATGTTGTGCAATAGTTTTTGGTGGATGGAAGGGTTGAGCAGTATGACTTTCCTTGAGGTTTATTAGTGCTGTGCTAGTGAAGGAGCTAGTTGTGCTAGTACTAGTTTATGGGAGTAGAAGTAGGTGGGCGAGTTACCAAGAAGGTTTCGGCGATGTTTTGGTGAAGTCAAGGGTAGTTCTTGATGAGTTAGTCACTGCTAGGTGATATTTAGAACTTAGTTGTTAAACTTTCGGGTTTAGTTTGTCGGGTAGAATTTATAGATGCTCTTACTGGTTGGCCGGTAGGGATTTGAGCCTTTTAAGATAAGTTCTTATCGAAGTTGAGCGGGTGTAATTGGGATTTTGAGGTTGATTAATATTGATTTTGGAAGAGGGTATTTTCTACCAATTGTGGTAAGAGTTTTTCTTGGTTAGTAGGTTTGGAGCTACCTTGTACTCAATGGTGTTATTTTATGAGGACATAAGTTTTCGATATGTGGTGATTATCAGAGTGCGCAGCAGGAACATGATACTTTGGTTATAATTAGGAGTTTAAAATTTTTGGGTTAATTTTGAGGAATTTGTGGTGACTTGAATTTTGAGAAGATACCTGTAATTGGAGATTGATTATTGTGTATGCAATTTCGTTATTGATGGTTAATTTTTGGAAGTGGCTACTAGGTTACTAAGGTTTAGTATTCAACAAAGGTTTGGAGTTTTACCGTAGGAGTTAATAGAGGTCAGTTCAGAGTATCAAGTGGAGCTAGTAATCATTGGGATTTCGTGAGTGTTGTGTTAAGGTTTTGTGGATATAGAGATCTTGGATTACATGGCCGTTCTAGGAGTAATAATCATAATGTGTCACTGGGAGACTGGTGCGAGTAGGTTGGATATTGCCATGTTTATTGAGAAATGTGTCAAGTGCTGGCAAGTTAAGGTTAAGATCTAAGTCGATACCTTTGGAGAAGGTAGCTTGGAGTGATCTATTGGCTCAAGATTTCTCTTAGGAGCGAGAGGCCGATATGAGGGAGCAGTATCCATATTTGTTTGGTTGACCCTCCTGGTATGCTTCTTAAGTCTACTCCTAGTTGAACCTTATCTTTGTCTTAGTTTTTAATGATTGACCTTACCAATTTCGAGGACGAAATTTATTTTAAGGGGGGAAGATTGTAACATCCCAGATTTTCGTGTATTTTTAATGAAGGATATATTTAATTTATTTTGTGTAATTCTCTTGTTTTAATATTTTAGAGGTTTTATTTTATTATTTTATTGGACTTTCCTATTTTTATTAATTATTATTTTTGAAGTTTTGGAATATTATTTTAGAATATTTTAAATTGTGAAAAAATTATTTTTACTGGGCTTTCTTATTGTTAATTATTGTGGTGAATTTAAATTGATCTTTAATTTAAATTTGGTTGTTTATGTGTTTTAAAATTATTATTGTTTATTAAAACATTTCACTGCATTTGATTAATTTTAATTAGTGATCTGCAATTTAATTCCTCTTTATTTTAAATGATATTTTTGTCAGAGTTTAATATTTTATGTTAGTTAATTTTGAGTTAAATTGATTTATTTATTTTAACTGTTTTAAAAATAGTTATTGTTTTATTTGAATATTTCACTGTGTTTGGATTATTTTATTTAGCTTTTGGTTTTAATTTCATCTCCATTGGATTTTTCGGGACCCAAATTGAAAAGACTGGATCTCCTTTTTCTTCTTTCTCTTTTTCTTTTTCTCTTTTTCTTTTCTTCTTTTTCTTCTTTCTTCTCCTGGTTCCTCCCCCCAGCCCGACCCTCTCTCTCTCTCCTCTCCCCGTGCGAATCGGCTCCCCCTCCCAGCGCCGCCGTGCGCCAGCATTTTCCGGCACCGCCCAGCCCATCGTGTCCCCTTCTCACCGGCGACCCCACAGCTCCGATTCCAGCCCGTCCCTCGCCGGAAATCGCCCGCACGCTCGCCGCCAAGCCGCGGCTTCTCTTTCTCGTTTCGCCGTCGTCCGGCCACCTCCGGCCACCATCTCTCTACCACATCACCACCGGCCCTCAAGCAACCATTTGGACCCAACCCCGGCTCCGATCCGTCGCCGGAGCCGTCCCATCGAGCACCCTCTCCGATCCGAGTTTCTTGACTTTCCATCGCCGTTTCGGCCGCCACCCACGGCCAACCACCACCACCATTAGATTCCCCACCTCCCATAGGCCCTACCCTATCGTTCCCAAGTCTTCGTTTGGCCTCGGGTGATTTTGGGTTTCACTGTGTATTTCGGCTACAGTGTATTTTTACACTGTGGTGTTGCTGTTTTGGCGCTTCCAGTTCCTCCGTGATCCTCCATAATTATTTTAAAGCACTGTAAGTATTTCTCCAAAAGACTTTTAAGATTTAAATATATTTTTGCAATGACCTGTTTTATAAACTGTGAATTGGTTATCTGATAGACTGTGTTGGTTATTGGAAAATGGTTGGTAACTGTTGGTTATTGGTTTTTAGTCATTTTCATGGCATTGTGCACGCATGCGTGGGTGTGTATATTTTTGGAAACTGTGTTTTGTAAAAAGGGCTTTTCGGGTGTGTGTGTATCACCCCCAAGCCGAGATGGGTTATTATCTCGGTGGAGCTCCTCTGGGCACTTGAGAGCGGAATATACTGAGTGTCGTCCCCTGGAGCTGTTGCTCGGGACTTGGACGGGATGGTAGCGCTCTCGATCCGACTCCGTGATCTCTCGTGCTGGCGGAGATCAGAGGATGCTTGGCTATGTACGCGGTGGGCGCGGAACTGGGCATCACTCGTGTTGTATCACTCGCATAGTCGCTACCTGTGGAGTGACGAAGGGAGCCAAGGTATGTGGATGGTACCTGGGGGCGGCCATGGTGCATACGGATTAAAATTGGAATAAAAGTAACTATTCCTGGTTAATAATTGTGCCAAATGGTGATTTTTGGCGTGCGTGGGAAAAACTTGTGATTTTCGAGAAATGATGTTCTTCTCGGGTTTTGCACTTGGGTCATCATGTGCATGCATAGTGGTTGTTGTATTTTTATATTTATTATCTTTGAGTACTTTTGGGTTTTACTTACCTGTGGTACCATTTATTGGTACTGCAGATTTTAATGCAGTCTTTGCAGAGGCTGAGCCCGAGGATGCGGCTCCGCCTGAGAAGTAGGGACATTTGGCTATATTTTTATTTGGTATTTGTATTTTATTTGATGTCGTTTTAAAAACAAGAAAATTGTATTATGTTGACTTATGGATTTCTGTATTATTTTTGTATTGTATTAAATTCTGGTACTTAGTTATCTGACTTAACCTTTCCGCTGCGTTTTACTTTGTACATGTGTTGCATTTCACACACTTGGCACGTGTCGTTGGGGTGCGTGACCGTGTTGTCATCATTACGGGTGTCTCGATTTCCGTACTATCCGTACATGGAAGTCGGGGGTGCCACATCTTTTTGATTTTTGGTAGAGAAACTGAACACTTGTAGATGCAAAACGCTGCTATCAACGCTGCTATCAAAGATGGAAAAAGGAATTATGCCTATAACCAAAGATGGAAAAAAAAGGAAAGAAATTTTTTAACTTTATATCATTCTAATAAAAGGGTATATCTCCTTTCCATTGATATTAATGGCAAACTCGATTGTTGATGGCACTTATCTTTTAACTTCAGTACTCTGCCTTGTACACAACACATCATGAAGACTACAAGGATAATGATCAAAGCAATTGGAAGGAGAATTATTAACAATAACTTTTGCTTGTTTCCATGACCATTTTCTTAGTCTTGAGCTGTCATTGCAGTTTAGAAATTGAAACAAAAAATTTTGCATGCGCACACATACATATTAACTTTTTAAGCACTGCAATGAGAAAATTAGAAGATGCATTTATAATACTTTTACTAAACAGGTGCCGCCCAACTAGGTCTTACTCAATTTCTGAAATTTAGTGCCTCCAAACCAAACTTAAGTTATAAAAAGGGTCAACCTCCAACTTATTTAAGCATAACAGGGGGTATTCTTCAACTTGGGTGAAAATAGTGGCATGGATACTTTAGTTGCTTTGAAGCTCTTTCTCAGGTGCAGAGTTCTAATACTTCTAGTATGATTGAGCTCTCATTTAGGGCTGAAGAAGGGGATGAAGTGGATGACGGAATGGTTAAAGCGGTGGACGAATCCTGGGGCAGAAGAAAATGCTGGACTCCAGGACAGCGGCGATGACACTGGGTTCGCCGGCCTCCAAACTCGATCTGACTCCAGGACAGCGGCGACGTCGATGACAGAGAAACTTGAGACTCACTATGGAGACACTGCAACTCTCGGAGGGGACAGATCTTCAGAAGGGGTGGGATTTGGATTAGGCAACTCAAAAGGGGGAGAAGGGATAGTGACGAAGCGGATGGGGGATTCAATTTCTCATTTCCCTTTTAATGAAACACTGCGTTTCATTAAGCCTGCAATGCAGTCCCCATTCGGGGACTACAATAAGAATTTCTCATTATAATATATCGAGCTTGCTTAGAAAAAAAAATACTAAATTCAATGGTCCTAACACTTTACATCCCTCTTTAACTTTGAAGAAGTTGTGGTCTCTAAATATTCAAGATCGTCTTAAACTCTTCCTTTGGAAAGTGCTGAATAACATTTTGCCTACTAGATCCCAGCTAAAAACCTACATATGTCTAAATGAGGATCAAGTGCTTTGTCCCTTTTGCCAAGTGGAAGAGGAAACAACTTCTCATTTAATCCTGAAATGTCCTTACTCCCAGATCTTATGGAGGCAATCACCATGACCCTTAGATATCTATTCTGTAGGAGGTCCAAACATTACTAGCCCTGATTTTGTTAATCCTTGACCTTGCAACCAACCTGAATATTTTGGCACAAGAAATATACAAATTCCAACAGTTTGTTGTTATAGCAATGGATAACCTTTGGTTCTACATAAACCATATCATCCATGAGGCCAACAGTATAGCCATTGATCAATTTATCTCCAAAGTTCTCAAAGCATTTAAAGATCATTGTAATGCATGGGATTGGAAAACTCTGAACAACAACCCCAGCTGGTCCCCCCTCCTCCAGAGCATTACTCATTCACATTTGATGTAGCAATAAGACCTACTGCTAGTACCTCAGCTACAATCTATAAAGCACATAATGGATTACTTGAATTTGTAGTAACAGAGTACTCAGATAGTTGCAACCCAAACCAAGGTGAAAAGCCATGGCAACATTTATAGGAGTAAAGGAAGCATTTTTGGAATTGCATTATAAATCTTAAATAGTCTTAAAATCTCTTTAACGAAAAAATTAGGTTATTTGGGTGTTACATATTAAAACACTTTTTAATCTCAAATAAGTTAAAAAGTATGTTTATAACATCATTTTGGTAGTTTTCCTTAAACGTGTTTTTCTGGATGTAGTTTAAATTTTAAAAAGACTGTCAATGTACAAAAATACCTATACAATTTTCAACTAAACTATTTTCAAAATTTTATAAATATAGTCATAATTTTAAAAAATTTTAATAATCGTAATTTTTATATCAGAAAATACTTTTTTTATTTTTTTTAAACAAACATAACATATTTAAAAGTACTTTAAATAGAAATTTACCAAACGTAAATAATTTTTTAATAATAAAACTTATTAATTAAATTATAAATTATAAATCCTAAAATTATAATCTATATTTTCCACCACAACTTCAAATATATCCTAAACTTTTATTATCGAAGCTTATCATTTGCTAAGGAAAACAAAATACAAAATTTCAAGCATTGACCCCACTTTATCCTCTCCAATCCTATGTAGGGGTGTAAATTTAAACTGGTAAACCGGTCCAGACCAGACTGATTTTATCGGTTTTGAACCGGTCCGGTCTGGAACTGGTTCTTATAATTCATAAACCGGTTGAAATCGATCCAATTCCAGTTTTAGGATTTTTCGGACCGAACCGAACCGGTTGATAAAAAATATATATATATATAAAAATAATATTTTATATATAAGTTTTATACAAAATTAAAATTATACAAAATATTTTATATATATTAATATATAAGTTTTATATATAATGTATAATTATATGTGAAATTTATATATTTAATCATATATCATATATGAAATAATTTCATATTATAATTTATAAAATATAACATAAAATGTTAATTTTAAATATGAACATTTGTAATTTGTTTGATCATATACTATTAATATAATTATATATAAGATAATGTTATTATAAAATAAAAGTTTAATCTTAAAAATGAAAATGTAATTGATCATGTATTATATAGCTATACTAATATATAGTTTATCACTAATACTAATATATACTAATATATAGCTATACTAATAGTCTAATATTAATACTATTATATAGTTTAATAATTAATATAGCTATTCTAATATATAAGTTTATAACTTGTACTAATGGATGCACGGCACACCCGAAAACATAGAGAGAGAAGCTCTAACTTCTCTCTAAACCTTCCCTACACCGAAACTAGTTAGAGGGGGTGGGGGTGGGAGCTTAGGCTCCCTCCCTCACTCCCTCCCCGCCCTCATTTTCAACCTGCATTCTGTTTCCTTTAGTTTTTATGTGTTTTTTCAGTTTCGAATAAAGAGAAAACACTCTTTGGTTGCTCTGTCCTCTTTACTTTTTCCTCTTTATTTTCCTTCTAAGTCTCTACTTTTCAGATTATCCCTCGCGTTTTCGTTGAGATACACATGCCGGCTGATGAGCCATGGGAGGTGACAAGCCCCTGTTCTACTCTGTCCTCTGGTGTGTGGCGTTCTGAGAATCGCGACCCCTGAGCTGGTGATGAGTTGCGATGGAGAAAGCTGGAATTTGATGGTGGAGGGGAAACTCAAAATCCAGGAGACGCCGATGCTTATGCGGGATGATGGTGAGAAGCTGGGCGAGAGGAAAAGCTGGGCTATGCACATGCGGTTAAAGCTGGGCGTTGCTCATGCGAGAGGGACGGTGGCGGTAGTGGTGGGAGAAGCTGAGAGAGATAGTGGAGGACCGATACTCGTAGGGGTGGGCGATGGTCGCTGAGGCCAATTTGCATGCGGAAGGAGTACGGGTAAAGGCGGGAGGAGAAGAGATAAGAGGAAAAGGGTGGGGGGCGACTACTGTAGTTAGGGATGAAACCCTAAGTGCCTGTTTGCATCGGTCTGGGCTTTTGTTTTGAGTTGGGCTAGGCAGTGTGTTTTCACTATGTTTTGAGCTGGGCTGGGCCTTGTGTTTTATGTCTTGTCCTTTCTTTCTAGTAAATAAAAATCAAAAAATGTAACGCCATTCAAACCTTGGTCCGAATGGATTTAGTGTCCCCGCTCCGCGTTGACGGAAAAGATTGGGTTTCCAACTCCATATCCCGTTTAGTCGGGTATGGAGGTTTGTTTTGTTGGGTTACTGTTACCTCTACCTTGGATAGAGGGGTGCTGTCTCTCAGACCTCTGTCTGTAGAGATTGCCATCTGGACTAGACCATGTCAGCCGCGGAAGTGTGTTGGGAAGTTTTCAACGTTTGTAATTAACTTTTTTAAGTCAACTTTATATGTCCTCTTTCATGAATGGAACAAGTTCCGCTCTTATCAAAAAAATAATAATAATAACTTGTACTAATAGTTTAACATAAACTATAGTTATAATTATATTAATAGTTTAATATAGATTAATAAAAGTATAACAGATTTTTTTAAAACAATTTTTTTAAACATATTTTTAATAATAAAATGTCAAACTTACATTTAAAAAAAATCGAAAAATCGAACCAAATCGGACTAGAAATTGATAAAATTGAAAGTATCAATTTAGGAAGGCAACAGGTACATAACTGATTTTAAAAAATATAAAATCGATCATATTAATTTGATCTAAAATTTTATCTAAAATCAGACCAATCAGTTACACACCTAATCCTACGTGACACAAAATCATTGAACTACGGCCCATCCAATCATGCAATGTATCCGCCACATGTAAAAATCTCTATCACATTTGACAGATCGTAATTAATCCTAGCTAAGAACTCTCTCACCCACCCAAATACAGCTAGCTCTGACTCAGTCACCTCATCCTCAAAAATGGCCGCAAGCTTTGCCACGTCATCGGCCGTCTGTAAAGGCCTGGGACCCTCCTCATTAGCATCACCTTCTCCGACCTCCGCAGTCAAGAGAAGATGCCTCGCTTCAAGTACTGCCGCTTAAATACAACGTCAGCTCATATGTTCTTGTTTCTGCAACAGGTTCAGGAATCATTGTACGTATGTACTACAGTTTTTGTCATTTTCAGGTTTTGTGAATCTCCTGTGACTGTTAGGAATCCTCTGAGGCAGGTGGTTCGGGAGGAAGGTTTACGTGGTAAGTAAAGTAGTAGTAATGGAGGGCTAGCTGATTATATATGGGTGCATGCATGCCATTTTTGCTTTTTTTTTTTCCATGAAGTTTTCAGAGGGATTTGGGTTAATAGGGTGGTTAGCGCCATCAAGCATTCCTGCAATAGATGGGAAGAGTTTGACAACTAGGGCTTTTCTTGGAGAGCATTGGGGCTGGGCTCGCTTAACATGACTTTCCCACCCCTCCTCTCACTTCTCAGTTCAGGCGAGTCACCTTTTCTAGCGTCTGAAATATTTTCTATTGAAAGTTACCTAACCGTCATTATTCATTTCTACACTTCACATTTATAATTTTTACATTTTATATTTATAATTTTTTTCTTAAAATGTGGAGTGGGGATAGTTGAAAAGAATTTTTTATTTTCTATATATAGTCTTAAGTCATCTAAGTTTCACGTATTCTTTTAAAAAAAATAAAAAAGTAGACAAATTTAAAATTTACATAAAAATTTCACCTTTTAGCAATAGAATTTATTATTTTTTAAATATTATGTGTGAGATTTATATATTTTAAAACTATATCTAATATTTATCTTCTAATATTTCTATATTTTTGGATATTAGAGGTTGAATATGTCCTAGTAAGTTATTTTTATATCTTAAATTTTATTATTTCTTATGAAACTAATTTAATGTGTTTAAACGAGTTTCTATTTAATTTGACATAATAAACACTCGTGACTCATGAGTGAGGGATGATATATTCAAAATAGCGATATTATTTCTTGTGAGAAGCACACAAGAAAATTTTAATGACTTATGCTTGTGAGAAGCACGTGTTTCAATGAATGCATACAAAAAAAAAATTAAATTAGAAATAAAAAATATGTTTATATGTGTTTATCACATGCTTAAAAGACACTTTTTTTTTTTTTTTTTTCATAGATGAGTGGGAGAAAAATTCATTATTATATCAGCTTATTAAGGCCCAACTCAAGCATGTTGTATTTGGAAGGCCTGTATTGAATCCAGCAGAACTATAAAAGTTATCGGGCTAAGGACAGAAGCTAATTTAAAGCCCAATATGAAATGAAATAAATAAATAGGGAAGAAAAACAGCAAAACAGGTCCCACCGAGATTTGAACTCGGGTTACTGGATTCAGAGTCCAATGTCCTGACCACTAGACCATGGGACCAGTGCTTTGGACAATGGAAGTAGATTCAGACCAAAACTAGGTTCATTTAACCCACACCTAGGCTCATTTAGGATGTTGAAGTAGCATCAGACTAAAACTAACTTAAGGCTGCGTTTGAATGTTGAACTCTTTATGAATAGTAATGAATTGAGATAATAGAGTTAGTTTTGTAGAGCTTAACTTAAATGAGTTTAAATATATTTATAAAAAGTTGAAAAAGGTTATGGGTCCTACGTGTAAAAAGGTTTTGATTTAATATGAGTTTAGTGATTTGAGAGCTGAGTATTTGGATGTTATAAAAGGTCTAAATCTAAGATAAAATTTAGAATTCTTCCAAACTTCTCATAATTTCGTTTCCAAATATCACTTACACACAAAATATTTTTTAATTTTTAATTTTTCCATCTAATCATTATATAAAAGTAAAAATTATTATAATTTTTACAGATTTTAAAATAAAACATAAAAATCAATACAACTTTTATAACCTTTTAAACAAAAATAATATTCAAATAATTTTTTAACTTTATAATATTTGTATTTAATTTTCTAAAATCCAATAAATACTCAAAAGTGTCCAAACCAGAGTACATGAGAAGGCAACAACTCCACCTCACGGCTCACAACATGAAGTTCAGGAAATATGCCATAGCCGTGATTGAAATATCAGTGTTTATGGAGTAATTAATACTATCTAAGAAACTCGCACCGACACTTCACTTTAAAATTTTCGAATTCAGTTAAGAAAATCTAGCTAATCTTTTCCTATAAATTCGTAGATAGGTAAGAGTTAATTTATAAATCGGTCCATTCCTGAGAAAAACACTCATAATTCCTCTTATGACTATTTATTTATATTTGTGCTAGAAATTACTTTTATTCTTAAGAAAAACATTGAGAATGTCATTATAATTTCTTTCTTTCTTTTTTTATCTCTTGGACATTGGGTGATGAGAAGATTGGGTTGGTTACGTGGCACTCGGGACTGTTTATCGTGCTTATTTTTGTCCAGAATTTTGTTATTTATCATTCTCACACATTATACAACACACTTATTTTTATTTTATTTTATTTTATTATTTCTAAACTAATTAAATTTTTTTACTCATTATTTATACACTATATATTTAGTAAAAAAAAAAATTAAAAAATATATGTACTGTATAGTATAAAAATGTTCAGTAGAATTTTTCTTGGTACAAATTGGCTTAAGGGAAGGACGGAGGATTAGTTTTGAACCTGGCTCTGAATCTCTTTTATTTGTTTATTTATGACTTCCAACTCCCCTTTTCTCCTTTCTTTCTCCTCTCCATGTTTCTAATTATGAACAACTGTCTACTTCTTGAATGTACCATAATAGTTGTACCTCAAAGTTTGTGTCCAGCTGGAAAATAAATAAAAGAACAAAATTACAACGTTACTGTACGATGTTTTTTCATTCCCGCTCAATGCTCTTTTGAATTCTGCAAAACATAGAAAATTATAACACGCTAGCAGACCACAAACTAGGTAAAAAGAAAATTAATTCCAAGAAAAAAGCTCATATGATATTATTTAAGAGAGATATTTTAATCACAAACGAATTTTATAAAAATAAATTTATAAATTGATGGAGTGAGATTGAGGTGGTATATCAAATTGTAAATTAATTAATTTTACTGTAAAGTAAATCTAACGTACCACATAAAATCACATTAGTTTGTGAATTCATTTTTGTAAAATCTATTTGTAGTTATAGCAATACTTGTGACTTAATGGATCCGACACCATTATAGCAAACAATTCATATTATCAAAACAAATTCAAGACACTTCTGGCCTTGTTTAGGTATCGAGAGTATCTCAGCTACTCTCAAACACTCTCACTACTATTCTTTATTTTATTATTACTTTTCACCTATTTTTTTTATTATTCATTACTTTTTACTTACTTTTTACTACTATTCAATATTCTATTATTACTTTTTCACAACACTTCTCAACACTTCTCGCTATCCAAATATAACCTAAATAAACCGGTTATTAACATACAAAACAGTAGATCACGAGAATGGAAGCCTGCTAATAAATTATAATTTGAGTACTGAGGTACCAACTTATAAATAGAAGAACTAAGAAAACAATATGTACAAGTTCTATAAGATCCTTTAAAAAGAAATAGGATGCACCTAGAAAAATTAACTCGTGATGAGTGAAGAAATTGAAATACAACCAAATTGTCCCCCACTAGAATTCCCCGAAGAAAACAGATCCAAAACATATTTTCAGCACAATAAAGAAGACAGCTTTTTCGCCCCTTTTTTTGAAGCTAAGCCAAGTTAGAATTTCAGTATGATAAGCATTGAACAGCACGCTGCTTGCAGTAATGAAATCAAGGGCCTTTTAGGGCCCAAAATCCAAGTGATCCTTGGACCACCAATGACCATCTCTCTCTCCCTTCAATGAAAAACAAAAATTAAAAAAAAAAAAGTACGAAACTGAATATTGATGGCCCATGAATCTTGTATTCTTCTGCCGAAGATAAGACCACGTGATTGGCTGTCCAAATTAACGGGAAAAAATGCAGGTCGGTGGGCCAACATGAATGAGGTATCCGACCAATCATGTTAAGATTTCACATGATTTTCAAATTTTAAATATTTTCATATTAAAAATATATATATGTAATGTGTTAATGAGATCTCATAGATTTAAGGCCAGATATTACTGAACAAAAATATAAGGAAAATGCTAGGGAGCCCGTTTTGGGCTCCCGATGCGTTTCTCGATTTCTTTTTTTAATTTTTTTTTTAGTTTCTTTTTATTTAATGGTTAAGAAAATAATATTTTTTATTTTTTTTTTCACATCATTTTTTTAACACTTTTAAATATTTTTAAAAAAATTAAAAAATTTACAATATTATTAAAAAAATATTTTCTTAACCACTAAGTAAAAAAAAAATTAACAAGGGAATCGGGAAATGCTAGAGAGCCCGTTTTGGGCTCCCTAGCATTTCCCAAAATATAATGTAATTTGATATGATAAGTTAGATCCATTTTATAATCTAATATATCACTTTAAATTATGTCAATTTATAAATTTACTTTCTTAGAATCTTTATGCAATCTAAATATTTCTTTATATAAATAATATAATATTTAATAAGTAATAGCGTTGAGAACAAGATCATGACTTGCTTAACATTTTCAAGTTTTCTCTCTCCTAAAATCTTACTCATCTCTTAGAAAAGATCCTCCCATCTTGGTAGAGGGGGTGGAGCTTCAACTCTTTCCCCCCTCCTAATCTTTGGTCATTTTTAAAATCGTTGAGCAGATTTTTTCTAATTTTTTTTTCTTGTTTTCCAATCTTTAGCACAAAGATGGGTTGATATACTTCTTTCTGTCCACCTACGAGTGTCATGCATCGCACGCGACACCATAAAACTTCTCAACTGCTAATCGTTCAGCCTTTATAAAAATATTGTCCAAAGGCCAATATCCTAACTAAAGATCATGAGAAAGAGGAAGTGAGAGTTTCCTTCAACCAAATTGGACCAACAAATTGCAACACATAACAATTGTGAAAATTAATAGAGCATAGAATTTTCGATAGTTTTTTTTTTAAATTGTGAAAATTAATAAAGAGAAGAAAAATTGTAGAAAATGGTCGGAGACAAATGCTCAAAACTAGAGTCAATTCTGGGGCCCAGTCCTGCCAAGAGTATGACCGATTGAACAAGAGAGTGAGATGCACTGATGGCCTACATGTAGTACTCCGTACCGGAACTTCACCTATTATCCATTTTCTTTCGTAGGAAGATCATCCTATATCATCCTAACTTCATAGAATTTAAATGGCATCTCCATAAATTCTTCACCCTTCAGGTACTCACCAAGAAATAAAATTTTATGATTTTTTTTTTCCTTTTTCCCCATAATACATTGTGTTTTGATGTTATATATATATAATTATATTGCTGATTTTTACCATGACTTGAGAAAATAATGTAAACTACTATTCCAGAGGTTACATACTAATCATCCTCTCTGGTCTGAAGTCCACACTAATCTTGTTAAACAAATCAAGACACATGTCAAAACTCTTCTGTGTCTTGATATTCCTACTTCTAATTCTTTCAAAATTATCGAAATAGATGCCTTAGACATTGGGTATGGTGGCATTCAGAAACAAATTGTTTCACCAGACTCTTCCGAACAAATAGTTCGCTTTCATTCCGAAGTCTGAAATTCTGTACAAAATAATTATAATACTATTAAAAAAGAAATTTATCTATTATACTATATATATATATATATATATATATATATACCTAATAAGTGGAAGTTCTTAGATTCATTGCATAGTGGGGAAAATCCAACAAGAAATTATAGATAATAGATCTAATCAAAATGTATTTTATTATAATAATAATGTCACTTAACTTGTTTTGTCAGTAGCACAAATTCATTGAATTCACATATAAACTTACTTTAAAAATTTGAAAGAAAAAAAAGGGGGTTTAATTTTATGGATGCTTAATTTGTATGCATCATAAGAAGCCATTGATATCAATTTATAACTAGTTGGTGGGTAAGTATTTTCTTTTGTTTTAATGTGAGATGTCTTGAGGTGGTCCAAGTTTGAAGCGCAAGCAAGCTTGATATGGCAACAGTTTGCTAACGTCCAAAGAAAATGCTATAATAATGATACCTTCTCCTAATAATAAAGACCATTATTGAGGAAAAAAAATGATTCCAACTCAAATTGACAAAATAATAATAATAATTTAAAGACCATTATAAGCAATGAAAATAAAAAAACTTGGCAGGAAAAGAATCCTTATTATTTTTCATTTTTATTAACTCTTTTTTATATTTAATAATATTTTTTTCATAATTCACTCTCATACTCATTGACAAATCCAACATGTTGAAATTCACAACCATTATCTAGGACAAAAGATACAAAATAAACTGAAATGTATATATATATCTAATAATAATTCTTTTCATCAGTTACTATTCATTGCACACACCCCACACCCTATGAAAAAATTAAAAAAAAAATTGTCAAGTGTGGAATATGGAGGTAAATAGTGGCTGATGCATAGTAAAACCCATTATATATATATATATATATATATATGTGTGTGTGTGTGTATGTATGTATATATATATATATATATATATGTATGTATGTATGTTAGCATTTGAAATTAAAAACATAATTATAAGTAAAATGAAAGAAGTAAAATAGGTTTCAATTATCATTGATTGCACCCCTGATATAATCATCAAGAACAAATGACTCTTACATTACACTGATGAGTAGATACTTCAACAAGTTCATGACTAAAAAAGTGGAGTATTTTTTTGAATTATTGAAAGTAGACAATATTTTTGACAAAAGTATTTTTAATGAACTTATGAGTGCGGTAAAAAAATATGATTCAAATGTTAATGACATAAGAGGACAAGGATATATATGATAATGGGTATAACATGATAGGAAAACAACAAGGTGTGCAAAAAAGGCTATTAGATGCAAGTCACGTAGCATTTTTCACTTTATGTGAGTGTCACAATCCAAATCTAGTGCTATGTGATAGGGCGGATCACTCATGTCATAAGGCTATATCTTTTGTTTTGGAGTCATACAACATGTTTGTTCACTATTTTCTTGTCCTTTATAGTGATGGAAAAATTTGCAAAATATTGCATTCACATTAACTCTTAAATCTTTATCACAAACACGTGGGAAAAGTTGTATTGAAAGTATTAATGCAATAAAATATCGATCTCAATCTCCTAAAATAATACATGTTTTAGTCCCATTAGGAAAAATTAGTGGAGATTCTAAAACGAAAAGTGAAGCCACATGCTCACACACACACATATTACCAAAAATGGGGCGGAAAGAACAAAAAAATAGAGAAATAAGGTGTAGGGTGCAAGAAAGTTTACTAGAGTGCAAATATGTAAATAAATACGGAGGACTAAATAACTCGAGTGAAAATAAATAAAGATGACCAGATGACTAGAGTACAAATTGCAAGTAAGTAAACAAATAATAGAGGCAAAAAGAAAGTAAACAAGATAAAATAATCAAAATACTCACAAATTATCAATTAAAACACTTGTTCTTCATTTCAGATCAACAAAAATACATGAAAATATTTAGAAATTACAATGGAAGAGCAAGAAAGCAAGAGAAGATAAGGCTTCATAGGTCCTGAAGTTCTTAAGGGCTCTCGTAATAAGGTCCTTCCTCTTAACAAAGCCAAGTTCTCCTTATATAGGCAAAGAGTGGCTTACTAGTGCAATAATTCTTGGGATGAACAGTGATAAACAATAATTTTGACTTGTTTTACTATTCATTTGACCAGAGAAAAGTTATTGAAAGTAGGGGTAAAGCAGCGAGAATATTCGACTTTGTAGGAACTAGCAGCGGGAATCATGGGGTCTTAACCAATAATCGTAGCAGTTTTTGTTGGTTGGTGCCAACTTCAATAATTAAAATAGGGGATCAATCTCTAGAAAACCTTGGAGTGGTTTCTTGATCATGTCTAAATATGTTATCATAAGGATCAGTATTATCAATAGAGGATTCAAAGAATACCTTAGACTCACCATCAAAATTATCATAATCGTCCTAGAAGGGCTTATTCAACAGATAAATTAAATATTTTTTCTTGAGTCCTTGGAGAAAATACTTCTTATTGGACTTAGCATATTTACTTCATTTTTTAGATGAAACAGGTTGTTATTTTGCTTGAGGAAGAGGATACAAAGACTCTTGAACCAGTGTTTTAGTAATACGAAAATCTATAGCAAAATCTTCAATACTTCCTGAATTCAAAGAAATTAGAGAAAAATCCCTGTTAACATTATCAATCACGTCTTGGGTATAAGGAAATTTATCCTATCACTTTACAAACCAATTGCAAACAAGGATACCATTTTTATTTTCATAACTCCACTTCAAAATCCAAGGAACTTTTTATTTCCTGAAAAAGTGAAGGGAAAAAGGAAATTTCTAACCATGTTGATCAGTCTTGTAAACAGTGACAAAGTATTTAACAACATCATTGAGTTGTTAGGAAAAATTTTTGAAATGGGGCCAAATTGTGTCCACCATCTTAGAAATCATAGAGGGAATTGGGAATTGAACTTTTTATCAAAGTTAATAAACTATGAATGAGAAATCTTAGTATTTTAAAATAACATGAATTTGAACTAGGCTTCAATTTAGTTATAGTAGTAATAGGAAACATCTGAATCAGGGATTTTTTTGACAACATAGGATGTGTTTCCCATTTTTCTTTAGTGATCAAGTTTAATATGTAAACATTATGGTAGATTAACTTGGTTTGATTAGTTTTATAAGAAATAGGTTTAATAAAGATGAATTGTGTTTGGGTGAGAATGGAGGAATGGTATTAAAAGTTCTTCCGAGTATTTTTAGGATCCCAATAAATACTAGGGGAAAATATCCAAAAGCGGTTTTGTAGGAATCAGTATATATTGAACGATTAGGTTCAATATAAAACAAAGTTCTGACAATATTACTTTTGGACATAATCAACCCTTGAAGTAGAGTGTTTATCAAGATTAAAAGACTGAATAGGTTGATGGGATTTAGCAAGGATATTAGCATATGGATCATGAAATGTATATGAGGCACACATGTCAAGGTAAAAGTATTGCTGCATTTTTTATATGGTAAAATATAGCATTCAAAATGCATATCAATTAAAACAGATCATTAAGACTAAGAATCATCAAGGAAAAATAATGATTGTTAACATGATTATAAAATAAACAACATGAAAGTACTGTAGAGTTTTGTAAATTATAAAAAAATAAAAAAAAATTGTAAGGCCCCATTTAGATAGTAAAAGTGTTTCATCTCATCATTACAATTTTCTCAAATTTTCACACAATATAATAAACAATTCAACTTTTTCAAATCTCAAAACAATAATAATATTAAAAAATAATATTCTAATACTATTTTATCCAATTTTCATCTCAACTCATCTCATCTCAACTTACTATCCAAACGATACCTAAGTTTGGTGGTAGCAAAGCAAGGATAGATAGGTGAATCAAGACATGGTTTCTGAACAAGTTAAGCCAAGAAGCATATATATATATATATATATATATATATATATATATATATATATATACACTTATATAACCATTGTAAATTCTATTTCTTAGTTGCTGGCATGTATTTATTTCACACATGATGAGACTAGCTACCAAGAAAATAATTAATTTATTTTAAAGAGACAGAACTCTTTTGTTTATAAAATTGATTTTCACAACTCATGTATAGTATTCCTTTACTACAAGGCTTGGGGCCTAGATCTCCATTGTTTGCATATATGAATATGATCTTGAAGGTTGAATGTTTGGAATTAAATTAATGAGAATATAAAATAATAGAAGGAACCAGGAATAGAACGTTAGTTTTGACATCCTTTCTTGCAAGACTGATCATGCCTATGTATACTTTTGTTTGTATATATGAAGATGATCTTGAAGGTTGAATGCTTTGAATTAAACTAATGAGATCGTAAAATAGAATGGAACAATAATCAAATATTATTTTTTACATCACGCTAACCTTTGTGATTGAACCACATGCCTTTTGATTTTGATTTTGATTTTTATTTATAGAGGTTAATGGATAAAAATTGTTGGATGGTCTTATTTCTAAATAACTCACACCATATGGTGTTACTCGAATAAAAATCCCACATAATCCTAATCCTAAGCTGGTCATAGGATAAGGGGCAAAATGTAATCTAGAAAAAATACAATTTAGTTAAGGTAATATAGACATTAACAAAAGATGAAAAAACAAAACAAGACCAATAATCTCAATGTAAACCTTAAGGATAGTTCATTTTGTCCTTCAAACAAAAAATATCTTAAAATCTCAAGGATAAAGAGGTAATTTTGCCCAATCAAACACAAAATACTATTCATATGCCGATACACATTTTATAATAAAGAGTAATGTTACAAATCACACTCTCATCCCACTATATAAAATATGACACTTTTGTCACTTTTGGATGATCTTTTTATTTTCTTAAAAAATAAATATAAGAGTAATGTTATACACCACACTCTTATCTTATTTTCATCTCACTACGTAGGATGTGGCATCCAATGCTGATAAATGTATCACATATTATGTAATATGATAGAAGTGAGATGATAATACAGTGTCTAGAATTTCCCTAAATATAAAGGTTGATGGACAATGACACCTCATCATAGTGGGATAAAAGTGAAATGAGAATGTGGTATATAGAATTTTTCTATAATTAAAGAGATGTATGTAGATGTACTTGACAATAAGGTGAAGAGATTTGAACATTGGCTCTCACTCTTCGAATAGTATTAGATGAAGTATTTTACACCACACACCAACCACATGATATAATTTGATTTATAAGATTTAATTGTTAAAATTTATATTTCAAATCAAGTTATACAGTGTGAATAATATGTGATGTAAAAACTTTCAAATATAATTATTCCTCGCTCTCTAGGTGAGAAAGCAAGGCTTTGCAATCTGGCCAATGGTAAAAGTCCACTGGCCACATGCTTAGCAATATATGAAATTGAAAATGTTGGATTATTGTTAGCTCAATAATTAAAGATTTACAATCCAGATATATGCATATTGATGTTGCTATAGATAAGCTAAAGGGTCTTATTTTTTATTTGAATTTTTTTTTTTTAAAAAACTGGATTTAATTTACTTTAACTTCATTTTATTTTTGATTAAAATAGTAATTAAATTACATTTTAAAAAGATAGATTCTTCTCCAAATGCGTGTAGTGCAATTTGCATAGAGAATATCATTGACCATACTGCAATTAGTTATAATAATAATAATAATAATATTATTATTATTATTATTTCATATTGAATATAATAATAAATTTTAAATAAATTAAAAATGAAATGTCTCACTTTAACTTTTTGCCTTAGATGAGCCGCCCTGTTAATACCAAATATGAACACACACATATATATATATATATATAAAGAGTCGTAATTGATGTGCATTTTCATAGTATGAGTCAATTCCTGTAATAAAAATAATAATATGAGTATAATTTTATTCAGTTTGGTCAACATCGCCACATGTGTCCATGTTGTTCCCCTAACCCTTTCAAATGCAACGTGGGTTTCCCTCTTCTATTAATCATAAACAATGTGGTTAGGGAGTATGATTGAGGACACATTTTCAAATGCATGAGGTTGTCAAACAAAAAGAACATTCCAGCTCTCGGTGATCAATTTTCATGATATGATATATATTATAGGAGTGTAAACATCATTCCATCGGTATTACGAGACTATTTAATAATTAATTTAAAAGAAATAAATTTTTATTCTAGATTTTATAATCATCAATCACACCTATTAATAAAAGAAAATACAATTTAAATAACTTTCCATTAAACATATAAAATTACTTAAAAATGAATTAAATTAACTGTATTTATTTAATTTTTACTAAAGAATAAAATTATTATAAATTAAAGAAAATGAACTGTACCAAGAACCTAGTCGAGATTCTGACCGTCCATTCCATTCACATGCACGTCCCTGATTGAATGCAGTTAGGCTCACGTGTCGGCCACGTCCTCTTATCTATCTTTCTTTTTAACCAAACACAACCAAACCCAACCCGACAACATCGAACATATGTAGGCTAGCATTTCCAACCTCTCTCTCTCTCTCTCTCTCTCTCTTATTAACTCTGCTTTTCATTCTCTCTTTCCCTCTCAAGATTTCTGAAACAAAGCAAAGGGCAGCCAAAGGTGGGGAGGGTAGTCGAAGTCCCTTTGGTTTCAATCAAAACCTCCATTCCAAATTCTCCATCTTTTTTGACAGGTCTCTCTCCCACGCACTTTCTAGGTCCCCTTAGATCTTTAAAGACTGTCAAATGCTCCCACAACCAGAATCTTTGACACCCACTTTTCTTTGCTAAACTCTAGGACAACAGTCCCCCAATACTTGCCATAAATAAAATAAAAAAGAGGATCAGCTTCTTGTGCCCCTCATGAAGACTTTAGCACCAACCCAAATCTTGAAAGGCTTGAAAATCCCAGAATTGGGTCTTCAAGATTCTTAGCGACAACTCCGGTGTACTATATTTTTTTTTGGGTTTTATGAACCTTTAACATACAATGTCTTGGCAAAACCACAACAACTTGGGAGCAAGGACAGGGAGTGTGAGCAAGATCAGAAAGAGAGGCTGTTCATCTTCGTCGTCTTCTTCGTTGGTCCGTAAGTACCGGTTCAAGCGTGCAATTCTGGTCGGAAAGCGGGGCGGTTCGAGCACTCAGGTCCCGACGTGGAAGACAAGCGCTAGATCGCCTTCTTTGGCGATGGAGAACGATGAATTTCCCAAGCGTCCGACTTCTAAAGGTGGCGTTGTCGGTGGTAGAGGGAAGGACCTACTGTCGGTGTCTGCGCGGAAACTGGCTGCGACATTATGGGAAATCAACGAGGTCCCTTCGCTGCCCGTGAAGAAAGGCTCAGAGGCACTGAAGGATCAAAAGAAAGAACTTTCAAGCCGACAGAGAGAGCCTAAATTGTCCCGCCATTTGTCCGATCCATGTCGTAGTCCTATTTCAGAGGTGGGTTTTCTATTACTTTTGGACTTGGGTTTTAGATTCAGGCATTGGCATTGGGATTTCCAACACTCAAAATATTCCTTTCTCTACTATTGAATCGGATCTTGTACACAGCATTAGTTTTTTTTTTTAGTTGGGAAAGTTGTATATTCAGTGATTATAACGTCGAAGTGACTTGTGTTTGTCTATTTTTTTTGTTTTTTGTATATTATGCAGAGAATGGAGCGATCTGGAGGTGGTGGCAGTCACCAGAGAAGAATATCAGCCATTTCTCACAAGCCGCAGTTGACTGAGTATTGTTTGGGAGCGCTGGACTCCATTAGCAGTGCTGGTTTGGTGGAGGTAGGCCAATGCTGTTCATTTATCGCATGCAGGGAGTCACATGAAAAAGCTTTTCACAAAAAAAAGAAGAGAAAAATATAATATGATAGTGACATAGATATCGTGTTTGGAGTCATTTTCCAAAGTCGGCCATACTTACACAACTTTTTCCTCATAGTGAGTGGTCCATTAGCTAGTTTTCTGTCATTTTCACTTGTTTCTGAAGACGTGAGAAAAAAGTGGTCCAAAAAATGTTAAACACCACCGTTTCGATTTTTAACGCTTTTGAAGTAACGGAAATCAAGTCTTGAAAGTTCCACAGAAGGCTCTTGAAAACTCATCATCAAGTCTTCTGCCTTTAATTTTCTGTTTTTTTTTTCTCGAGTATTTGACATGTCCACTCTAAGTTTGTGCCTACGTTTGTAATTATTTATGTGCATACGCATATTTTTTTGGAGAGAAACATTATATGTTTGAGCTTGCATTCAATTTCATTAGCTGTGTTTGTAAGAGATTGACGTATATCGACGCTTGATAAGTTTTGGTAGTAAGAAGGATATGCTTCACAAATGCAGATTGAAAGTCATTCCTTGGGCAAGATTCATCGCAGAGGTTTGACTGAAATCAAGACCCGTTTGAAGGAGGTCAGTAATGGCTTAACAACATCCAAGGAACTTCTAAAAGTTCTGAATCATGTTTGGGGCCTTCAAGAGCAGCATTCATCAGGTAGATCAGTTGTCTCAGCCCTGCGCATTGAGCTTGATCGCGCTCGCAGCCAGGTGGACCAGTTGATCCGGGAGCAAAGGTCTAACAGCCAAGAGATTGAGTACCTCATGAAACATTTTGCAGGAGAAAAGGCAGCTTGGAAGATCAAAGAACGAGAAAGGATTCGTGATGCCGTAGCATGCATAGCAGAAGAACTTGAGGTTGAGAAGAAGCTAAGAAGACAGACAGAGAGATTGAACAAGAAGCTTGGTAAAGAACTTGCAGATACAAAGGCATCCCTGTCAAAGTCAATGAAGGAGCTTGAGAGGGAGAAGAGAGCAAAGGAGATTTTGGAGCAAGTTTGTGATGAGTTAGCCAGAGGCATGGGTGAAGACAGGGCACAAGTAGAAGAACTAAAGAAAGAATCGGCTAAAGCTCGGGAAGAAGTGGAAAAGGAAAGGGAAATGCTTCAGCTGGCTGATGTATTGCGTGAAGAGAGAGTCCAGATGAAGCTCTCAGAAGCCAAGTATCAGTTTGAGGAGAAGAATGCAGCTGTGGATAAGCTCAGAAATGAGCTTGAGGCCTACTTGAGAACCAAAGTAGGTAAAGAAAATGGTGATGGGTCTCCAAAGTTCGAAAAGATCAAAGAGCTTGAGGCTTACTTGAAAAGGATCAATTTTGGGTCATCCCAAAATTTGGAGAAAGAAGAGGATGAAGGTGAAGTGGCAGATGGAGAAGGTTACTGTGAAGGAGATGACTCGGCTGAAAGTGATCTTCATTCCATTGAATTGAACATGGACAATACCAACAAGAGCTACAAATGGGGTTATGTTCGCGGAGATGATGCTCAAGATGATTCAAGAAAGGTTTCAGTCGATAAAGAATCAAAAGGGAGGAAGTCTCTCTCTGAGAAGATTCAATGGGGAAGCATTTGCTTAAACAGGGGAACTTCCAATGGTACAAATCGGGACTTAGGTCCTAAAATTCGGGAAAATTCAAATCGGTTTGATCAGGAAAGATTATCTGAGGTGCTTTCACAAGCTCAAACACTAGATGATGATGATGAAAATGGCAGGGATGTCTCTATTAAGGGTCTTAGTGATCGTATTTTATCTGGTCCAAGAATAGCCTTGGTCCAAAGCTTTGCTAGTCCACCCAGGCAGTGGGGTGAATTCTTGGCTTTGCAAGCTCCAATCAACGATGCCTGGGAAACTTCAATGGTGTTGCAGGGAGAGGATTTGATGCCTAAGTTCGCAGGATCAAGAGGCAAATTTCAGACTTAAACTAGTTCAATATAAGAAAACATTTTCCCTTGTCATGTTCTTCCCCTGACCTACGCATTGGTTGCATGTTCTTGAAGTGTTCAAAGCATCCTGATGCCCCCGTATGTTTGTGCCGACGAGTCGCCGATATATAGTAAGCGAAAATGTAAATAGGATCTCATACAAAGTTGTACGGGTCCAGTATAATTTTTCTGTACAAAGCCTGCTATAGGCCAAGAGTACCTGAATTTTGCAGTAAGTTTTTCATTTATAGATGGTTCTGTGTATCTTGAGCAGAGGAAAATGTGAATTCAAAACATTTTAATTTAATGTTGGCTAAAGCCATCTATCTTTCTGTGTAAAAGAGGTTTTGGTTTCATTTTAGTGGTAAGAAGAATTACTAAAAGGATCAAACCAAAGTTAAATGAAGGGAAACAATGATTATCTCGGCTTCCCAAGAGCATCTGAAGATAGTTTGATTCAAGGAGAGAAAAGTAGATCTTCTTCCATGAGTACATCTTGGAAGAAGTTACTCTTTTTTGCCTAGTTAGAAGTAGAATTTTGGCACCTTGATCCTTCAAATTTCATGAGATCTGTTCAATGTTTGGAGTCCACATGATGGCCATATTGAATGGTCATATAGCATTTTTGATTCAATAATAGCATCTGCAAGAGGCATTGGCAGGTCTATTTGGATCATATACAGTTTGATTAAAATGACAGCATCTGGCAGATACCCTAACATGGAGCCAGCCTAACATTTGGTTAGAAATGTATATATTCTTGAGTTTTAGGGATAGGGGCAGGCTAACCATTTTTGGATTTTGTGTAAGTTATTTATTGAATCCAATGTTTATGTTATCTTGTATGCCTAACTTTCCAATGATATCTTCTCTGCCTAACTTGCCCAAAAAAAAAAAAAAAACAGAGTATCTTCTTTTTCCTTCTTAATTTTGTATATTCATGCATGTGTGCTTATTCTCATAAATTCGTTCAGGTATTTCTTCTATTTAAAAAAACAAACATTTTTTAAGGAAAAAATATATATATATAATTCGCACTCTCGAACTATACTAGTCGCATTACACTTTTCATCTCAAATTATTAGAACTGAAATATTGCATCCTCAGACTACCAAAAACTAACACACTATTTACTATTAAAATGAATGAAAAATAGGTGATGTGATGGTCGCATTTTAGGCCTCATTTGGTTACGCAATTCAGATGAAATGAGATGAGATGTTTTGATGAAAGTTAAATAAAATATTGTTATAATATTATTTTTTAATATTATTTTTGTTTTGAAATTTGAAAAAGTTAAATTGTTTATTATATTTTATATGGAAGTTTGGGAAAGTTGTAAATAGTTTGGTTTTGTGTAACCAAACTAGCCTTAATGGTGAGTACAAAAGGTTAGTTTGCTAGATTTAATAGTTTGGAGTACAAAGTAGGGGATGTTTGATAATTTGATGACAGAAAATATAAATTTATTCGTGTGTTTAAATTAATATTGCATTCATTGTTTGAATAGAGAGAAGAAGGTCGAGATGATTGAATGACATGCTGGAGTTTGGATGCAAGTGATGAGGTGAGATCATTTGGCTCTATCTACATGCACTCACACCCAGCATTCAGCCAAAACAAATTAAGGTGGGCAACATGTTAGCCTAGAGCTTGGCTATGCCCAGACAAAATGCGTGCAAGGAAAGATCTCTCTGTGCATGAATGTCCCCTTTTTCTTTTACATTACCCCCTGGCATTACTGTCCCTCTTCGACTTGTCAATGTCTTGCACTAATTAATGGGGGTAGGGGTCTTCACCCTTTGGAAGTTCTCTTTATTCAGTGGTTGGAAATGGGAATACACCTTTGCCTAGATTCAACTTATCTTGGGATATTTCCATCATTCAACTTGAAATTTGACACCATCTACCTCGACGTTATCATATTGACACTGAACTCCATTCAAATAAGAGTAGTGATACATGTACTTATAATTTTATTTACAAAATTCATTTTGTTAGTTTTCTTTTGAAATTCAAATTTTGAAATTCAAATTTTATAATTTTCAACTGATCAATAACTGACATATGAAAAAATCATTTTTTGTAAATTTTTATTATGTACATTTAACATTTTTCTGCGAATAATTATGAGTTGGACGCTTTAAAAGTCCATCTTGGCACTTTAATCACTCGGAGTTGCAAATAATTATGGTTTGATGCATGCAGCTTGTTTTTTTTGTTGAGGAACCATGAACACCAAACCTTCCACTCATTATCACTACACAATGTTTTCTCTAAGTACCTTCATAATATTGAACCATAAATGAGTTGTGGGATAGATTGACATGTTTATCATCTGCCTGGTTTTGTTCCCTCACAAAGCACAGTAACCTCAACCAAAGCAAACAATAAATTTTCACTATGGCATGGGCAGTCTCTGTCAGACACAAAGGATTAATCTTCACCAAAGCAAACATCAATTCAGATCTGGAGCAGAATCTATTCCATGAAAATTTACCAAAGATGGTGAAATTGTGTACGGGGGGTTAAGGCAGGGTGCTGCTGAGTTCTGACAACTTGTCATTTATATGAGAACTGCATGAAGGGACGTTGGAATAGAATCACATATGAATGAGTCCAAATTTGGACAAAGATATCCAAGCATGCATATGCTGCAAAATTGCGTTCTTCCATCCAAAGTAAATTATAATAATAATAAAAAAGAACCCAAGCAAAAGAAAAAGAGAAATCAAACTAAATAGGTTCAGGGTTTGAGTTTTGAAAAGTGGTACATGTTAACGTTACAGGAATTAAAACCATATATTATTTGTTTGTAATTATTGAATAACAACGATATTGATTTGTACCAACAGAATAACTTATGCTATGCAAGGAAGACATGTCTGTGCAGGAAGATACAGCATTGAACATATACATCTGCAAACGGTAATAAAGAGGGTGTCATTACCAGTGCCCTTCCTATTATTTATGACAAGGCCCATATTTTGCAGAAGTACCATTAATGCTGGCTGGTGAACATTATAATTACTTGTGAGCGCCTTCAGTTTCCTCTGATGCTGATGTGAAAGTAACCGGTTTTGTTGGATGGTCCCTCACAATCAAGCTTAGCACTTCTGGCCTTGAATAGTGTCCAACCACATCAAAATCAAATTTTGCCCGTGCTATTTCTCCAAGATCTGCATCGTTTTTTTTTTTTTTTTTTTCCAATCCATTAAAATCAGAGCTAAGTCGCTAACCTTAACCTTTTGCACAACTATATGTACCAACAAAAAAGAAAAAAAAAAACAGAACTGCACTTTTCTGGATGTGGTGTGCTCTGTCCAGACCAAGTTAATATAACATTACAACTATACAAGGACAAAAAAAAGAAAATAAAAAAGAGACACGACTATAAAAGGGACAACAGAAAAGGGGGGCACAAAGTCAGAGAGAAATTAATTGTAAAGACAGATTGAATTTTCAACAGCTAATATTTTTACTGTAAATACAAGATTTTGGCTAGCACTAGGTGACTAAAATGATAACATTTATCCTATCATTGTGTTTGTAATTGTGGATGAATATAAAATATTTATTGACTTTATCTATAACAATATTAAGTTTATTTAGAAGTCATAGAGTTTGTTTAGATAAGTCAGTTATGTGAAAATCGGGTCCATAAGGATCTGCACTTATCTAGAATAGAAGCTGAACTGGAATCAGTTACTGCAGTGAAGAGTTATCGCAAAATGTTAGCAATTCATCAGGAGACATCTTCGTGACAGACTCAATTTGTTAGCAGATTCCTACCTCAACTGGAACTCTTTCCAAACTTCATATTTAAAGGGATTCGGTTTATTAATGTTGCAATGAGTCTTTTTGTGAGAATATATAGAGAGGATATTCCGTGTGCTGAAGAGAGAAAATTCACTTGAGAATTTTCTTCTCGTTTTTCATCTCTCCTTGAGTGTGATCGTGCTCCAAGTTGGAGGATCGTTGATTGGATTTTAGCCACTGGAGTTCCAGGAGAAAAGACAATATTTGAAAATCGCCAAAGATTTTGGTTGCTACTATGGTAGAGACAAACGGGCTATTTGTTTGGTCAAATAAGAGATTCAATTGACAAATATTTTGAAATTGAGAACTTGTAATTTGATTTTCAAATAATAAAATTAACTTTTCTAAGTTTGGTTGTCCCGTTAGATTTTACTTTTAAAGAATTCTTTAAAAGATTTCCCTTCGTCACCAATCGTTGTGTCATGCAATTTATTTATTTACTTTATAGGTTCATTTGATTAAATAATTGCAAGATTGAGATCTAACAAATTTGTTTAAATGAATTGATGGATATTTCTGTGAATATATAGGGGTATTTGGATAATTTCATTTACCAAAAAAGATTGCGTAAATAAGATTGAAAAAGTTTAAACCATAAGAATTTCCATTAAGATTAAGATGAACGATGGTGTGCTCTGCCAAGGATAGTAATGTCAACATTGGTCACTGCACCGTCCAACTCTAAGGTTGGATATTTCAGAGGTTTACTGTTTTCTAAATGAAAAACCAAGAAGAATTGGAATGGCTGCAAAAAAGCACGCAACTTGCTCAAACACGAATGAACCATCATCTTTTAAAAGCAAGTTGCTTGGAAAATAATTGTTTTCAATCATTCCATAGCATTATATTTTCACCTAACATAATATTTAAACTACAAAACTTGCACACATGCATGCACTTATGGGCACACGAACTTGAATAGGATTCACCTCCAACGTTTTCTGAGAATATGCTTCTTAAAATGGGAAAAATAACTCATGTAGATGCCATGCTTACAAGAAATAGAGAAATTATTTTGGAGAAGGGCCTGAAATTCTTATACCACAGTCCCAATTAATTTTAGCCTCTGAAAAAGATGAGTACTGACAAAAGGAGGAAAAAGAAATAAAGAACAAAGTATAGCATCCAGTCCAGATGGCTTCTTTAGGTCTTATCGCTGCATCCTAACACTTGGGTGGGGTTTGGATAGTAAGATGAGATGAGACGGTTTTAGATGAAAGTTGAATCAAATATTGTTAGAATATTTTTTTTTTTAAATTATTATTGTTTTGGGATTTGAAAAAGTTGAATTGTTTATTGTATTTTATGTGAGAATTTGTGAAAATTGTGATGAGATGAGATGAGATGGTTTCTTTCCGTCTCTTTCACTTGGCATTCTTTCTATCACTCCTAAACTAAGAAGATGGATACAGAGATAGAGATTCTTATGCAACAGTATTTTTTACTCTTGAAACAGTACGGAAATTTTTAAATCAGGAACCCAAAATGTTATTTATTTAGTGATGGTATGAACTCTCATGAACAACACAAGAAGGAAAGTTTGAGGAAAGCATATACAACAGGGACATACCTAGATCTGCTGAGATGAGTGCCTCCCCATCATAATTGGGTCCTGCCAGAACAGCCCCTGATGGCGATATAATGACACTGCCTCCAGCACAGACAACAGAATCTGGTATGAGGTCCTCCTCTGTTCCTGAAAATACATACTCTGGAGGAGGGGGGTAATCTTTCCTTCGACAGAATTGGTTGGCGGATAAAACAAAACATCCACCCTCAAGGGCAACATGGGTCATTGATGATTGCCATATGGGCCTGGCATCAGCCGTAGGTGCACAATATATTTCAATGCCTAGAAAACAAAGTGTTATGTATTAAACCTAAACATAAAAGATGTCTAAAACTAAATACCACACAACAAGACAAGGATGATATAATTTCCACCGAGAAAAAGCATCATACAGTACGAATACCTACTTTCAGATTCAACATTTTCCACAAAAAATGCTTCAGATGGCATTCAATCATTAAGAAGAAATTACAAGGAGCTGGAGCACATGATTTAACAACATATATCTGGTAATACACTTAAATAGGATAGACCTAGCCTGAGAGCTATTAATATTTGACCAAAAAAAGCCAAGATTGGGGAGGGCAAACGAAGGTTGCACTATTGCCCGCATGGACCTGGGCAGAACAATGTTGGTCTCCAAAGTTGAACAACCCAAGCATACAGCAAATTTGAGCCCCAGCAATGTAACGTTCTAAAAATATTTATGTCCAAAGTACTTGAACACCTGGGATCTAGTTAAATCCAACAAATGCACACACCCAACCACATGCATATGTGAACGCACATGCGTGCATCCAAACACAGCATAGCCAGTAATTGCATCAACAAGGTGGCTAATACTTTCTTGAAATTCTGCAGTTGCTCCAGGCCTCATATCAATTAATCTCTCTAAAATTGCATCATCGTAAATAAACAATCAAACCAGCTATCGGTTACCAACCTATAAGATAAAAAAATGAGGAAAAAGAAGCTTGAAAAATGTGACAAAATATTCATATTATTGTTCTTTGCTACAAACCTTTAGCATACATGGCTGTCCTTAGAAGTGGCATTCTGTTTTCCCAACAAATGGCAGCTCCTATTTTTCCAATTTGAGTACTAAAAACTGGAATTGTCGATCCATCTCCAAATCCCCAGATGATACGCTCCAATGCTGTTGGCATAACCTTCCTGTGCTTTCCCAGGTAACCACCTTGAGAATCAAAGAATAGAACAGTACAGTAGAGTGTATATCCATCTCTCTCTATCACACCCATTACCAAATGCACCTTATACTTTCCAGCCATTGCTGCCAAACGGTCAACTTCAGGACCTGCATTGTATCAAACAAATCAGTGAAAATTGTGAATAACTATACAGATATGACAAATAAAACTTAAGCCTCCAAAGAGTATCAACAATGAAATCAGCAAACAACTTATGCTTATTATATTTATTTTCATTTAATAGATATGCGGCTACTTAATAGTGTCCGTTTGAACTACTCTCACTACTCACACATTCCATACAAGACCTGAATTCTTTGGGTTGTGATACTGACCAAAATCAAATCTTTGGTCACCGTACATAAACAAAAAGCTCCTTAAAGAAAGGAGGAAAACATTAAATATTTAGAAGTGTTTACAAGTAATAATATAGATGTGTCATTTACATCAATGAACAATCATATTGCAAATATGGGTGTGTGGAAATGTGTGCGTGCATGCGTGTCTCTATGTGTGCAGTGAGGCTTACAATAAGAAGAAATTCCAACAATAAAAAAGGTTATAAAATAGAGAAAGTAAGAGTAAGTCTAGGAACGATAAAAGTATTGCTTTATAGGCTTCAAAGAGTACGAGAAATCAAAATCTGAAATTTCTTCTATTAGGGAAGAAATAGTCCCATACAATGACTTAAAGAAGCTATTTATAATATACTTTTTTAATAGGCAAACAAAAGCTTTATTGATAAATGATTAGTAGCCCTAGCCTAAGTATAAGGGATGTATACAAGAGAAAGCACCTAGGTAATGATTAGAAACAGATACAGGTACAAGAAAATCATGGCGACATAGCCCATTGAAATCTATAACTATTGCCCAAAAAAACAAGGTACTGATGAAGAGACTTGTAAGTTCATCCAAAGACCATTCTTGATCTTGGAAATTCCTATCATTTCTTTCCCTCCAAATACACCACAATAAGCATATGCAGACCATCTTCCACATTGTTGCGACTTGGAGATTGCCATATAAACCTCTCCACCAATTTGCAAGAAGATCAACCACCCTTTTGGGCATTACCCATGCTAACCCAACTCTCCGAAAGAAATCATTCTGCAAGGCACTTGCCACCTTGCAGTGAAGTGGCATGTGATCCACTGTTTCTCCACCTTTTTGTACATACAGCCCCAATCCACTATTATGATCTGGTGTTTCCTTAAGTTGTCCATAGTTAAGATCTTACCTAAAGAAGTTATCCATGCGAAATAGCAGCCTTGAGTGACGCCTTTTACTCCTCCAAGGGAAGGAAATATTATTTTGAGAGGTGATAACCTCATAGAATGAGTGTAATGAGAATTTTCCTCTCTCAGAAGGACTCCAGAGCATCTTGTCTGCCTCATTTTGTTCATGCTGCTATAGAGTACAATAAGTTGAAGAATTCTGCAATGGAACTGTAAGAGGGCATGGTTGTAATTAGTATAATTTGTGAGGGTATAAAGGTCAATTGTATGTAGGGTTTATATATGATTGTATATCAGTGAATAAAGTAAGTTTTTGTCCCATGTGTTTGTACGTGGTATTAGAGATCCCTTTTTTTGGATTGTGATTTATGCCGAAATCTGAGTTCATTGTTGTCTAAACTCGTCGGAGTGTTTTCTGGTGTAGTATCTAAGTTTGCTGTCCCCGCTGTCGTCCGTGCATTCTCAGTTCGTCGTCAGCGGCCCGTAGGTGTTTGAAGTGGTTTCCGACGAGCTTCCAGTGTCATCTCTAGTACTGGGCACCAAGGGTGAACTCGCCATGACTTTCTGTGATTACCAGGAAGTTTTCGGTCGTTATCAACCGCCGGAAAGGGTCTTTGTCACGGGTAAAGCCCCGGACTGTTTGGTTGCAGGTATAAGCTACCCAATCCTTGAGTGTGAATAACCAAAACCTGGAGTAGGAGTTTATTCCTATCCGGAATAACCCTTGTTTGGTAACACGGATAAGGTAATACTCAAATCCCTTATTCTCAGTTAGGATAACTTAATCCATGTTCTTAAGGATAGCAAACCTGATATCGATATAGACCTGATACGGGTTGATACAGACTGGTTCCAAGCCGGTACATGCCTGTTTCGAACAACATAGACCAATTTAGTCCGATACAGAGCCAAAATTTGGTTATTCAAGTTGTTTTTTTGGGTACTTGAGTTGGGTTTCCAGTTCGTATTCCATGGTTTTTCATACATATTTCATATTTTGTGTGAATTTTCTATCTCAAAGTAGAATTGTGATATTTTTCTGTGCCTACGGCAACTAAATTTGAGTCACAAATTGTTTGCACCAAACTTTGATATGCCTATGACATCCGTGAAGTTGGATTGAAAGAACTTTATGTTATGGTCAAAATATGTTACAATATTTTTGAAAGGCAAGGAACTTTCTACCCACCTGGTTGATCCAAAACTTGACTCAAATAACTCTACATTTGCTCAATGAAAGCAAGAGGATGCTCAAATGTTGTCCTTGATGTTGACCAGTATTGAATCTAATATTTGCTCTAGTTTGATCCATTTTGACACTGTCCAAGAGGTGTGGAGCCATCTCAAGCATATGTATTCGGGTGTTGGGAACACAACCCGTATTTATGAGCTATGTAAGCAGTTTGTGGGTTGGAACAATGTACATTGGGCCTGGAAAAGTATTATTCTCAAGTGATAAGCATATGTGAAGAACTCAAGATGTATCAACCTATCACTTTTGATGTTTCACGTATGCTAAAACAACGTGAAGATTTTAATGTTGTTCAGTTTCTTGTTGGTTTAAAACCTGAATACGAGTCGGTGCGTTCTCAAATTTTGGCGAGTTCACAACTTTCTTCATTTCCATATGTGTTTTCCCGACTTCAACGTGCCACGTTATCTAGGCACGGATCTCAGTTGTCTTCTGATCCGATTAGTGAGAGATTCATTTTGATTGCCTCCTATGTTGCTCTTGGTGGGCGTGGAGGCCAAGGTGCACATGGGAGACGTGATGCCAAAAGTAATTGCACTCAAGGTCAAGAACCTTGTAAGTGCACTCATTGTGGTCGCACTAATCATTCGGTAGACTATTGTTGGGATCTACATGGTAGACCATATGGGTCTACTAATCAGGCCATTTGCCAAGATGTTACATCACAGTCAACGAGTTCCAACCCAGATATGATTAGTATATCGAAGGATGAGTATAAGTGGTTTTAAGGTCGCACACGGGCTTCATCTTCTACAGCTACTCTTACCCACTCAGGTATAGCATCCGCATGTCCTGTCTCATCCACTCAAGGTCTATGGCTCATAACTTGCCTTCCATTCTTCATCTTCCATTCTTGATGCTCATTAATCAATTCGAGGTATAAAAGACACATGATGATAGTTACTAAGTTGACATGCTTCACAAGAGAAGGGAGACAAAAATTCCTAACTTGATACTTCAAAAGAGAAAGATGAGGGTGACCAAGGCGATAATGTCATTCATAAGCAAATGATGAGGAGGATGTAAGAGCTTGAGTGGGTGACTATTGACCATCAAGATAATATAGACCACCAGCTTCATGCCCTAATACCAATCTTACTCCCCGTCTTGAAATCCTTAAAAATACATGAAGAGGGATAAAAGGTCACTGAACATTGAAGATTTTGAGTAATCTTACTAATAGACAACAAACTAAAGGGAAAACTAGAAGCATATAGAACAAATGACAATGATATAAAGTCAGTGAGTTTAGTGGATCCAATGCCTGTAACTTTAGCAAGAGAACCATTAGCAATAATGACACTTTTTAGAGATGTTACAGTATATAACTTAAATAAGGAAGAAGACAAACCGGTCAAATGTTCATTAGCTCCTAAATCAATGATCCATGGATCTCGAGTGGATGAGACAAGACATACAGATGCTATTCTTGAGTAGGTAAGAGTAGCTGTGGAAGATGAAGCCCAAGTGCGACCCAAAAACCGCTCATACTCATCCTTCGACTAATTATATATGGAGTTAGGTTGGAACTCGTTGACTGCGATGTAGCATCTTGGCAAATGGCCTGATTAGCAGACCCAAATGATCTACCTTATAGATCCCAACAATAGTCCAGCAAATGAAGTGCAACCACAATGGGTGCACTTACGAGGCTCTCGGCCTCGAGTGTGATTACTTTTGGCATCATATCCCCCATGTACACCTCTACTACCTCAGCTTACACCCCCACCAGGAGCAACATAAAAGACAACCAAAATAGATCTCTCACTAATCGGATCAGAAGACAACTGAGATTCGTGCCCAAATAATGTGGCACGTTGAAGTCGGGAGAACACATTAGGAAATGAAGGAAGTTGTGGACTCGCCAAAATTTGAGAACGCACCCACTCGTATTTAAGTTTTAAACCAACAAGAAACCGAACAACATTAGACTCTTCACGTTGTTGTAGCATACGTGAAACATCATAAGTGATAGGTTAATACATCTTGAATTCTTCATATATGCTCATCACTTGAGAATAATACTTTTTATAGGCCCAAAGTACCTTGTTCAACCCAAAGAACTACTTACATAGCTCATAAATATGGGTTGTGTTCCCAGCATCCGAATACATATGTTTGAGATGGCTCCACACCTCTTGGGCAGTGTCAAAATGGATCAAACTAGAGCAAATATTAGGCTCAATATTGGTCAACATCAAGAACAACATTTGAGCATCCTCTTGCTCCCATTGAGCAAATGTAGAGTTATTTGAGTAATGTTTTGGATCAACCATGTGGCTAGAAAGTCCCTTACCTTCCAAAAATATTGTAAAATATTTTGACCATAACATAAAGTTCTTTCCATCCAACTTCACGGAAGTCATAGGCATATTAAAGTTTGGTGCAAGCGACTGTGACTCAAATTTAGTTGCCATAGGCGCAGAAAAATATCACAATTCCACTTGGAGATAGAAAATTCACACAGAACACGAAATACGTATAAAAATCAGGGAATGCGATCTAGAAAACTAGAAACCCAACTCAAGTACCCAAAAAATCAACCTGAATACCAATTTTTGGTGCTGTATCAAACTAAATTGGTTTGTGTCGGTTGAAATAGGCATGTACCGGCTCAGAATCGGTCTGTATCGGCCAGAATCGAGCCTATATCAGTATCGGCCTGTTGCTGTCCTTAAGAACACGAATTACGTTATCCTAACCGAGAATAAGGGATTTGGGTATTACTTTATTTGCATTACCAAACAGGTGTTATTCCGGATAGGAATAAACTCTTACTTCAGGTTATTGTTATTTACACTCGAGTATTGGATAGTTTATACCTACAACTAAACACTCTAGGGCTTCAACTTTTTCCGGCGACGGAGAACCTTTCTAGAGTGTTGGGATCCCATCAAAAACCGTCCTAAGACAAGGTCCTAGACAAGTTCCTAGGCATGCATGGACAACAAAGATCGGGCCACTTCCATGATCAAGGCTAGCCAAGGCCAACCAAGGGCCAAGACATATCACGGGCCACATTGGCCATGCAAGACCATATCATTTATTTATTTTATTTAATTATATTTCAAGGGACCTATTGGGGGTTTCCACTTTGTAAATCTCTATAAATAGGACCCTTAGGCATTTCATTTTACATCTTTTGACAATTTGGTAAATCCCTAAGTGGGTGGACTATTGTTTTTGAGATCACCTTTCGGTGCTTAGCACTTGGGCTACTTGGGTGAAATTTGTGAATCCCTAGTAGAGGATTATCACCTTGAAATTCGTGAATAGGTGTGATTCAATCTATCCTATTTCATCATTGTGCAATTCGTGAATCAATGGTGATTTATCTATCTTTCTTATAAGTATTGTTATATTCCATTCCATTGTCTATCTTTGTTCTTATGTTTTCCATCTTGTTCATCTTTATTTTCATGCAAATCAAAGATATCCTAAGTCTCAATTTTAGTATTCTTTGGTTTCACAAAATACCCATAAAAACCATAAAGAGAGTCTTCATAGTCAATTGTTGAGTCCATTCATCCCTTGTTCATAACTTTTCCATTGTTCATACATTGTCTTGCATCCTTCCATATCACAAACACAATCCATTCATCCATTTGATCTTTCCCACTCATATATTTCGGCCATCACATCGTTTGCCCCACTTTCCATATTCATCATCTCCATAAAACCCTAGCCGAAACACTATATTTCTCATAAGCTCCACTTCCCAAAATTAGCCTTCCCTCACCTACACTTAACCTAGCCGAAACTTCCCTTGTCCACCCATCTTTCCATAATTGCCACTTACCATAATTAGCCACCATCATACACCTTAGCCCTAGCCGAACCCTTGTCTTCTACAAACCCTAGCCATCCTTCAAGAGTCCCACTAGGCAACTTCCTTAACTTAGGGAAAGTTGACTCATTCCAATCAATCCCACAAATCCTACCAATCCCAAAACCATCTCCTAAACTTGAGGAATCCTAACCCTAGCCACCCTTCATCCAACTTAACCCTAGACTCCCACAAGGTAATTCCTACCACTTAGGAATCCTTATCCCATCTTCCAAATAATCAAGATTCGAAATCCATCCTTTGGCCTAGTCAAACTCCCAATTCCCAACAACTCCCATGCCTCTTACCATTCAGGATCAACCCTAGCCACCTTACCCATCATCCCAAACCTATCTTCCAAATCCATATCCCTTGATTTAAGGAATTGCCAACCCATTGTCAATCCCTTAAATCTCTCCATCCCTACAATATCTCTAGCCAACCAAGACTTACCTCAATAGCCAAAACCGAATCCCAATCCCTCCAATCACTCAACTTCCCTAGAATCACTCCATTCCTAGAATCTCTCAAGTCAACCAAAGACTTCCCACCCCTTGCCATATTCAAATCATACATTCCTTATCTTACCATAACCAAATCTCATCTTCCATATCCAATCCCTCAAACCACTCATTCCCTAGAATCACTCAAATCAATCAAAGACTATCATCCTATCTTGCCATATTCAAATCCCATCTTCCATCTCCAAATCCCTAAACTCAAGGAACAACCCTAGACCCATTCAAACACAACTCATCTTCATCCTTAACCTAATTCCCATCTTTCCCAAAGTGACTCATCAATCAAGGAGTCCTAGCCTCATCCAACCACATCCTTCCAACCCTAGCATCTCATCCTACACTCCAACCCTAAGCCAACTCTTCCAAATCTCGAAATTCCCCTTAGCCACCATCCAAACCTTAGCCTAACTTCATCATATCAACCCTAAACATCATCCAAAAGGGCCCAACATCAAGGGCAACCCATAAGCCGTTCCACATTGCATCAAACACGCATATTCGCCACTTAGATCACCCGAACTTATCATCATCATCATCATTTCCATCACTAAACACTATACCTTCATCAACCTAGGAACCCATCATTGCCATTATATGTGCAAAACCAAGCAAGAAAGCTTGACACTCGGTCACTATCATCACCAAGGCAAGCTTGTGGACTTAGTGTTTAGGGACAAGACCGGGGTCCCTAACATAGAGGCCGATGACGACGAAAAACTTCCCGATAATCACAAAAAATGATGGCGAGTTCACCCCTGGTGCCCAGTATAGGATACGTCACCAGAAACAACTTTAAACACCTACGGGCAGCCGACGGCAAAGAGAGAAGTCACTGGGATGCGCGGAAGACTACATCGAACTCGGATCTGGCAGCTACAAACACTGGTGAGCTTAGATCCGACCACAAAAGTAAGATACTACATTGGAAAACAATCCGATGAGTTTAGACTAGTGAACTCGATTTCAGCATGAACCACCGTACACCAATTACCACCATCCGACAACGGGGATCTCTGATACCATGTAGAAACACATGAGACAAATACTTACTTTATTCATTGAGGTACCATCATATATATACACTACATATAATTGACATTTATACCTGTGAACACTAATTACAACCATGTCCTCTAACAGAGCTAATCTTATTTAACACTTCGCATAGCCCAAACTTCCTTCACTTGAGCTTGTGAAAAGTTCCAAAAGGAAACCTTTCACATCTCAAATGCAGGAATACCATAACACCTTAACATACTTGAACACCTTGATGCTGGTTTGCTGTTGTGGCATAGGCTATGGCTCAGATGCTGTCTTCTCTATGGTTCTAATTACAGAATTGTAAGTAAACTTAGCTTGAGGGATAACAAAAGCCCATGTCTTCACGCGATTTCCAACAAGGGACCTCAACAAGTTACCCAAGATATGACGGACTAATTCCTCAATTTACCCATCCTCTAAGAACCATCTTTTTTAGGTGTAAGCAAAGCAAGGAGAGCACAAGGGCTTTTGCTCTCGCACACCAAACCTATGGCAATCAACTTCTCAACCTGCCTTAGCATTTCAGCTCGCTACATAGGTGGCATTCTTTAAGATGGCAGATTTGGCAAAGCTACTCTTGATACTAAATCAAGAGCATGTTGAATGCCTCTGATGGATGACAACCTTGTGGTACTTCATGATTCATCATTAACTAGCCCCCATGAGAGTATTGACATTTAGGTCCCTAAAACTAATATTCCTTAAAATTTAGATAGAAAGCTCAAAAAGACCCGACATAAGCTTCCCCATCCATTGCTTATAATAGGAAAGAGCTACCATGCTTCCCCAAATTTAGGGAAGAGCAGTAGCTTATGTTAATATTTTTTTATGAATATTTAATTCTTCCTACCTCTATGTGCACTGGCCTCGCTTTTTCTCTACTGTTGTAACAACCCAACCCACGCTCCAAAAAAAGAACTTCCACATTCCTGAAATACCGCCCCCCCCGACTTCCCTTTCCCCAAGACTCTCTCTCTCTCTCGTATTCACTTTCTTCTTCCACCCCCCCCCCCCATTTCTTTTTTTTTTTTTCTTTCTATCAATCCTTTTTTCCCTCCTCTGAGACCCTAATGTTCCCCCCAAAAACTTCTCACACCGTTTCACTTAGAAACTGCCATATATGAAGCTCTCACTCTCTCTCTCTCCTCCACACACACATTCACCATTGAAGCTCGAAAAAATTGTGCTCTACTTGAAGGGTTTGAATCTTCATCATCACTAGTAAGATTTCTCCTTCTCCAGATTTATTCACTTATTCCATGTTCTATTTTGCGGCGAATTGCATCTCAATGGGCGCTAATATTGTTCACTCTCTATAAAAAAAAATTAGCTTGAGACTTGAGTCTGTTCATTTTCTACAATGGTTTAAACAAGCTTGAAAAGGTAATTTTTGTAAAAAGTATGTCTTGCTGGTTTTGCCAGAGAAATTGGGTATTGTGATTTAACTTTTGTAATTTAAAGCCTTCCAAGAGCCTTTGGTGACGAGAAACTTATGTTCTGAGAAATTAATAAGTGGCTTGGCAAGGTTATACTAAAATGTTGGTGTGATTGATATTTCAATTTGTGGTTGTAATGAGGTGTAGGGCTGGTTGGAAGTGGTTTGTAGAATTTTTAAATGTGTATCCGGTCGTCTGACATGTAGACAGTGACATCATTATGATTTGTATATTAAAATTCAAGAAGATTATTAGAAATTGGCTTTTAGAATTAATCACTGTTGAAGTAACTATTTATATGGCTGAGTTTAGACCTTATTACATTGAGAACAATAAAGGAATGGAGGCTTGGCTATGTGCTGCCCAGCAATGCGTTTTGTAATCTAGAAATTTGGGGTTTTATATTTAGTTTGAGAAAAACTTTTTTAAGCATATCCAGGGGCTGTCCAGATTTGATTCTAGGCAATAAATTTAATGCAAATCTCATTCAAGGCTTGGATAAGGAATAAATTCATCTTATTAAAGATTATGCTGATTTAGAGAGTTAAATGGGAACTCTTTTAGTGTAGGAGTGATGCATTTTATCGTTCTTGAATTAGGTTCCGAGTTACAGTTGTTAAAGGACCATCATGCTTATTACTTTGACTGGCAGACAAGTAAGTGGCTCTTTAATGGGTTTCTGATAAAAATCGTTTGCTCTTGCTTGAATTTGTGCACTTTGGACTTGTGATTCAAATTTGTATAAACTTTGGCTATGTGCACATTCTATGCTGATATTAAATGTGAGGAACTGAGCAAATTTTGTAAAAGGAATATGTCGGAATAGATGGAGAAATGCCTATACATACATTTCTACGGTTTATGAATTTTCGAAACTCATGTTGCTATTTATTCTTGAGCTCATGATATAAATGCCTCTATGACATGTTTGATGCCCCTCGTGGCATGATATCTTTGTAGTATATTGATGCCCGTGTGGCATGATGTCTTAGTGGCATGAGATCTTTGTAGTATATTGGTGATTTCCCTCTTATCATGTGGCCTTGAATTATGTGTTTGGTTGAAACATATTGGTTGGGTAAAATTTGGTATTGCTCAGTGCCTTTTAATTTGGGATTTGTAAATATTTATTTATAATTAAATTTCCATTTCCCCCACCCCCATTAAATTGCTACTTACTGAGCATGTCGCAGCTCACCACTGTATATCCATATTCATCTTTCAGAGTAGTAGAAGGTTATTTCTCTTGAGGTTATAGCTTTTGAGTTCATAGACTTCGGATTGGACTTGGCTATAGGCTATCAAGGTTGGAGGCCTTGTGGCTAGATGGTCATTAGTTTGTATTTTCTCTTATGGTACAGAGAGTTCTTACTGTAGTCGAATTTTTAGTTTTGATAAATTTTGTTTGGACTATATGGCGTGTAAATATTTAAATTTTAATTGCTCTGACTGAACCTTGGAAGTGAAAGTTTTGATGTTTATTTTTATTCATTTGTTGGGAGATAGCTTAAAAAACTTTTTTCGAAATTTTGCAAATACAAACTCTAAATTATGAATGAGATTCTATCCGTTTGTAGTTTTGGGTTCAAGGCACTTTAACACCTTTTCTTTCTTGCAGTTTGCCTTTTTCTAAAGACTAGAATAACAAACATAATTTGTGAACATCACAAAAAGATAGTGTTGAACCATTAGAAATAAATAAATATTACAATAAAGACCGGCTACATAAAGTTCGCTATATGTGAACAGTTTTTTTCAATGAACATTTTTTTCCCTTTTCCTTTCTTGGGCAACGTAAAAATTACAATTAAGATTAAAACAACACAATACGTGAAATTTAAAATTATAAGTTCCTATGATTGGCTATGTATTTTTCATAAATGCATGACTAAATAGGACCATTTGAAAAATATAACAATTAGAAAAAAAAAAGAAAAAAAAGAAAGATAAAGAAATAACATTAGACCGTCATATGGACAATAACAGAAATTTGAATGCGGACTGTATTTGACAAAACTAGAAAAGTGGCCTAATTCTCTAAAATTTTGGGAAAACTTAGGAAATCCAGTGCCAATGCTCTAATAGCAGTAGAATCTTTGGAGCATAATCATCAAACTTAAAGACTAAAGCTTCCTTCCCAACCTTGAAAACAAATGCACACATAACTCCCACATCTTGACTCTTAGCTTCAAACCTGGCAGCAATCAAGAAAGTACTAATCTTATTATGTTTAGAGGAAAGTACTAATCTTATTATGTTTAGAGGAAGTTGGAACTAGTCTTCTTGCCTGAGAGGATGCAATGTATAGTTTTTTTTACCCGTTTAGAATGAGGAATTGTTGGTTCTAGAGTGATGGATCATGTCATTGTCATATCACCATGGTCTAACCAAAAGAATGTGAGATACATCTAAAGGCACAAGGGTGGCCTATATTAAAACCAGAATCATAGCCCTTCATCTTTCATAGAACAAATAAATCTTAACCAGCCAACTTCATTAGAAGTCACATGATATTGAAAAAAAAAATAGAGGATTAAGAAGCTAATGAGCTGGATAACTTAAACTAGGGGCATTCTTTGCTTTGGGCTTAGATGCTCCGGCATCAGAGCGTGGGTGTGTGTATGTGTGCTGATTTTGTTTTGCACAAGCAAATAGAAAACCATGCACACAATTTAGTTTGTTCTCCAGTTGAGAAGACATTGGAATCTGGGAGTCATAAAAACTTGTACTTAGCTTTAGCAATATCATAGGCAGGATTTCATTTCAAATCGAATGCAATTTTGAAAATAAATTTAGATCTGTATCTTACTCAGAACTACTATGAATCCGCCAACCCAGAACCTGCATTCATTATTCAATTACAAGTGAAAAACACAAAAAGACCTCGTTTGATCCAAAATATTTGCCTAGCATTCACATGCAGGAACCAAAGAAGCTGGCATACATCCACCAGAGGGGTTTGGTCAGTAGTAAAGGTCACTCTAATGAGGCTTGATGGATGAGAAATGATACCTTTGAGTCTCCATGGGTGAAAACAATAAGGGTACAAGACTTACATCCAATACGTCTATCACCGGATTCCTACTACCCTCATTTCTTAACATCAAATACAAATAAAGACAAAAATTAAAAAGTTGGACCAAAGTACTCCGGACCAATTCTATCACGTAATAGGATATTCACAGAAACAAAACAGAACAGAAGGAGATTCTCTTCACTTCATCAAATTATAGTATTCATTAGAACCAATAGTTGCTTAAAATGTTATGTGATTACCAGAAGTCAAACTTCCTCTAGATCAATTTCAGTCCAAAACAAAATTCAAATGAATCAGACAGCCTACGAAATTCCATCTTCCGGGTGTTAACAAATAAGTAATCCATCCAATCAGGACACACGGACACACACACACACACAGAATCTCACCTGGTACATCGATGGCTGATGCATGATACCTGCGGAAGTCCTCTTTGCCCTTGGCAGTTCGATTCCCAATGGTAGCACCGAAAGTGGATCCCCGCGGATAACCACCCATAAATGCTTCTGGAAACACAACCAGCTGGGACCCACGCCCAGCCGCTTCAGCCAGCAACCTCTCGGCCTTATCTGTAAGTTCGATCAGAAATTGAAGCCAGCACCACTAGCACTACAAACATCTTCATCTCAACTAGAAACATTACACTATCTTGCACGCAAGAGTTAAATTATTCAATGTCTTTCACACATACATGACAAACAATGAAGGGTTAGCTAAACAAAATCACCCTCCACTTAATTCATTGCCCAGGATACAGAGAAAATGACTAAAGGAAATTGAAAATTATATTTATCAATTTTTGTGGCTTCCACTGATCAAGTTCTGAGAAGTGGGTAACGATCATGTCAACCAAGCAACACAGTAATTTAAGACTACATTAAGTAACAGCTTTTTCTTTTTCCCTTTTTCCAGAGTCTCAATTTATCTACATAGAAATCCAACAAAATTCAGGTTTAGAACTCCAGTAACATTCTGTGTGCCACATCCACTATTCCCATTTAACTTACAAGAGCAAGGCAGTTTGAGGAAGCCAAGAGGTAACAAGTGAAGGAGAGGATAGAAGAGGGACCTAGAGTGGCGGGGGTGTCGTAGAAGACAGTGGAGGCCTGGACCACAGTGGCTCGGACCGTGGGTGCAGATGGTTCGGCGCCCATGTCGACCTCCGGGAAAAGCGGCCCGTCATGGACAGGCGGAGCGGGCGTTAGCTCCATGTCTTTTTGGTTGTTGGGCTTGCAAATTGGATGAACTGTGAAGTGCCAGATTTTTCACTTAACTCACTATTATGGCTGCTTTTGCCTTCTGCTCCACAGAAAATACATTGAACTTGAACCGTTTGGAAAATTGGAAATTTGGAGGTTTGAATTTGTGGTGAGTGTCCAGAAGTTACCTTGTCGGAACTTGAGCACCAATTTAAGAGCAGTAGGCAATTTTTTTTCTTTTTTTACAGAGAGAAGATGAAATAAAAATTAAAAATTAAAAAAAATATTATTAAAATATAATTTTTATTTAAAATATTAAAAAAATTAAATTATCTTTTATATTTTGTTTACAAGTTTAAAAAAATTATAATAATTAAATTAGATAAGATAGTTTGTGAAAACGAATCAGGTTTTCATCTCTTAAAAAATAATATGTTTTGATGTGATACAATACGATAAATCTGTTTTATAATATAAATAATTTTACATTAAATTATTTTAATTTATAAATTTACTTTTACAAAATCTTTACAGTTAAATCATTTTTATTTTCACACTATCGGATTTAATAAAATAATAAATAGATTTTCTCAATATTAGGATTGATAATGGTTAAAATATTAAAAATAACTTATGAATTGTAAACATTTATTTTTTATATTTAGTGAATATTTAATTTTATCGGTTGGTCCATAAACTTGTTAATTTTATTAATTATGAGTGAAGGGAATCTCGCCTCCTCACTGGTCCTCAGTCCTCTCCAATACCGACTTAAGACTGGGCATATTTGCAACCTTACCCTCTTCTCCTTTACCTTATCATCTTATTTTAAATCTTAATTTTAAATTTAGGTTTTTGTTCTTTTCAAAATTTTATTTTTTTTTCAAAATTTAGTTTTTAAAATATGTTTAGGATTTCTTTTTCTCTTTTGTTTTGATTTTTGATTTTCTTAATCTTATTTGTTTTTTGTTTATGAATGTTTTTACTGTTATTGTTGGGGTTCATTTATTTTACTTTTTTTAATTACTTCTAGAAATTTTAAATTTATTTTATTTTCATTTTTTTTAATTTTTAATCACAAGAATATCTGGCAACATTTTGTTGGGCATGTAATTAATTGAGATATGATGAATTAACATAATTAATTGGCATGTAAGATTCAAAAACTCTTTTAAACATCCACAAATAATTAAGAAATTATTAAATATGAAAGCCATATAAGGGCATATGAGTAACATCTGCATCATTCATACAACTAGCATACACCAACTACATGATCTAATAATGAAAAAGTTATTATGTAGTAAGAGTATGGATGATGTGGTATGATGACATGTCATGCTGTTAAAACTACTTACATGAACTCTAAGACCCCGTTTGAATAGTGAACGTGTTTCATCTCATCTCATCTCATTATTACAATCTTTTTAAATTTTTACATAAAATATAATAAACAATTCATCTTTTTCAATTTTCAAAACAAGAATAATATTCTAATAATATTTTATTCAATTTTCAACTTTTATCTCAACTCACTATTTAAACAGAACCTAATTTTTAATGATATGCTATAATGTAATAAGATGAGAGTACTAAGTATCCGTACTTTAAAATTACTTAATATATACTTTTGATAATGAGCCTATACATCAAACAAAATATATTAAAGCAAACAAAACAGAACATGTAGATCCACATCAATGAGAGCCATGGCCAAAGCCTTGGAGATAGCCATTAGCGACCACAACGGAGTGATGGAGATCCAAGACAAGTCATTCACAATGTCACTAGGTGGGCTAGGCGCGCCAAGACTAGGAGGGTTGCATGTATGGCTTAGGTGGTGAGGTGATGGGTGTCCAAGACAAGTGTAACTAGAGAAGTCTTAAGTGTTGGTCAATTCCTTGATTTTAGGGATTGGATGACAAGATGATAAATCTCTTAATTTTAGAGAAGTGGGTTTTAATTTAGAGATTTATCTATTATCATTTGTTTAAGTTATCTCCTAATTTATTTCCTTTATTTTAGGCATTTGATAAAATTGTTTTCTTAAATTTAGGAGTTTGATTTATTTTAGGATTAGGAATTCAAAAAATTTGATTTGTTTTGGGATTAGGAATTCAAAAGAGGTTGGGGGAGGGCTAGCCAAACCTTACTATTATTTATTTGGCTTTTCGACTTGTAATTCATCATTATGCTATTTTGAATTAATGTGAATTTTTTTTTCTAGTTTTTTGAGAATTGAGTGCTAACTTGAGTTAGTCTTAATTTTCACCAACCAACCTATTAGGATTTTTGTATTACCTTGAAGTAACCCTAGACTCAACCATCTGGCTCGTCACAAATACATAAGTGAAAGTGAGGCTTCCATCATGAAACCAAGGAAAACAAAGGCCAAGGAGAGGGAGGGTGTAGAGATGACGAGGGAGGTAAGGCTTTGAGATGGGGGCTGCTTCGACGGCCTAGGCTTGCACAGCTTGGAAGAGAGAGCACCGTGAAAACTACTATCGCAAGAGGCATGAGTGAAGCCTTGCAAAGAGCCTTTCTTGGGATTACTAATGTTAGTGCAAACAGCCTAGTTAAAAAAAATAGCATTTTATTCTAGTCCCGAAGATTACAATTCTAACTTTGGGCTAACTTTTTTTCCTGGACAGCTAGCAGGTATTGATAGTCTTGAGCAATGGGAAAGCTTGAATAAATGTCCAACAACAAAAATTATACTACCAAGCACTGGCAGAACAAGCACCATCAAGCCTCCTTTATTTTCCAAGTGGATAAAGTTTCAGTACATTGTTTGTTTTCTATACGTGCCGGCTTCTATCTACTATAACAGTGTAAAGTCTAGGTACATTAAAATATCCAAAAATGAAAAAATATATATGTATATATATTTCTGCATATTTTTGTGCTCTTTTAATGATGGAATGAAAGTCATTTTCTTGATGACTCTAGTAAGTAGCCGTAGCACTGCTCACTCGGTGCGAGTCTAGATACTCGACTATATTTGGGTATCCACCCAAATTAAGCCCCATTCTGACCCAGGCGAGTACTCAGATGTATCCAAGTTTTTAAAACCTAGAAATTCGGGTATTGAATATCCACATTTTTTTAAAATTTTTTTCTCTCGTGAATAAAAAAGGAAAATGACCACGGTGTAAATGTAAACAAGATTGAGGAGTTATCTAGTGATTTCTAAAAGAACATAATCAACCATCCACCCAAATACAAGATTGAGGAGTTACCCAGTAATTTATGAAACAAGCCAAACGATGTCTTATTCTGAATCTAAGATATGCCATCTCCACTCGAAACATGTAGTAAGCTTCAATTTTCGATCAGTTGAATGTGATTGGGAACAAGCCAAGTTGTGTCATTGATCTAGAGAAGCACCATAGGAAAAAACATTACTAACACAAAGGGGTTGTTTGGGAATAGAGATAGTTTCATCTCATCTCATCTCATTTCAAAATTTTCTATCTCATTTCTTTCCCAAATATCACTTAAATATAAATACTTTTTAATTTCAAATGTTCAACTTTTTCATCTAATCATTACAATTTTTCTAAACTTCTAAAAAAACACAAAAAATAATTCAAAATTTTCAAATATCAAAATAAAAATAATATTACAAAATTATATTCTAACAATATTTTAACCTTATAATATTTTTATTTATCTTTTTCTCTCATATTTCCTAAACTCCATAAAATATCTTAATTCAAACTATTTCATTACTATTCACAAATCATTTCACTATTATTCATAAATTTTTCATCCCATCTCATTCCTCAAGCATCTCCATATATAGAATTCTCCCATCATAAAAATGTTAAACTATTCATCATTCCTCATTTACTAGAGGTGCTACCTGCATGGGTGGGGGAAAGTTTTGCGCCTTGGACTCCAATACGGGGTCCCTAGTCCACATGCTAGGAGGCAAATTGGCTTCTTGGTCTTCCTACCTCCCCGCGACGACCAGTTGGACCCCATCGGGCCATAACTGTTTCTAGGTAATTCCATTCTTTCTTTGTGTAAATCAACAAAAAATAATTTAAAAAAATTTAAAAACATAATACAAAAAAATGACCTTAAAAGTTAAAGCATAAAACATAAAATTCAATGATATCTAGCTAGTAGCTTCTAAATTGTAACTAATAATTCTAAGTTATTACATGTATCATAGACTATTATACATTAATATAAAAATATTACAAATTAATCTAAAAATATTACAAATTGTCAAATAAGTTGCATGAATAAAAATCTTTCAAAAATAGTTCTAAGTTTCTAAAATCAAAATACATCTTAAAAAGAAAATGAGATTATAAGCTTGTAGTTGTAAGCCTTTCTATCAAGATGAGATCATTGAGATTAGGGGTGGGTAAGTGAGATTATAAAATCTAAAAAAAAAGGAAAAAAATTATAATTACAAACATTATATACATATGTAAAAACTTACAAATAATTAAGAGACAAAGTTAACAAACCAATGGCAATGGTGGATCAAAGTCATATTGGGGCCAATGTAGATTGAGAAGTAGTTTCATTTCTCAAAGTAGTCCCTACAACAATTGAATATAACACAATATATTATAAGTAAAAGCAAAATAATAATTAAGAGTGATTATCGAATCCAAAGTAATCACCACCCTCCTCTTCATCGGCCTTCTCAAAGTCTACCACACCGGAATATGAATTGACTTCCATTTAATTCAATTCTAAGTGCAAATCAAAGCATACACATTATTATGAGATAATTAACTCCAAAATGAATCAAATATGCTCCCCGGTACTAAAGGCGGACTCTAAGGCTATGATAGAAATGAGGATGGCCAAAATATAGCAGGCTATCTCTCCAAAGATGGGATATACTTGATAGCATTGACCTTCCACCAAGCAAATATATCAAATTGCCATGTAAATGAGTGCAAATCCATTGCCAGGTATCTACCCAAGTTCAATTGGCCGTATGAAGTCTTCCAATACTCGAAAATGTGCTCATACCTCTCAACATACCTACGCTTTTGGCCATCCCGATTTTGAGAGGAGGTGATGAGGTATGTGTAGGATCCGGAATATTAACACTCCTAAATGCGTCATCATACAATCTACCAAGGGTTTCCTTAACCCTTGACGCAATATGATTCACCCATGCCTTGCCGTTGGTATTTTCCAAGCCATACACCATACCATCAATTTTGTATTGCGGGTCAAAAACAATAGCTACATATAGGAAAATGTTGATCTTATTCAAATCTCCTCAATACTTCTCATAATTGAGCCTTATGCTCATTGTCATAATCCGCAAATTTGGATCAACACTCTCACATATTTCATTCAATTGTTCTTTCACTTGACAAAATTGCTGATAATATTAATTGGATGTAACGTACAAAAACTCGAAAATGGTGCATGTCACCTCATAGAAAAGTCTAAAAACTTCTACAAAAACTTGCACATTACCCAATCATCATCAGTGGGCTGCCTTGATCTCCTATCATCCTAAAAGTGGTTAAGATATTGTATATCCTAGTCACCCATGAGGTCAAAGGCCTTTCTATATTGTTGGGACATCGCCAACATTAAGAAGGTTAAATTCTATCTTGTAAGAACATCAAAACACAACCCTTCTTGCATTCAATACTCGTAACTCAAACAAACACCTTGAATTTCTCAAGCCTAGTTGGTGAACATCTCACAAGCCTTATTGCACTTCAAACTCATGCAACCAACTCATAAACATCTTTCAAATTGCTAGTCATAATAAGATTGAGAACATGAACAACACATCGAACATGTAAACACTCACCACCCATGATTGACTTATTGTCTTCTCTAAGCTTATTCTTAATATACTCAATTGTGATATCATTAGATAAAGTATTGTCAACAGTCAATACCCGCTCAAAACCCCACTTCTTTATTGCAACCTCCAACTCCGATTGAAAATTAAACAAAATTTGAGAATATTTTTGTTTAATTACCAATCGCAATCTACAAAATGGGTAGCCAAAGACTTATAGTTCAAGTTTTGGACTGATGTTCATGTATCAGTGGTGAGACAAACTCTTTGATTAGGTTTGGAAGTTTTTTCAAACAAAAATTCTCATTTCATCTCATCTCATTATTATAACTTTTTCAAATCTCAAATCAACTTTTTCAAATTCCAAAACAATAATAATATTAAAAAATAATATTTTATTCAATTTTTAACTTTCATCTCAAACTAAAAATTCTCATCTCAACATCCAAACCTAACCTTAACTCCTCAATTGGTTTCTTAATAAATTTTTCTGTACATCGTATGATTTAATAATATCATTCACCACTGTGTAGTGAGAAAGAATGTTAAACTTAGGTTCCAAGAACTTAGAATATGATTAGAACCCTTCACCCTCCACAAATCGAAAGGGTAGCTCATCTATTATGACTATACAAGTTAAGTGACTCCTACACGCCTTTGGATCATACTTGGTATACCCTTTCAATGTTCCCCTAGTACTTCCATTCGCCATATTTTTAAGCCCAATCTCTCATCTGGATTTACTCTTTTCTTGTAAATAACATCTAATTGGAATCTTCTTGTATTGTTCTTCTAAGTGGACTTTCAATTGAGATGTAATATATATTTTGTAATGACATCCATACACCTTACCACAATGGTTACACTTGACTTGTGGATCATTGTGTGAAGTAATTCCACACAATGGAAGGGGGTTTCTTCATTGGTGGGCCCTTGTGTTTAGGAGTAGGGGTTGGTGTAGGGGTAGTGGTAGTGGTAAGGGTATGGGTAGGGGGGTTAATACTAGTCCTAGTATTCATACTTAACCCACTATCCATGGAGTCACAAACTCACAAATACTGACATAATGCAAAAATCATATAACAATTAAAATCATACAATCATATAAATCAAAATTGATTGGGGTTTCAGTTTTGAAATATTATGAGGTTTTAAAATTGAAACCCAAAATTACTTGAGGTTTCCAAATCGAAACCCCGAATCATATTAGGTTATGGGTTTAGTATAAGCCCCTAACATAATTTAGGGTTTCAAACAGAAAATCTAACATAAATTAGGGTTTTAAATTGAAACCCTAATCAATCCCAAATTCCAATCAACGATTCAAATCAGTACGCACAATCCGATCCTCCATAGCACACAAAACACAAACTCATCCTCCAAATCCATTGAACAATCCCATACTCTATAGTCCAAGCCATTGCAAAAATATAAAATAAATCGAGATTGCAGTTTTGGAATACTTACAGAGATAGAGAGAGAAGGAGGTTCGGTTCTTGGAGACGGCTTGAGCTGTGGACGAGGAGAACGACGATGATGATGAGAGTGGCCGAGACTTGAGAGGAGAGTACAACGAGCGAGCGAGAGAGAGAGAGAGAGAGAGAGGGTTTAAGAGAGTTAGAGAGACTGAGGGTTCTGGATATGGGACTCGAGACACGAGGGCGGATAGGGGGACATAAGGCTTAATGAAACAACTATGTTTTGGGAATCCTAAATAAATGTCGTTTCATTATAAGTCTATTTATCTATATATATAAGTGGATGGATGAGAGATTATACAGGCCGGCCTGGGCCTATCCTGCCCCCTGTCCCCCACTGGGCTTATAGATATGGGTGGATGCCTTGCCACCCACATTTGATAGATGGAGTTGCCACCCCATCCAAGCGGCCTGATAGTGGAGGGCAGGTAGAAAGGGTGAGGGGTCCCGCCGCCCACCCCTGTTCTTTACAATATGGAAACTTCAAAACATAAAAAATGCATGTATCATACATTAGTTTATGGCTATAGTATATGCATTGGAGAGACCAAGAAGAGATACCACATTAATTAATTAGACCCAAGGAATATATAAAGCACATGACACATCATGAAACTAAGTAAATGTAAACAAAATTACATAGATATGAGTTAGAGAACCAATAACTTGGGCTTCTATCAGTAATGCAATCTCACCCTAAATAGTAGCTTTAGTCTTGTGTTTATCTCCTGCAAAAGAATTAACAAGACTAAGTACCATTCAAAAACCAAGAACCTCGATGCATCAGTAACTCATGACTTTTTTAAATCCTCTTAAGTTCTTGCAATGAGTGTTTAGAATTCAAATCCACAACAAACAACTCCATCACCATCGTTAAGACCTCTAAAACAAGAACAACATGTATCAATCATTTTGCTGGCTCGTATTATTGAATGTGTGGACATGTGAAAAAATATATGGCCAATGCCTACATCACACCATTATCTATCCTCTTATTTTTCCTAGTGATTACGCTAGATAGATACAAAGACAGAGATTGCAATGTTGCCATGCTTTTATTAATAACTCAATCAATACAGGTGTAATCAGCACAGTGGACTTTACTAGTGTCTAATATATATTTTTCTCATCTGTTTTGTGGACAAATCAATGGAGAAAAGTATTAGAATAAAAACAACAGAGGGTCAAATAAATGGTGGGCTTTTGAGCTTATTCGGAGCAGACGTAATTGACATACTGAGTTTTGGAGTGTGAAATTTGTGTTGTAAGCCATTATTTGGGAAATGGGAATACCCCTTTGACTAGATTCAACTTATCTAGAGTTATTTCCATCATTCATTTCGAAATTTGACACCATCTGCCTTGATGTTATCGTCTTAAAACTTTACTCCACTCGGGTTGCAAATAATTATGAGTTAGACGCTTTAAACGTTCGTATTACTGCACAATGTTTTCTCTAAGTACCTTCATAATATCGGACCATAAATGAGTTTTGGAAATAGATTGACATCTTTATCTGCCTGATTATGGCTGGCATGGACAGTCTCTGTCAGACACAAAGGCTTAACCTCCACCAAAGCGAACATCAATTCAGATCTGGACCAGAATCTGTTCCATGAAAATTTACCAAAGATGGTGAAATTGTGTACGGGGGGTTAAGGCAGAGTGCTGCTGAGTTCTGATAAGTTGTCATTTATATGTGAATTGCATGAAGAGACGTTGGAAGAGAATCAAACATGAATGAGTCCAAATTTAGACAAAGATATCCAAGCATGCATATGCTGCAAAATTGCATTCTTCCATCCAAAGTAAATTATAATAATAATAGAAAAGAACCCAAGCAAAAGAAAAAGAAAAACCAAACTAAATAGGTTCAGGGTTCAAGTTTTGAAAAGTGGAACATGTTGCAAACATTGCAGCGAGTAAAACCATATGTTATTTGTTTGCAATTATTCAATAACGATATGAATCTGTCGTGGAAGATAAAACATTGAACATATACATCTGCAAACGGTAATAAAGAGGGTGCCTTATCAGTGCCCTTCCTATTATTGATGACAAGGTCCATATTTTGCATAAGTAACCATTAATGATGGCTGGTGATCCATTATAACTACTTGTGAGCTCCTTCAGTTTTCTCTGATGCTGATGTGAAAGTAACTGGTTTTGTTGGATGGTCCCTCACAATCAAGCTTAGCACTTCTGGCCTTGAATAGTGTCCAACCACATCAAAATCAAATTTTGCCCGTGCTATTTCTCCAAGATCTGCATTGTTTTTTTTTTTTTTCCAATCCATTAAAATCAGAGCTAAGTCGCCAACCTTAACCTTTTGCACAACTAAATGTACCAACACAAAACGAAAAAAAAAAAAAACAGAACTGCACTTTTCTGGGTGTGGTATGCTCTGTCCAGACCAAGTTAATATAACATTACAACCATACAAGGACAAAAAAAGAAAAGAAAAAGGAGATACACGACTATCAAAGGGACAACAAAAAAGCGGGACACAATGTCAGAGAGAAATTAATTGTAAAGACAGATTGAATTTTCAACAGCTAATATTTTTACCAAAAAAGATTGCGTAAATCAGATTGAAAAAGTTTAAACCATTAGAATTTCCATTAAGATTAAGATGAATGATGGCGTGCTCCACCAAGGATAATAATGTCAACATTGGTCACTGCACCGTCCAACTCTAAGGTTGATATTTCAGAGGTTTACTATTTTCTAAATGAAAAACAGAAGAATTGGAATGGCTGCAAAAAAGCACGCAACTTGCTCAAACATTGATGAACCATCATCTTTAAAAAAGCAGGTTGTTTGGAAAATAATTGTTTTCAATCATTCCATAGCATTATATCTTCTCCTAAAATAATATTTAAAGTACAAAACTTTCACACATGCATACATTTATGGGCACACGAACTTGAATAAGATTCACCTTCGATGTTTTCTGAGAATATGCTTCTTATAATGGGAAAAATAACTCATGTCCATGCTTACAAGAAATAGAGATATTATTTTGGAGAATATATATTAGGAACAGAAAATGTTATTTATTGAGTGACGGTGTGAACTCTCATGAACAACACAAGAAGGAAAGTTTGAGGAAAGCATAACAACAGTGACATACCTAGATCTGCTGAGATGAGTGCCTCCCCATCATAATTGGGTCCTGCTAGAACAGCCCCTGATGGCGATATAATGACACTGCCTCCAGCACAGACAACAGAATCTGGTACGAGGTCCTCCTCTGTTCCTGAAAATACATACTCTGGAGGAGGGGGGTAATCTTTCCTTCGACAGAATTGGTTGGCGGATAAAACAAAACATCCACCCTCAAGGGCAACATGGGTCATTGATGATTGCCATATGGGCCTGGCATCAGCCGTAGGTGCACAATATATTTCAATGCCTAGAAAACAAAGTGTTATGCATTAAACCTAAACATAAAAGATGTCTAAAACTAAATATCATTCAACAAGACAAGGATGATATAATTTCCACTGAGAAAAAACATCATACAGTACGAATACCTACTTTCAGATTCAACATTTTCCACAAAAATTGCTTCAGATGGCATTCAATCATCAAGAAGAAATTACAAGGAGCTGGAGCACATGATTTAACAACATATATCTGGAACAAAAGACCAAGCATCCCAGAAAAAAAACCCTATTTTCGCTCTCTCCCTTTTCTCTCTACACAATCACCCCCTCCTAGAAAAAAACATAGACCAGAGGGAGGGGGGTTGGAGCTTTGGCTCCTCCCTCCCTCCTCCCTTCCTCCATCATCTCACATCCCTCCTCCCTCTTCTCTCTAGTTTTCTTTTATTTTTCTGGTTTTGTTTGTTTTTTCCTTCACAGTAGGGCGAAATGCAAATCTATTATTTTTCGAAGCTAGGCGACCACCACGCATGCCACAGCAAAATTTTCAAGGCATCGATACTTCAGACAGACGAAAAATCTTATCAAACGAAGCGGCGCATGAGCCATACGCATGGCCCAAAGTGTGCGCGTGATTCTATCGCCGCCACGCGCGGCTTTTCTGGTACCAGGGCCATTGGTTTTTTCAAACCTGACGTTTCACTGCACTTTCAGGGTGGCGCGTGTCCCTCACGCACCACCACAGTCTTGGTGTTTACATTTTTTTTTTATTTCCTCTAAGGTTGAAAATACGGATCTACAGTTTTCTAAGCCCTAATTCGCTATTTTCTCTTGTTTTTCTATTATTTCCTTTGTTTTAGGTTAAAAAAAAAAACACAGTCTCTTGGATTTTTTTTCTATAGAGTATGTCCTCTACTCTATTTTAGACAGAGTGTGGGGTTATTTAATTCTGTCTTAAGACAAAATGTGAGGTTTGTTAAATCTGTCTTAGGACAGACTGCTGTGTCTAAGACGGTTTGTCTGTAGAAAGTTACAGCAATGGACTAGACCATGTCAGTCACAAAGAAATGTGTATATTGGGACCTTAAAAGCAGTAGTTGGCTTATATTCTATATGTCTCAAATCAAAGTTGTAATGTCCAGTTATGAATTAATGGAGTTTGTTCTACTTTCAAAAAAAGAAAAAAAACAACATATATCTGGTAATACACTTAAATGGGATAGACCTAGCCTGAGAGCTATTAATATTTGACCAAAAAAAAAAAGCCAAGATTGGAGAGGGCAAACGAAGGTTGCACTATTGCTCGCATGGACCTGGACAGAACAATGTTGGTCTCCAAAGTTGAACAACCCAAGCATACAGCAAATTTGAGCCCCAGCAATGTGATGTTCTAAAAATATTTATGTCCAAAGTACTTGAACACCTGGGATATGGTTAAATCCAACAAATGCACACACCCAACCACATGCATACGTGAACACACATGCGTGTGTCCAAACACAGCATAGCCAATAATTTCATCAACAAGGTGGCTAATACTTTCTTGAAATTATGCGGTTGCTCCAGGCCTCATATCAATTAATCTCTCTAAAATTGCATCATCGTAAATAAACAATCAAACCAGCTATCAGTTACCAACCTATAAGATAAAAAAATTATGAAAAGGAAGCTTGAAAAATGTGACAAAATATTCATATTAGTGTTCTTTACTACAAACCTTTAGCATACATGGTTGTCCTTAGAAGTGGCATTCTGTTTTCCCAACAAATGGCAGCTCCTATTTTTCCGATTTGAGTACTAAAAACTGGAATTGTCGATCCATCTCCAAATCCCCAGATGATACGCTCCAATGCTGTTGGCATAACCTTCCTGTGCTTTCCCAGGTAACCACCTTGAGAATCAAAGAATAGAACAGTACAGTAGAGTGTATATCCATCTCTCTCTATCACACCCATTACCAAATGCACCTTATACTTTCCAGCCATTGCTGCCAAACGGTCAACTTCAGGACCTGCATTGTATCAAACAAATCATTGAAAATTGAGCTAATCTTATTCAACAGTTCGAATGGCCCAAACTTCCTTCACTTGAGCTTGTGAAAAGTTCTTGAAAACGCCGATGCTGGTTTGCATGGCCCAACACTACTCACAGATGACGTCTTCTCTATGGTTCTAATAACAGAATTGTCAGTAAACTTAGCTTGAGGGATAATAAAAGCCCATGTCTTCATATGATTTCCAACAAGAAAGCTCGAAAAGTTACCCAAGATATGACTGACTAATTCCTCAATTTACGTATACCCATCCTCCAAGAACCATCTATTTTAGGTGTAAGCAAGACAGGGATATATAGCACAAGGGCTTTTGCTCTTGCACAACAAACCTATGGCAATCAACTCCTCAACCTGCCTTAGCTTTGCTTATAATAGGGAATAGCTACAGTGCTTCCCCAAATTTAGGGAAGTGCAGTTGCTTATGTTAATATTCTTTTATGAATATTTAATTCTTCCTCACTCTATGTGAACTGGCCTTTTTTTTTCTCTACTGTTAACAAAACCCACGCTTCAAAAAAAGAAATTCCACATTCTCGCGATGCGCCGCCCTCCCCCACGACTTCCCTTTTCCCCAAGACTCTCTCTCTGTCTTGTATTCCCTTTCTTCTTCCAACCCCGCTGCCCCAACCCCCCCAATTTCTCACACTGTTCCACTTAGAAATCGCCATATATGAAGCGCGCTCTCTCTCTCTCACACACACACACACATTCACCATTGAAGCTCGAACAAATCGAGCTCTTCTCGAAGGGTTTGAATCTTTATCATCATTGGTAAGATATCTCCATCTCCATATTTATTCACTTATTCCATGTTGTATTTTGCGGCAAATTTCATCTCGGTGGGTTATTGTTCACTCTCTATAGAAAATTAGCTTGAGACTTGAGCTTGTTCATTTTCTACAATTGTTTAAAGAGGCTTGAAAAGGTAATTTTGATAAAAAGAATTATATCCAAAAGTGTGTATTGCTGGTTTTGCAAGAGAACTTGTGTATTGTGATTTTACTTTGTAATTTAAATCAGCCTTGCCTTTGGTGACCAGAAAAATTACGTTCTGAGAAATTAGTAAGTGGGTAATTAGCAAGGTTATACTAAAATGTTGGTGTGATTGGTATTATTTTTTTCTATGAAAGCAAGAGATGGAAAGTGTTGTTCTAAATTCTGCCTTAGGTTGATTAGAACATTAAGAAAATTTTGTATTTGATTGTTAAAATAACTCTTATAATTATACAAATTTGTATAAAGTTGAATATCAGTTTTTCAGTTAGCATTCTTGGTTATTGCCAAAGTAAACTAAGGATGTTTGACTCAAGTTGTGAAAAGAGTGCAAGGTTATTTGCAAGAAATTAAATACTATATTTTTGCCTTAAGAAGAACTGATACTCTTAAAGTAACTAGATACTGAATTCTATTTTGTGGGATTACTCTAATGATGGAAAATACAGTTATGGTTATGTATTTTGATATCTAATAGAGTTATTTTATGGAAAAGTATGAATCAAATCTCTTATTGCTTCACGTGCAATAGAGATTGAGTTTGTGGTATGTTTTAAGGCCACAATGTATTATATCTGAACGAAGAAATTTATCTTATGATTTGGAATTGTCGACTTATAGTCAAGCTAAGAAGAAAATATTGCAAGAATTTCTCAAAATATTTTTCTCCAAATGATAAGTATTTAATAGAATTTTAAATACCTAAGTGTTAAGAAGAAAGTACAGAAACAAATATGTCTATAACAATAGTATGTTAATGATTATATTTTAAAGGACATGTTGAAAAGATGGGTCATATGTCTATACCCATGATGTGAACATGTTAAAGGGATCATTTATATGCTGATTATTTTGTTACTAGACATTGAAAAATATCTATTATGATTGTTTATGTTTTCTTGACATTCCACTTTATATGTATATTAAATTGTATAAATGAATGAAGACAAAATAATGTCTACAATAGACATGAATTAGAACCCAATGCATTACATTATTAGTCTTAATTGTCTCAATTAAAAATCGTATTGAATTAAGTTACTGGTGTATGTACCAAAGGGAATTTGTTGGTCATATAACAGAGGACTGCCATGACTCGCATTGGTAGCTGATTTGACATTGATATTGCGGAACTCATATAATGTATTTTGAGCTATGAAAGTTTTCTAGAAATGAATTTGCGCAGTATGGTTAATTTCTTATAATAAATCCATGAATGAAAAATATTATTTTATAGGTGTATGGGCCAAGCAGGAGAATGTAAGATTTTTATTTAAACTCTATGTCTCACACACCCATATTTTGATGGGTTTAGAATAGCTCAATACTTATTACTTAATTGATGAGTCACAATGGCATATGATTAACTCTAATGAGATAAGATTAACTCTATATCTAATCACAGTGGGACCTTGAGGTACTTCTCATGGGGAGGAATTGCAATTAGATAGAAATGTGAAAATTATTCAATTGGATTGAAGTAGTGAGTGTTAGGAAAAGTATTATGAGTCAAGCCATAACTGTGACTTATTTTGTTAGCTTCTTGAAAAGATGTGCAGTAAAATTATTAAAAACAATAGCATATATCTTAAATTGTGTTCGTAGTAAGTAGTCTCAAAGACTTATTTTGAGTTGTGGAGTGATAGGATATTTGATTTAAAACATATACATGTATAAATAGTGAATCTAAAGTAAGACTTTACAATCAAAATGAAAGAAAGTTGGATCGTATAATAGTTAATGAATACATTATTGATTACTCAAGAAGATCCAAATAATTTAGGTTGTATTGTCTCTATTCATAGTTTGAATTTTGAGGAAATTAAAATGTAAAATTCTTTATAGTTGGCAAAATTAGTAGGAGTATAGAAATTAGAAATGTGATTGCTGTGAAGTACATTCTTGTATTTCGAAAATGTTTATAGTTTATTTTATGATTATCTTAATGATAACATGGAACAACAAGCAAATGATCATCTACCTCATAAGAGAAACACTGTTGAAGAATTGGTCATGGAGACATCAGAACAAGTGACTTCATGTGATTTTCTTGATTTGATTTTTGGTTAGGTAACGTGGCATATTTTTAAAATTTAAATTTGACATAAAAATAAATGAATATTCGCATATGTTTTCACAAGTTATAGAAATAAGTGATTTTATAAAAGGCCGATGCATAAAAAAGTGATTGAAATTAATAAATCAATGTAAAGTCTGTAATTTCATCTAAATTATCTAAAATGTATAAAAAGTCGAATGTAAATAGATGTTGGAGACGAAACCCTGACTTTAAAGATAATGTTAAACGATATAAAGTCAGATTTATAATTAAGGATTTCACTCAGAAATAAGCATTGATTAGAAATGGATTTCTAATAAACCTGAAAGAACTCATTAAAGATCACTATGAAATTAGTAGCTTATTATAGTCTAGAGTTATATCAAATAGATGTAAAACTAATTATAAAGTGAAAGTCTAAAATTTATAAGAAACGAATAAAATGATGACTTAGAAAATGTAATAGATTTTTTAAAAATTGGTATCTGAAATTAATAATACCAATACTGTTTTTGGATTTAAGAAAAATATTTATTGTTAATTTATATACCCTAAGATCAGTGGGAGTATATTTGAATTTATGGTCATGCATGTATATGACTTTTTGGCCAATATGAACTGTGGTTTGTAGTATGACATTAAAGTTATGTATCTAAATAACTTTAAAAATGAAACTTATGAATGAGGCATCATTCGTAATTGTGACTGAATTTTAATACCAAGAGGACTGATAGGATTGTCTCAGTATAGTTGCATAGAGTTTTGAAAGATTTTACATAAAGAATTGTTGTTCAATAGATGTTTTAAAAATAAAATGTTACATGCTCAATATTTTAAAGTGTCATCGAATTGATTAGGTTGTAAAGGAAATTTTGTATATGGTTGTGGCACGGAGAAGAAGAATCAGTGGCGGAGAGAGAGAAACAGGAGTTGGAAATGAGTATAAAAAGGAGGAGAAATACCATAGAGGGGATGTCAATGAGGATATGATTTCATTCCCTATTTTTACATTCCAGAGCTTTCGAGGGTTTTTCATTTTGGTGAGATATGATTTTGATGATGATAAACTTAAGCAAAATCTATAGCCTGAGTTGCGGTAAAGCTTTCCTTTGTTCTTTATGTTTGTTGGATTTTTATAGATCTCGATTTATACACTTCACTTTATCTGAAATTAAATTCTGTGAATGAGTTTCTGTTGGATTCTCTCGTTCTTATTCCTGTTCTGTTGTCGACACTAGGCACAACATAACCTTGAATCAATCGAGGTGTCTCTCAGTCAAGTACTAAAGTAAAATTGGTTGATGATTAGTGATAAATTCTTATAGAGCCTTGGTACATGATCTCTAAGTTTATGTTCTTCAAATTGCATTTTGTTAATACCTTGATTGGATTAATAAAAAATGAGTAGTACCCAGAAATCTTTGTGATATGTGGAGTCAAAAAAAGTTCTAAAATCGCAACCTAGATGTTTGTCAAATTGTTTCTATAAAATTTGTGATTCTTTTTATTGTCCATTTAAATCTTTGTTTGCAATCTGGTGAAGTTAAAATTACATTTTGTTAAAGGTTGATTATTTTACTTTCTTGGGATTTAAACTTTTTTAGTTCAGTCCATTTTTCTTTCCAAAAATTCTAGTACCAAGGTACTCTAAAGTTCAACCATACATATCAATGGCAACATATCATTCTTTGTGAATATATCATTTATTGGTTCATTTTCTATTTTCAAGTAATACTCACTCTCTACCTAGTTGTTCACTCAACTTCTTTCAATCCTGAACTATTACAATTGTAACTAATCAAATTGCTTGAGCCGTTCTTGTCCTTGTGGATATGATCTTGGGTGCTATCTGTTATTATAACTAATTTACTTCTACACTTGGGAGTGATAAATTGGAAGCCATCATATACGTCATTCAATTATTATTATTTTATTATTATAGATCATAAAAAATTGAAGATTTGATTATTAAAGTTGATGTTAAAATATGTAACACAGGCAGCCTATGAAATTCCATCTTCCGGGTGTTAGAGCACTCTCAATGGCTCTTGTAAAATATATTTTTTTGTATAATATAAAGGAAATTGGTCAAAAGTAGCTTCCAATGGGTTTTGTATTCTCTTCTTTATTTTACATTTTGCAATAGTAATTCTCTACATGTAGAGAATATTATTCATCCTCTAAAATATTTTTAATTATTTTCTCTCTCATTTGATAATTGTTTGGTGTTATGAGATTCATTTGAAATGAATAAAAAAATATTAAAAAAAAATATTTAAGCGGATGTATGATCTATTGTAAAATTCAATATATAAAATAGAAAAAGTAAATTTTGGTGATGTATTTTAAATAATAGGATAAATGAACTATTGGGAGTGCTCCAAGTAAGTAATCCAATCAGGACACACGGACAAACACACAGTCTCACCTGGTACATTGATGGCTGACGCATGATACCTGCGGAACTCGTCTTTGCCCTTGGCAGTTCGATTATCAATGGTAACACCGAAATCGAAAGTGCATCCTCGCGGATAACCACCCACAAATGCTTCTGGAAACACAACGAGCTGGGATCCATGCCCGGCCGCTTCAGCCAGCAACCTCTCGGCCTTATCTGTAAGTTCCATCAGAAATTGAATCCAGCACCACTATCACTACAAACATCGTCATCTCAACTAGAAACGTTACACTAGAAGAGAAAGGCAGTTTGATCAAGAGGTAAAAAGTGAAGGAGAGGATAGAAGAGGGACCTAGAGTGGCGGGGGTGTCGTAGAAGACAGTGGAGGCCTGGACCACAGTAGCTCTGACCGTGGGTGCAGATGGTTCGGCTCCCATGTCTACCTCCGGAAACAGCGACCCGTCATGGACAGGCGGCACGGGCACTAGCGCCATGTCTTTTTGGTTGTCGGGCTTGCAAATTGGATCAACTGTGAAGTGCCAGATTTCTCACTCAACTCACTATTATGGCTGCTTTTGCCTTTTTCTCCACAGAAAATACTTTAACTTGAGCGGTTTGGAAAATTGGAGGGTTGAATTTGTGGTGCTTCCGGGAGGTGTCTAGAACTAGAAGTTACCTTGTCGGGGCTTGACCACCGATTTCTTTCCGAGGAATGATACCGATGCCATATATTTCAAAAACACATAATTTAAGATGAGTATTTTTATAAAGTGATATTATTTTTATAAAATATTTTATTAAAATAATTTTTATTTTAAAATCTAGTTGTGTAATGTGTTTTGAAAAGTAATTTGTGTTTATCATTTTTTTTCTCAAATAGAAGTCCTACCGCCTACAAGAAATTTTATAAAACTAAATTTATAAAATGATATATCTTGATATAAAATGATAGATATATTTAAAATAACAAAAAAATAAATAAATAAATTAGAATTACAAATATTATATGCAAATGTAAAAAATTACAAATAATTCAGAAACAAAATTAACAAATCAATGGCAATGGTGGATCAAAATCATATCAGGGCATGTGTAGATTGAGAAGTAGTCTCATTTCTCAAAATTGTCCCAACAACAATTTAATTTAAAATTAAGTGTTGTCAAATAAATATAACACTATATTATAAGTAAAAGCAAGATAATGGATTAAGAGCGACTACTAAATCCAAGCTAATCACCACCCTCGTTCTTCTCGATAGACGTGTAAATTTTAATCAAAAAACTGAAAAACCGGTCAAGACTAGCCGGAACCGGTGGAACGGGTCCTGGTTTGGAGTTCGGAACCAGTTTATAAAATGCCAAAACTAGCTGGAATCAGTCCGGTTCAGGTTCCATGATTTTTAGAACTGGACCAAACCGGTTGTATTTATTATATACTTAAATGAGTTTTTTAAATATTATATATAATATTTTTTATATTATATATAATTTATATAATATATATAATAATATAAATTATAATTATACATAATAATATAAATTATAACAACAGGAGAAGATATGAAAAGAAGAGAAGGAGGTGAATAAATATAAGAAGAAACAAACAGAAGACGGCAGAGCCGACCGTAGATGCAGAGTTTGCACAGTTAATTAGATCCAGGCGACAGAGCCGCACTTGGATGAATGCATGAATACAAATGCAAAAAAAAGTAGGAGGATGAACCAGCCATATGTATGATTATGCAAAGATAGATAAGATATAAAAATAACACTTGCATTTATATAAACAAAATACAAGTTATAAGATTAAACAAAATAAATTACAAGTTGGAACAGGATCACTGGTGGAGAGAAAGAGATGGAAGAAGAAGAGAATGAAGGTTGGGAGAGGATACCTCGAGAGAGGAAGAGGGTGGAAGGGTAAGTGATGTGCAAAACAAGTGATGATCACAAATAAAGCCAGGCTTCCCTTTTATAAGCGAAGGGGGCACTGTTACAATAGTAAAATAAAACAGTTACATGAACAGTAAAATCCAGCCGGTCATGAATAGTGAATAGTGACTTTTACTATTCATGCACGTGAGAATCAGCTGACATCTGGGAGATCGATCAGTCGTTTAGGACGGTCATCTTCCATTTGTTGTTTTGGAGCATTTTGTTGACAGTTGGGAGGTCGATCAGTCATTTGGACGGTCACCTTCCGTTTGTCATCTTGCTGGCGGGTCAATCATCAAAGAGTTTTGGAGTGTCTTCTGAATCATGTCTGAAAATATTAGAATATGGATTATCAATTGAAGCTGTGGACGATGCTTCTGACTTATCAAATTCGTCAGAATCATTCAAAGACTTAAGTAAATTAATTAAATCCTTTTTATTAAGTCTATTTTTCTTTTTAGACTTAGAGGATTTATCAGAAGAAGCAGTTGCCTTTCCCTTTCCTGTTTGGGAGGCAGTTGGTGAAGCAGGGGTCTGGATTTGAAGATATCCAATTGAAGTAAGGGAACCATAAGTGATTGCAGGGAATTTCGCTCTGTTCTATAAATCTGGAGCAATTTGAGGGAAGTCTCTGATCACATAATCAATTATATTTTGGGTATAGGAAAACCTATCTCACTATTTTGTAAAGCAGTATTGGACCAATATGTCACCATTTATTTCATAATTCCATTTCATTATCCAAGGGATTTTGTACCTTTGGCAAAAATGGAGATCATAGGGAAATTTAGACATGTGTTTGTCCAATTTTGAAATAATAACATTAGAGAAACAATTGAAACATTTTATAAGTTCATAAGGGAAATTCTGTGGGATAGGACCAAATTCTTCCCACCATTTGTTGAACCAAAGAGGGAATTTTCCTGTTTTGAACTTTTTATCAAAATTAAAGAACCAAGAGTGGATCATATCAGGAACTTGGTGTAGCAAGAATCTCGACCAAGTTTTGATGTAATCATAGTAATTGAAAACAATATCAGAATCACCAAGTCTTTTAGAAGTAAAAGGGTTGGTACCCCATTCTTCTTCAGTGATGATCTAAACAATATAAGTACTGTGGTAGATCAGTTTTGTGGAATCAGTCTTATCATAAATGGGTTTTATGATAAGAGAATTGGTTTGGACCAAAATATTAGAGTAAAATTGGAGTGTCTTGGCAGAATTTTTTGGGATCTAGTGGAAACCAGGGGAAAAATAGGAAGTAACAATTTTAAAAGGATCATTATGAAGAGTCCTATTGGGCTCTATGTAGAACAAATTAAAAGAATACCCCTTTCGGATATAAGGGGTTTTTTATTTGAGGAGCATATAAGGAACAGGAACAAGAGCAGGTGCTAGAGCTATGACTTTAGCATAGAGATCATGATCAGTTGAAAGGGTTAAAGCATAAGAAGCAGGTTGGTTGATTTTGCCTAGGGTGGTAAACCTATTGGCAATCTCAAGCGGGGAAGCAGTTTTATCTTTGATAAGCAAACGTTTATTGGGAATAGGGGCAGAGTAGGGGTCTGTTTATCTTTTCCTTTTTTCTTGCTCATAGTTGGGTGTCTGCAGGAATTCACGGATAAGAAAATCAGGAATAGAATTTTGAGAACCTTTAATAAATTCAATATCAAAATCAAAGACACTTAAAATAGCTTACCAATGTGCAAAAATATGTTTTGATGCAATATTTTCAATATCTTTTTCTAATACATATTTAGCACTTTTACAATCAATTCTTAATAAGAATTTCTTATTAAATAAATCACTTTGAAATTTGGAGATGCATAGTACTATAGATAATATTTATTTTTAGCATTATAATTACTCTGTGCAGGATTCCAAACTCCGGAATGGAAGTGAACAATTTGTTCGGAAGAGTTTGGTGAAACAGTTTGTTTCAGAATGCCACCGTAACCAATTTCAGAGGCATCTGTTTCAACAATCTTAAAGGAATCAGAGGTAGGAACACCAAGGCATGGTAGAGTTTTGACATGTGCCTTGATTTTTTGAATAAGAGTAGTATGAATATCTGACCAAGGTGGAGGATTTTGTTTAAGTCGTTTAAAAAGTGGACGACGTTGTTTCCTAATGTCTTGGTAGAATTCAACAACATAGTTAAGAGATCCAAGGAATTTCTGTAACTATTTTTTATCAGTAATGATATCAGAAAATTTGTCAATAAATTCAATGGCTCGGTTGATAGGCCTGATTTTGCCTTCAGAAATATCATAACTAAGGAAACGAATCTTGGTTTGAAACAATTTTATTTTTCGAGCAGAGACAACAAAACCATTTAATCTAATGATATCTAAAAACGAATGCAAATGTTTCCAATGTTCATAAATAGATTTGAAAAATATGAGAACATCATCAATGTAAACAATGGTGAATTTGGTAAATGAATTAAAGATATCGTTCATGATATTTTGAAATTCACTAGGAGCATTTTTGAGACCAAAGGGTATTACATTCTATTCGAAATGCCCAAAAGGGGTAGCAAAAGCAGTTTTGTATTTATCTGACTCACTAATCTGGATCTGCCAAAATCCTGACTTTAGGTCAAACTTAGAGAACACCATAGCATCACAAAACCTATGAATCAAGTCATTTTTGTTGGGAATAAGATACCTAATCCACTCTAGGACTTTATTCAGAGGTTTGTAATTAATAACTAGGCGAGGGGTTCCTCTCTCAATCTCAACATTTTTCTAGACATAAAAAGCAGCACAAGACTAGGGAGATTTGCTATGCCTAATTATCTTTTTATTAAGAAGATCATCGATTTCTTTTTTACAAAATTCTAAAGTCTCACAATTCATTTGAATAGGACGAGTTTTAGTAGGAATATTTTTTTCATCAAAAACTTTAATGTAAGGTAAAGAAACAACATATTTCTTCCTATGCCAAAAAGCATTGGAAGATCAGAACAAATTTCAAAAATCAATTTTTTTATTGAAATCATCAATTTTTTTACTGAAACAAGGTACTAGACAATTGTTCGGAAATCTTTTTGTATCTGATTTTCTGTTGAAAGAAACACAAATGTTTGTTTTTTACAGAAAGCAAAGATTTCAAACTTTTGTCAATATCAATTTCAAATTTTGAAGCAAATTTAAACTTGACTTTTTGTCCAAAAGAATCAGTAGTAATACCATCTTTTTCAGACAAAAAATGATATAAAGAAGAAATAAAAGGAATTTCTAATATGCCTTTATCAAACATATTTTGGACTAAAACAGAAGGAATTTTAAAACAAATATTATTTTGGCAAACATGAGCTGTATTAAGTTCATAATTGATTTTCATCTGAGAACCATTTGCCAAAAATAAACGATCAATAGATTTTTCAAAATATTTACTGGGAATTAAACCTTCTTGAATGCAGTTTAAATCAGAATTAGAATCAATCATAGCAACAACAGAGAATTAAAATTCATGGCAAACAACAATAGTAACGCGAGAAAACCATTTGGGAGGGATAATATGATGGATGAAACAGATCTGGTTATCGGAAGATTTCTCTTCTTTCTGACCATTATCTGAGTCATCGATTTGCTCATTATCAGAAAGAATATCATGATCAAGTTGTTTATCAATTTGTAGAACTAAATATTATTGCTTTAAAACATCGTTTTCTGATTTAAGATTATTGATTTCAGTTTTGAGTTCAATTATCTCTTTTTTAATAAAATTAATTTCATGTTGTAAATCACTAGTAGAAACATCTTTGAATTTTTTCTTTTGGAATTTATCCAAAATGTCTTGAAAATTAATCTTTTGTTTAGAAGTTTCTGGTTCTTGACGAACCATAGTCTTCTTAAGCTTAAGAAAGTATTCTTCTTTTAGCTCAGGATTAATAATTTGAGAAATTAAATTTAATAAAAGACTTTCTTGTTCTTCCGCTTTGGTTAAAATATTAATTTTTTTACTCAAAGATTTGCAACAAGAATCATTGCAATTGCAACTAAGCTTGATATCAGGAGAATCAATGGATTTAGTTTTTGAGTGATATTCTGAATTACTAGAGCTAAATTCATGAATGTCAGATGATGAAGAAGTTTATGTGTCTAGGAGTCGAAACAGTGCTTCTTGATCATTGTTATTAATATTCAATTGATTAAGTTTCTTTTTAAGCTTATTGGGCTTCTCAGAGCACTTATTGGCAAAGTGTCCAGATTTACCACAATTAAAACAAGTTCTTTTTGTAAAATTCTTTTTCTTAGGAAAAGATTTAGAAAAAGATTTTTTGGGAGATTTTTTATTGTAAGGTTTTTTATAAAAGTCATCAAAGGGTTTTCTCCTTTTTTCTCCACGAGGTTTAGAATTAAAAAGTTTATACTTTCGTCTTGACGAAGGAATAGAAGGGGGAAGGCCATATTATTGACAAAAGTTTCTCATTTTATATTTGGCTTTCTTACTATTTCTCAATTGTTCACGAAACATTTTTTGATCATTACACATACTAATACCAAGTTTCTTAATTACACTGAAAAATCACCATAAGTGTAATTTTCGTAATTAATTAAATCCGAGATATCAGTAAGTTCTTCCTTAACTTTAAGAGCAAATAAACAAGATAATCCATCAATGAATTTCTCTTTCTAGTAAGGCTTATGATTATCGTCACAAAGCATTACACGATAAATAAAAACATCTTGATACCATCTATAATCAGACATTTGACGGCATCTTAAATTATTCAAATAATCAGAAATACGATTAGTAATGTTGGATGGAGTTTCAACAAAATGTTTAATAATAGTGTAAATCAAAGTATTAACAGTATCAGGGTGAGCCCTATATAATTATAATTTATAACATAAAATTTCAATCTTAAACATAAAAATTTATTTGATCATATGCTTTAAATATAAATTAATTTCTTTGGTTAATAAAACTTATGTTAGGGAGTTAATTCCTTTTGATACAGGGGAAAATAAAAATTTAAATTGAATTTTTTGTCAAAGTATTTTAGTAGAAATTTCTTTTTCTATTAAAGAGAAAGGGTAAAGTAAAGTAAGAAATGGATTTCTTAATATTACTTTAGTGTTTATATATATTAGTAACATTTTATGGCCTAATAAATTCTCAACATATTCCTTTTGAATCTTTGATAAATACATAATTGATAATACATTAGTAATACTTTAATACATTAGTATATTAATTACGTTTCGTTTTAATTAATTAGTATACATTAGTATACTAATGTATATTAGTATATTAATTACATTTTATGCCTTAATACTAATACTATTAGTATTAGTAATCTACTTTAAGTTTATATATAAATAACTATATAAATCATTACAGCATTAGTAGTTATACGAATACTATATCACTATAAGTTTATATGATATTATGGTGAATCAGTGATATAGTAATACTAATACTATTATATAGTTACATTAAATTAAAATCACTATAACAAATACTAATATGTAGTTATACTAATTAGTCAACATTATAACTTTAACTAATATTTATACTAATACTAATATAGTAATACTAAATCACTATAACTATTTATAGTATTAATATCACTATGACTATATCACTATGACCATATATTATTATATAGTATTAATATCACTATTAGTATAGTATATAGTATTAGTAATAATTTAGTATCAATGTATTATTATATAATATATAATATATATTCCATAAGAGGAGTATAACATATAGTATTAGTATCATTATATCATTATAATATATATATATATATATATACTATATGTAGTAGTAACACTATAATAGTATAATATACAGTATTAGACTATTAGTATTTAGTATATATTAATATATTATAAGAGTTATAGCATAATATATATATATATATATATAATAGTATAATTAATTTAATATGTTAGTATTAATATCTCTATAACTATATATAGTATTAATATCACTATAAGTATAGTTTATAGTATTAGCATTACTATTAGTATTGGTATAGTCTATAGTTATTTAGTATTATAATATATACAATTATTTATTAATCATATAAAAAATGTAAAAACTAAAAATTTTAATATATTGACAATTATCATAATTCATTGACATACTCTAAGTTAGTGACAAATTAGCAATTAACACCATATTATAATTATAATTAATTATTTTTTTAATGAGTTAACTAAACAATCAACATTAAATAGTTTACTTCATTTTAATTTTTCTAATTTAAATAATTTTTTAATTAATTTATATGCCAAAAAGATAAAAGAATCACAAGTTTAAAATAAATCTTATGTACCAAATAAGAAATGACGCCGTTTACTATAAAATTAGACCTAAAGGACATTGTTTAGGTCAACTGCTGAATCAATTTTGAAACTGGGTTGCATGAAACGGCGTCGTTTCACACAACTCAGTTGTTTTTTAAATAAACGTCTGATGAAATGGCGCTGTTTGGGTCCAATTTTATCCAAATGGCACCGTTTTATTCCTTCAAAAGAGATTTTGTTCCCCCCCCCCCCGCGGCCGCTGCCGCCGATACCAAAATCATTTTTGCCCCCTCCCTTTGAAAACCCTATAGTAGTTGCGCATCCCCCCCTCTCCAACCAGCCCCGCCGTTTCTCTCTTACCCCCTGCGTTGTCCAGCCCCTCCGTCACATGGTACTCTCTCTCTCTCTCCTTTTACTTTTTTTTTAATATATATTTTTTCAATTCAGAAATAGTTAGCCAACTTGAGAAATAGTTGTTTGACTTCTTTTATTCTTTTTCTCCTCTCTATTTGAATAGTTTCTTTATCTTCCTTGTAAGGATTAATTGTTTTCATTTTTTTTAAAGTCATTTCGTTTTATTGTTATTTCTGATGTCTTTCTATTTTTTTCACTTCCTTTTGCAATATTTGAAATGCTGTGTTTTGATTATTTGAAATGCTGTTTTTTGATTATTCGGTCACTTCCTATTACAGTATTTCATAAGGTCGTGACTTGGCCAACATGACGAATAGTTGGTTGACTTTTTTGAATGGATTAACTTTTTTTAATTTATTTTGTTTTATTATTATTTCTGATGTCTTTGTGTTTTCTTTCATTTCCTTTGTTATGTTTGCTATTTGGTAACTTTTTTGAATTTATGTGTGTGTGTGTTTGTGTATATGTATATGTCTATGTGTGTGTGTTTTTGTGTATATGGATTGCATTGTCTAATGGATCTCATCATAAGATTCATACTTATAGGACCCTGCTTCCAGTTTCAATTGAGAATAATGAGACATGGAATTAATTAAAAGAATAATTGTTCAATGAAGATAATTGTTACTTGATTCATACTGAGACATGGAATTAATTAATGGAATAATTGTTTCATAAGATTCATACTTATTGGATTTTATTTATTTAAAAACCAGAATTCAATTTTCAGTTTTTATTTTGTAGCAGTTTTTTTATTTCAGATTTTCTTTTAATGTAACAGATTTTTTTTAGTAAAACAGATTTGTGTAATAGACTACAGTTTTTTCAATAAAACAGATTTTTTAAAGTAGTTTTTTCTTTTTAAAAAATAGATTTTGTTTTTAGAAATTTGCATTTTATTAAAACCCTAAAACCAGACTGGAACCGGTAAAATTAGAAATATCAATTAGGAGGTAATCGGTGTTTAATCGGTTTTAAAAAAAGTAAAACCGGTGGTACTGGTTCGGTCCTAGATTTTGTCCAAAATTGGACCAAACTGGACCCGTTACACCCGTACTCCTCGACCTCCACAAAGCCTACCACATATGGAATATGAATTATCTTCCATTTGATCTAATTTTGAGTGCAAACGAATGCCTCCACAATACCATGAGATAATAAACTCCAAAATGGATCCAATATGCACCCCGGTGCTAAAGGTGGACTCTGAGGTTAAATTAGAAATATGGACGGTCAAAATACTACAGGTTATCTCTCCAAGGATGAAATTCTTGATGTCATTTACCTTACACTAAACTAAGATATCAAACTACTACATAAATGGGTGCATCTTTACTGCCAACTCCAATTGGTCATTTGAAGTCTTTCGAAGTTCGAAAGCGTGCTCATACCACTCAACCCACCTATGCTTTTTCACCATTCCGACTTCAAGAGGAGATGATGTGGTAGGTGTAGGTGTCGAAATATTAACACCCTTAAGTGCGGCAAACTCATCATACAATCTATTAAGAGCTTCCTTAACCATTATCGCAATATGATCCGCCCATGCCTTCCTATTGGTGCTTTCAAAGCCATACACCATAGGCATGCATCTTTTTGGGACACTTTCTCTGACTTTTTGAAACGCTCCACAATTCTCGGACATTCCTTTTGGGATCTTTTCCTTTGGCAGGGCCTAGGGCTTGGCCATGGCAGCGCCTTTGCCCCCGGCACCTTAGGCACCGTTGGGGGTCTCAGATGATGGAGTTTTGGGCTTGAAGTCATATAAGTAGGCGTTGGCAAGACAGGAACCTCCTTCTTTCAAGGTGTCGATGCGGTATTCGGTAGATGTTAACAGTGAACATAGATTTATTTTCTCTAAAATGGAGATGACCAAGGTGGCAGAGGACTTTCATTAGGCTTTGGTTCTCAAGGTTGCTCGTGTTAGGCCTCCGATAGAAAAGATTTGGCATCATATAATTAAATCTTAGGGTCTTTTAGAGGTCCCAGTGATAAGCTTCATGGATGATCACCATGTGCTCCTTCAACTGCAATCGGAACGTGATTTTGTGCATGGTTGGGAGAGAGAGAGGAGACTGATGGAAGGTTGCGTTTTCAGACTTTTCAAATGGACTAAAGATTTTGATTTGCATGTGGAATCTTCCTTAGCACCTCAATGGATTTTTTTACCAGGCCTTCCTCTGCATTTGTATCGGTCCAACTGTTTACAAATCCTGGCCACCAGATTTGGTCGTTAACTGGGTACATATCATGGTACATTATAGAAGACAAGGGCCACTGGTGCAAGAATCTTTATGGAGATTGATCTAAAAGAGGAACCAGTGCAAGGCTTTCCAATCATGGTTTCAAAAAATAGGGCTATTTGGTAGGAAGTGATATATGAGAAACTAGGTTTCTATTGGTCCAAATGTTGTCACCAAGGTCACACCACAGTGGTTTGCAAAATAGCATAGTTTCAGTGTTCTTTAGGGAGGGAGGGAAATTTGAATAAAAAAAAAAGTGTGGAAAGAAAAATCTTCTGATAAGACTATTGAAACTGGCCAAATCTCAAAGGGGATAGGATTTAATGGTCCTGAAGATATTGCTGTCATAGAGGATGTTGCTCAACCAAGGGAAGGCGGCAAAAATCAGGATGTGGACAAGTCGTCTGGGAGGTAGAGCAGGGCTATGAGTAAGGCAAGTGATGCAAGTCCTATTGAATATACTGAAAATCTGGATGAGGCAAGACAAAATGTTAATCAAGAAACAAGACATGTTACGTCCATGGAGACACAAGGGGGTCCTATTGGTGTAATCAGTTTGGATGGTTTACAGGTGGTTGAGTTGATTTTTTAGTGGGAGAGAATGTTGTTGATGGCTTTGAAAAAGGCCATACAACGCTGGTTTTTGAATTATTGGCATTAGAATGCTGATCCAATGATATTCTTGTTGAGGAAATTGTATCAGAAGAAAGGCAACCTGATGTGCATTCAAACAATGAAGAAAGAATTGGACTTCAACCTCTCATAAAGGAGAAATGCCACGAGTCGGATCCTGAAAAGCAAGAAACTCCTTCAACACAGCTAAGTGGTAAGAAACAATCTGTGAGGCAATCTCAACGGGTTTTATACCATCCGTCTGAATATACTTTATGATAGAAACCATGTTGGTGAGGAACGTGAGAGGTTTAGACAGTTCCAAGAAAAGACTGTGTCATTTGGTTAAAAAAAAAAGGTGGCGATTGTGGCTATTTTGGAACCTTTTTTGGAGGTTAATAAAATGGAGCATTTGGGTGTATCTCTGAGTCTTCCATCTTTCTATAGCAATTCGAAGATGGATGGTAAGCTATGGATTTGTTGGTTTGCCTCTTGTGAATTTAAGGTGGTCTGTATGTCTAATCAAATGATCACCGGTTGGTTTAGGAATGGTGGGGAAAATTTTTTAATCACTTTTGTTTATGCCAAGTGGAATCAGGTGGAGCGGCGTGAGCTATGGCATAGTTTACAGGAAGTTTGTATATCTGATTCATGGACAGTAGTGGTGGATTTCAATATTGTAAGAAAGGATAGGGAGAGAATTGGTGGGAATCCGAGGCCTTTATCTTCCATGGCATATTTCAATGACTGTTTGGACTCTTGTGGTTTATTGGATCTTTCGGTGGTGGGACTGAGAATTTCGTGGTGTAATGGACATGAAGGTTGCATAAGAAGCTGGGCTCGGCTTGTAACGCCCGTCCTCGTGGTAGGTATTTTTACAAAATATTTTAGAAAATATGACGGGAATTACCGTACGATTTAAAACACTTTTACAGTCCTTCCCAGGGTGCAAGACTCTACGTTATAAAATGAAAATTTACTTTCACAATAAAAGAGGCTTAGGTTTAAAAACAGTGGAAAATACAAATCTTTAAAATAAAAAGGTCTTTCTTACATTTAAAACCTTTATGCCTAGACTTCCGTGCCCTTCTCCTTTGGCTGTGTCCCTCCTGAGCGTACTGCTCATTCAGTTCTTGTGGGGGAGGGGCACAGATAAAACTAAAATGAGTCGAATACTCAGTAAGCGTTACTTCATACCGTTAAAATATAAAAACATAGGTTTTCAGTCATGCATTCATCATTCCATACATACTATACGTACATGCATACGTGCTTTCGTTTGAAAACATCACTGACGGGATTTTTCTTCTTAAAAATCAGTTTTATTTTCTTAAAACGTTTCTCCCGTCAGTGCCTACATTTCTTAAAGAGTGCCGTGCATTCTTACGTTACTTTTTCTTTTTGTAAACGTCAATAGACGGGGGTTTTCATAATTAAAAACGTGTTTTCTTTTGGTAAAACTGTACCCCGTTACTGCCTTCAATTATTGAAGAGTGTCATGCATTCATACATTCTTTTCTTATCGCTTTCATAGGCCAGTGCACACTGTTATGCCCCGTGTGCTAGGGTTAGCGGCCTTTTGGGCCGATGGATTCGCCCGTGGCCACGGGTTGGAATCCCTTTCCGTCAGGGATGCAGCACTGGGTGCACTACCAGATACTACCGCCCGGCATTGCAATCGCCCATTCATTCATTTGGGTACCCCGTTCATTCATTTCATGTGGCCGTTACGTATTTTCATACATTTATGCACGCTCATGCCTTTCTTTCGTTCTTTCTTACGTTCATTCATTCATGGCGACTCTAGAGAGTCGCAACTTTCGTTCATTTCTGTGCATGAGCATGCCTTTCTTTCTTTTCATTTCGTTCGTGCTTTCATGGAAAACGTCTTTTTGTGAGAAAACATTCTTTTCGTGAGAAAACGTTCATTTGGGGCGAGAGCCCGAAAACATCTTTTCCTTCATCGTCTTTTCTTTGAAAATACATACAATAGATACCACGTATAGTCATCCATTCACATGCATAAACTTAATACTTTTGGGTGCGTGAAAAGGGGCTGCCAAAGGGGGCCGTACATACTTATACTTTAAATGCATTACTTTTCGTTCTTCTTTTCGTAAAATGTCTGCCCTTGAAAAGGGAGACCAGTTCTTTTCTTAACTTTCGTAAGGAAAAATGTTTCTTTTACTTTTTCGTACCTTTAGAAAACTCTAGAAGAGTATGAACGTAACACTTACCTGGACTCCATGCTACTTTCATACCATACAGTCCGTTCATACCGTACAGTCCATTTATGCGTGTCAGATGGCAACCTACATGCATACATAACCTTAACGTTATTCTCTATCTAGTGCATAAGCAACTGACTAGAAATAGAGCTATGTTTTACTTAAAGAACACTCTCCTTCTATACCGTGCTTTTTCACGTTTCTTATTATGATAACAACGCTTAGGGATCCATTACAGTCCCTATTTCCTTCAACCTTGACGTGCTACTCCGAGCGCTTACTCACTAGGGTGAACTCATGATTCACCTTAGGATTAAACACCAGGACCTTTGTCCTGTTCTTCTTATTAACCACATTCTGATGCATGACTTAGACTGACTAAGTCATGCATCCCATTCTTAGACAGTACCTTCATCCTCACCTTCATGCATCTTAGCTCACTCTACTTCTCATGACCTGACCATCCATACACATCACACGGCTCTAAGCCAACCCTAAGGCTTAAGTACCGTGTCATCATACATAGGACAGACCACCCATTATATACGATAAATTTGTCCGGCACATGCATCTAACCAGACAACACACGTACATTGATCACAGACTCGTATGGCGAACGCCATACTTCGTTACCAACCTTCTCATACTCGGCTAGCACGACTCTTCGTACAATGAGCGTATCATGGCGGATCTTGCCGTGTACAGTGACTGTTAGTCACGCGCAGTGACTGTCCAACACGTGCAGTGATTACCTACCACATAAAGTGGTGGTTTAGGCTCGCGCTAGGCTAGGGGAGGTTGCTAGTGGAGCCATGGAGGCTCGGTGGTGGTCGGCACAGCGGTCTACAGTGACTGGCCATGCACTGTGAGGGAGGATAGGCCGTGGGAGAGTGCGAGAGAGTGTGGGGCCGTGGGTGATAGATCGGGGCCGTGGGTGGTACCGTTGGACTCGTGGTGGCCTAAGGATGCCGGTTAGGGTGGTCGTTCACCGTGGGTGGCGGCGGATCGGGGCAAAACCCGTGCATCACCACGGGTGACACCGGGAGGTGGAGGAGAGGCCTATTGGCCGTGGGTTTGCTGGAGGAGGAAGGGGGAGACCTCAAGAGTCTCATGGTGGTGGTCGGTGGTCGAGGTGGCCGCGCACGGCGGTGCTAGGGGCTCACACAGTGAACCCGTGCGTGGAGGAGCCTAAGCTCGTGCATGGCGGCTACCGGCGGGGAGAGGGAGGCTGAGATCAAGGGGATAGGCCGGTCGGTGGCTAGGGAGGCTGCTCTAGCAGTGGTGGCATCGGAGGACGGCACACGGCGGCGGATTGGCTCCAAAGCCCATTCGGGTTTGCACCACCGTAGGAGGAGGAGGAGGGAGCGTGCGGGAGTAAGGCCGGCATGGTTGGACTCGCCGGAGGGAAGCGGTGCCGGTGGTGTGGGCGGTGAGCTAAGTCGGCGTACGGCGGCGCCGGGCCGGGGCTGGAGGCGTTTGGTGGAGAGAGAGAGAGGGGCTACGTATGGGGGAACCGAACGGGAGGAGAGAGAGAGGAGAGGGAAAAGTGAGAGGAAAAAGGGAGGGGCTGGGGTTTTATCCTGAAATCCGACATCTGGGGGTCTATAAAAATGGTCTACGATGACCTTTAAATACTGATTTGAAAATGCGTAAAAGCTAACTTATTTAAAAGCACTGAGAGGAATTAAGATAGAATATTATTTAAAATAATATTCCTTCATCATTGATAAAATGATGAAGTCTTACTTAAAATATTTAAAAGAGTAAAACTATTAAATAAATAAAAATTTCATCATTATTTAAATCACATAATATTTTAAATAACTGGAATCATTTATATAAAATGATTTTCTACAATTATAATATTTTTGGAGCTCTTCAAAGATATTATAATTGAGTTATTTAAAATATTTTCTATTTAAATAGTAATAGGAATCTTCCATGTAAAAATACACATTACTTTAAAACACAAAACTAGCTTTATAGATTACGTAGTATCTTTAAAATCAAGCCATCGGGATCTGGCACGCGTAACGGGGCTCTTAGACACTAGAGAGGGGAGTGAACAGGCTGACGCATCTGATGTAATTGCTTACGTCAGAAAAAGGAAGGAGCAGGGTGTTACACGGCTAGACCGAGCTCTCATAAATTCTTCTTTTGCAAATTTCTTCCTGACGACATACTTTGAATATTTGGAACAGAAGTCTTCCGATCATTCTCCTATGGTCATTAGCTTTCAAAAAATTGTTCTAAGCTACAATCCTCATCCTTTTCGATTTCAAAATATGTGGTGCTTTCATGCAAGTTTTCGACAATGTTTTGAAGAGATTTGGAGTGAATCGATCCTGACTTTTGGTTTGTTGAAATTGGCAGAAAAATTGAAGAAGGTGAAGACTGCTCGGCGTGCCTAGATTCGCAATGTTTTCGGGCATGTGGGGCAGAATATAAAGATGTTGGGGGAGAGGTTGGAGATATTAGAAAATCAATTACAACGAGAATATAATTGAGATGTTGAGTGTGAATATCTTACCACCAAAATTGAGCTAGATACTTGGGAATATAGGGAAGAAACTCGTTTATCATAGTTGGCCAACAAGAAATGGCTTCCAAAAGGTGACCAGAACACTAGTTGTTTTCATGTTAATGTTAACCAAAAAAGGAAGAAACTCATTACTCAAATGGTTCTTCAAGATGGTAGTGTACTGGAGATGCCAGAGCAGGTTCATGAGGTTGCTACAAATTATTTCAAGGATTTGCTCACGTCACCAAATTCTGTTGTGCAAGGGGATTTATCTGAGTTGTTGGCTGAAGAAATGTCTATGGCTGATAATCTTGAATTCGTCCGTGCACCAATAGTTGGAGAGGTTCAGGTTGTTTTGAAATCAATTCTGAAGGAGAGTGCACTAGGTCCTAACGGGTTTGGGTCAACTTTTTATTTACATTGTTAGGAGTTTATTAAGGAGAATGTGGTGGAGGCTACTGTGGATTTTTTCTTGGGTATCACTCAGTTCTTACCCCGTTTGATTTCGCCTGAACAAGGAGCCTTCATACTAGGATGAAGTATTTTTTACAACATTACTTTAGCCCAAGAATTAGTGCAATCCTTCAATAAGAAAGTGAAGGGTGGAAATGTTATGCTAAAGATTGATATAACCAAAGCATATGATCATGTTGATTGGTCTTTTTTGGCACAGGTTCTGGACAGGTTCAGTTTTTCCTCCCATTTTTGCAGGTTAGTGATGAGTTGTGTGACAACTCCATGGTTTTCTATAATGATGAATGGGACGTATTAAGGTTTTTTTCAACTACTCGGGAATAAAGGTAAGGTAATCCTTTGTCGCCTTATTTATTTATTCTTATGGAAGAAGTGTTGTCAAGACTTCTACGGAAGAATTTTGAGGAAGGTCGAATACGTTGCTTTTCACATCCAATGGGCGCGCCTTTGGTGTCCCACCTTCTCTATGCCGATGATCTCCTGGTGGTTGTTAATAGTAAGAAGAGCTCAATGTGGAGACTTGTTAATATTTTGGAGATTTATGAGAAATGGTCAGGCTAATTAATAAATAAAGACAAGTTGGTTCTTTTCTTTTCGAAGAAAATTGATATCTCAAGACAGTGGAGTTTAATGAGATTGACAGGGTTTGTAGAGGGGAAATTTCCAATGACATATTTGGGAGTTCCCCTAGTGTCAGACCATCTAACCTCCAGAGATTTAGAGCCTATGGTAACAAAGATACGAAATAAAGTGGTTGGCTGGAACTTAAGGTTGCTTTCTCAGGGTGCTTGACTTGTTCTTCTTAAGCATGTCCTCTTATGCATGACTACTCATCTCTTGGCCGTGATCCATGTGCCTATGATGTTCTTTAAAAAAATTAATGATCTACGTTTCTTTTGGGGGAGATTGGAGGTAAACCGAAGAGGAAATGGTGCACCTAGGACCATTTATGCAAACCTGTCAAAGAGGGTGGCCTGGGTTTTAGAACCTTTTTGGAGGTACAATGATCCTTACACTTGAAATTCGCTTGGAGACTCTTAACGGTGGATAATATATGGAGTAAGTTCTTTCGGGCTAAATATGTCAAACAGGGACATGTGGTTATTGCCGAACCAAGTAATACTGCTTCTTGTTTCTGGGAATCAACTCTTCGTGTGCTACCAGATGTGGTTGACAACGTTCAAGTGAAAGTTAAGAATGGCGGCTCATCTTTATGGTATGATAGGTGGTAGACGAGTGGGCCATTATGCAGCAGTTCTAAGTTGAGAGTTGAGGGACTCAAAATTAAAGATGTATGGGTTGATGGCTCCTAAGATGAAAACAAGCTTGTGGAGTTGGTTGGTCTGGAAAAGGCTGGGGAAATTATGCAAGAAATAGTTGTCGGCAAAAAGGGACAGGATATTATCATTTGGAAGCCTGCAGTTGATGGAAAATTTTCGTCAAGCAGTGCTTAGGATTTAATTCGCATAAAGGGAGTTGAGCAACCTGGTATGGACTAGATTTGGCATTCATTGTTGCCAAAGAAAATATCCATTCGTATGTGGAAAGCCAAATTCGGTTCACTAGCGATTGATACTCGAGACCAATCGTTGGGTATACCACTTGCATCTCGATGTGACTGCTGTTTAAAAGGGGAAGAAGAGTTGGTGGAACATGTGTTAAGGTTAGGCAATATTGCATCTTAGATCTGTGTATTGGCATCAATTGCACTTGGTGTTCCTAGTTTGGAGGGATCAACATGGTGGGCGACAGTAAGGTTGTGGTTTTCTTATGGAAGAAAATCAAGTCATCATGGAAGTTTAATTGGCATGTTACCGTCTCTCATCACTTGGCGATTATGGCTAAGGAGATATGCAAAGCTCGGATGGAGGGGGTGCAGGAGTCGGCAATGGGAGTGTGGTTGGCGGTGAAGGTATGGCTACATAAACTCTCTACACTTATGGTTAAAAAATGGTCTACTTCCTCCACTGATGAGGCCATTCTAACAGCACTTGAGGTGCCTTGTATTGATTATCCAAAGAGAAGACCGAGGCTTATTTTTTGGAGCAAACCTGTATAGGATTTGATCAAACTAAATGTGGATGAAAGCTGTCGTGGTAATCTTGGTAACTGTGGTGGTGGGGGTATTTTACGAGACCATGGAGGGAATTTTATAAGCGCTTTCTCTACTCATTTTGGGCATGGTACTAATAATGAAGTGGAACTACGAGCCTTAATAGTTGGTGTTGGAGTTTGCAAAGAGATGGGTTTTCTCAAAGGTTACGATCGAATGCAACTCTAGTCTTGTGGTTAGCTGGATAAAAGATTAAAGGTGCACGGCTTGGTACCTATGGGATTTTTGGGATGAGTTGATAATTTCTTTACATGGTCTTCATTTTACCATTAAGCATCAATTTAGAGAATGGAATAGTTCGGCAGATTTTCTTGCACGTATGAGAGAGGAAGGTCTTAATAGAAGATTTACTACAATTTACTCTTTACCACAGCATATAAAAGGCATGATTCGTTTAGACAAGATGTGGGGTGTGGTATTTCGAGGATTTCTGGAAGGAAATTCTTGATATTATGAGTTCCATGACTTGCTCGATCAACCATGTTTTTCGTGAGAAAAATAAAGTTGCTGATTGGTTAGCCAAGCATGGGGCTTGTGGAAGTGATTCTGTTTTTTCCCATTTGACGAAGACTCCTCGTGCGCTGCGTGGACTTATTTGCATGGACTACTCTGAGATGCCTTTGCTTTGTCTTAGTTAGTCTCGTTTGTCTTTTGCTTGTGGTTTTGTTGTTTCCTGCTTTTTTTTTTTATATATTCTGGTTTGGTTTTTTCTACATGATGGATTTTCTTTATACCCCAGATGCTTGAGTTGTAACCACGGTTTTCCTCTGTCACAAGTGTGGGTTATTAATAAAATTAGAGAGGGGTCATTCTTGGACAGATGACCCTAACTCTTTAATAAAAAAAAAAAAAATGACTCGTTTAGACAAGATTGGTCTTCCAAGCATTAGAATTTAATTGTTTTAGCAATTTTGAGATGTCTTGTTTTAATTATTCTTTGTTTGGTTGTAATAAGGTTTTCCTCCACCATAAGTGAGGATGTATGAATAAAGTTTTTGAGGTGCAAAAAAAGAAAAAAGAAAGAAGCCATACACCATGCCATTAATTTTGTACTATGGGTCAAGAACAATAACTACATATAGGAAAATGTTGATCATACTCAAATCTCTCACATACTTCCCATACTTGAGCCTCATGCTCGTTGTCATAATCCGCAAAATAGGATCCACACTCTTGCACATTTAATCAAATTCTTTCTTAACTTGACAAACTTGCTGATAGTATTCATTGGATGTAATGTACAAAAACTTGGAAATGGAGCATGTCACCTATAGAAAGACGTAAAAATTCTATAAAAACCCTCACATTACCCAAATTATCATAAGTGGGCTGCCCTGATCTCCCGTCATCCTCAAAGTGGTTAACATATTGTATCTCCTCATCACCCATGAGGTCAAAGGCTTTTTCATACTGCTAGGTCATCTCAAACATCAAGAAGGTTGAGTTCCATCTTATAGAAATACCAAAACACAACCCCTTCTTACATTCAATACTCGCAGCTCGAATAAAACTTGATTAGCAATTAAACAAAACTCATTGTAGCCTCCAAGGCCCTCCCAATGGTATCACCTTTGTAATTGTAAATTGAATAAAACTTGAGAGTTATTTTGTTTAATTGCCAGTCATAATCTACAAAATGGGTCGTCCAAGACATATAGTTCAAGTTTTAGATCAATGTCCCTGTATTAGTGGTGAGACAAACATTTTAAGCCCTCAATTAGTTTCTCAATAAATCTTTGTGTACACCGTATAGTATAATAATTTCATTTACCACCATGTGACGAGAAAGAATGTTAAACATAGGTTCTAAGAACTTAAAATATGCTTGGAACCCTTCAACCTCGACAAACCAAAAGGGTAGCTTGTCTATTATGACCATACGAGTTAAGTAACTCCTACACACCTTCAAATCCTACTTAGTATACCCTTTCAAAGTCCCCCCACTACTCTCATTCGCCATCTTTTTAATTCCAATCTCTAATCTAGAATGACTTTTTTTTTTGTAAAGAACATCTAATTGGACTCTTCTTGCATTATTCTTCTAAGTGAACTTTTAATTAGGATATACTATGTATTTTGTAGTGACATCCATACACTTTATCACAATGATTATACTTGAATTTTAAGTCATTGGGACCACCACGCTCTAACTTGGTGAAGTGATTCAACACAATGGAAGCAGGTTTCTCATTTGGTGGGCCCATGAGTGTAGGGGTAGTGGTAGTATTAGGGGTAAGGGTATGGGTAGGGGAGCTAGTAGTCCTAGTATTCGGACTTGACCACTATCCATGGAGTCACAAACTCACAAGCACCTGACATAATACAAAAATCACATAACAATTAAAATCATACAATCATACAAATCAAAATTGATTGGGGTTTCAGTTTTGAAACTCTGAATCATATTAGGTTAAAGGTTTCAATATGAGCCCCTAATGTAATTTAGGGTTTCAATTAGAAAACCTAACATAAATTCAGGTTTCAGATTGAAACCAAAAACTAATTTAGGGTTTCGATCCTAATCAATCCCAAATTCCAATCAACAATTCAAATCAATACACATAATCTAATCCTCCACAGCACAGAAAACACAATCTCATCCTCCAAATCCATTGAACAATCCCATCCTCCATTGTCCAATCCATTGCAAAAAAATAAAAATAAAATAAAATCGAGACTAGGGTTTTGGAATACTTATAGAGATGTAGAGAGAATAGGTTCAATGCTCGGAGACAGCATGAGCTAAAACAGGGATAGCGACGACTACGGCAAGAGAGGATGAGACTTGAGAGGAGAGTGACGAGGTGCGAGATAGAGAGAGAGACATAGGGGTCTGAGAGAGTGAGAGAGACTGAGGGATTTGGGTGTGGGACTCGAGACAATTGGGGGCTTTAGACCTACTTTCATATTTCTCAATATGATTATGTTTTTATTGTTGGGATTATAATTCTTGACCTATGTTCATATTTGTTATTATTAGGTTTTTAATATTAGTTTTATTATAGGTTAAGAACTGAAAATATATTGATTTTTTTGTTAGTAGGTTGTCTTATTGTTTTGTTTTTAGATATTGTGGCAACTAATAAATATAAATTTTAGGATTAATTACACTTTGCCCTCTCGAACTTTCACTCAATTCACAATGTGCCTCTGAAACTATTAATTGCATCAAAATAGACCCTCGAACTTTCAAAACTTCCCAACCCCCCCTTCCGCCTACAACCAACGTTAAATCTAATGAAAATTTATTCCAAAGGTATAATTTTTATCTAATTTATTATCATTGACCATATAAAATGTAAAATAACATATGCTATCAAGTAATAATAAATCCTTAATCATTAACCATATATAAAATTATTTTATACCTAAGTTACAATCAAGTATGAATAATTTATGTATACAATGAAATTATTTGATATTCCTTAACTATATATAAATTAATAAAAAAAATTATTTAATGATTTATAATTAATTGATAGAATATATTATTTTATATTTTATATGGTCAATGATAATAAATTAGATGAAAATTACATCTTTGTAGTGAATGTTATGCACATGAGCAGTACGTGCAATTAATTTTCGTTAAATTTAACGTTGCTAGTATACAGAAGGGGGATTGGAAAGTTTTGAAAGTTCGAGGGTCTACTTTGATGTAATTAATAGTTTTGGAGGTACATTGTAAATTGAGTAAAAGTTCGAATGGGCAAAATGTAATTAACCCTAAATTTTAACTTTTATGTGAAATTATGTTAATTAGGTTAAATGGGTTATACAAATTAGTTCAATCTATTTACATGAAACAAGCTGAAAAGAGTCATGTCGTGTTGACCTATTTTTAATTAATTATTAAATGGGTAGCATTAGGGTTTGAAGGTCTGACTCGTTTAGCTTAACGAATCGTGTTCTGGTTGACCTATATAGTCAAATGTCTATGACTTGACAAGATACGAACACGATCTGTGAACACGAATTGTCACACCAAAATGGGGCTTTGAAGCCTAGGCTAGCACAACTTGGAGGAAAAAACATCGTGAAAATGACAATCCCAATAGGCATGAGTGAAGCCTTGCAAAAAGCTTTTGTTAGGGATATTAATGGTGTTACTAAAAAAATTGTTAAAAAAAATTAGCAACTTATTCTAGTCCCAAAAGGACTTCCCCAAAGATTACAATTCTAAGTTTGTACTAACATTTTTTCCTAGACAATTAGCAGGTATTGATAGTCTTGAGCAATGGCAAAGCTTGAATAAATGTCCCAACAAAAATCAATAAAAATTATACTACCAAGCACTAGCGGAACAAGCACCATCAAGCCTCCTTTATTTTTCACGTGGGTCTTTTCCAGTACATTGTTTGTTTGTTGGCCTCTTATCTATTACAAAAAAGTAAAGTCTAGGTAAATTGAAATACCCATAAATTAAAAATATATATATTCTACATATTTTTGTGCTCTTTAAAGATAACATTTTTTGATGACTCTAGTAGGTAGTACTATTCACCTGGGTGTGAGTCCGGGTACTCAGCTATATTCGAACCAGTACCCAAATATGTAATTCGATCTAGGTATCTGCCCAAATTATCCCCCATTATGACTTGGGCGGTTACCCAGGTGTACCCAAGCTTTTGAAACCTAGAAATTTAGGTACTCAAATATCCACTTTTTTTCAATTTTTTTTTTTATCACACGTGAATAAAAAAGTGAAACAAGCAATGATGTAAATGTAAAAAAGATTAAGGAGTTATCTAGTGATTTTTTAAAGAACATAATCTGCCTTCCACCCAACTACAAGATTGAGGAGTTACCCAGTGATTTCTTAAACAAGCCAAGCGAAGTCTTATTATGAAACTAAGATATGCCATCTCCACTCAAACGTGTAGGAAGCTTCCATTTATATCAGTTGCATTCAACTGATTGCAAACAAGACAAGTTGTGTTATTGATCTATGAGCAAAAAACATTACTAACACAAAGAGTTCTTTAATCAAAGAGATGTCAAACTATTCATCATTTCTCCTTTACAACATTGAAACTTCAAGACATAACAAATGCACGTATCAAACACTATTGTATGGCTATAGTATATGTATTGGAGAGACCAAGAAGAGACACCACATTAATTAATTAGACCAAAGGAATATATAAAGCACATGACACAAAGTAAATACATACAAAATTACATGGATATGAGTTATAGAACCAATAACATGGGCTTTTATCAGTGATGTAATCTCACACCAAACAGAAGCTTCAGTCTTGTGTTTATCTCCTGCAAAGGAATTAACAAGACGAAGTGCCATTCAAAGACCAAGAACCTCGATGCATTAGTAACTCACGACTCTTTCAAATCCTCTTAAGGTCTTGCAAGGAGTGTTTAGAATACAAATCCACAATATATATATAGAGAGAGAGAGTGAGAGAGAGAGAGAGATGATAGATATGAAGATATGAACAACAAACTACTCCATCACCACTATTAAGACCTATTTAGACCTTGGAAATAAGAACACCATGTATCAATCATTTTGCAGGCTTGTATTATTAAATATGTAGACATGTTAGTGAAAACTATAGCCAATAGCTGCATCACATCATTATCTATTCTCTTATTTTGCTAAGTGATTATGCGAGATAAATACAAAGGCAGAGATTGCAGGTTGGAATGTAGGGGTGGGCTCCAACTCCAAAGAAGTCAGAAAGTCCACCTTCGACTAGAGTCGGAGGTAATCTCGGACTTTGACTCTCATCACTCCAATGAGAGTCGAAGTTCAACTCTGATTGGAGGTCGAAGTTGCCTATCGAAGGTAGGAGATCCGGTTGGAGTTGGAGTTGTCCTAAGGCCTAATGCCCAATCTCTTTTTGGGCTTCCCATTTTCGAAAAACCTGTTTCAAAAATAAATAAATAAAATAAAAAGACAAAATCACCAACAGCCCAGTGGGCTTCCAATTTCTAAAAAACTATTGTAAAATATAATTACAAAAATATAAATACAATGAGTAAATTACATACATTACAAAATCAAAGAAAGAAAAATGCACAATCACAAACACAATGCAAAAGAACCACCAAACAACTAGCACATTCACAACCAAACAACCTCCACAATCACAAGTTCACAACCAGTCAACCACCACAATTACAATCATGATCACCACCAAACAACCACCCGTCCACCACAATCACAACCAACTTCACCAAAGTCTTCAACCAATGTACAATGTAATAATGTATCAGAATAAAACAAAAAACTACAAATTAGTGATTACAAATTTACAATAATTATCAGCACCATCAACCTCCAAATCCAAGCATCCTGCATTGTTTTGGAAATAAAAAAAAAACATTAGACATTACACTAAGCCAAATTAAACACACTAATAGTTAAGTACCTCAAATTAAAGTTAATGATATACCAGACAATCCAGACTTAATCCCTCGGTGCGTCCATCTTAGTCATTTGCAATTATTCTAGAGTTGACAACTAGGTCGCCAAAATCATAAAAATTATAAGTTAAATAATTAAAAAATTAAAAATATGTAAATAATAATTTAAAAACATAAAATTACGTGATTCAAGCCTATACCTCTTGGCATCATTAACAATATCTAGTCCAATAGGCGTTAAACTTAGTCAATTCTGTGTGCAAACAAAGGCCTCCACCGTGGTCGAAGCCAATGAACTCCAATAAGCATCTAATACGCAACCTCCGGTGATAAACATAGACTCAGAAGCAACCATAGTGATAGGAATGGCTGGCACATCCCGAGCTATTCGAGAAAGGACTGAAAACTTAGTGGAATGAATCTTCCACTAAGTTAATATATTAAATGTATCACTAGGTGCCTCGACATCTTCTATAAAATAACGTTCAACCTCAGACTTACGCTGCATAATATTCTTTGATGCTTGGATTTGATGATATTGTCGCATCAAAACAGATAAACTCATTGCATGTGTGTCATCTAAGGAAGATGTCTAGCCAGTCAGTTGTGAGGAGCTACCACTTTCGCTTGAAGATTTATCAATATTATTGTAATGACTATATAAGTCATCAATATTACTCTTCGACACTCTAATAAACTAATCATCACCGAGGAAATCCGTAATCCAAAAGTCTACAATAACCAACTTATATCGGGTTAAGAATCGCATCCACAAATAATAATTTATTTATTTTCTCAACATCACCCAATATTTATTATATTTGGATTTCATCTTCATAGCCATACCATTCAACAATCTGACAATGTCAGTACAATTCTATTGCAAGTGGTCATAAAGTCCCAAGAGCTTCACAATACAATATTTGAAACCAGATATATACATAGTTATGTCATAAAATAACTTCAAAAATTGAACAAAATACCTCACATTGGCCCAATTAACAGTGTCCAGCTCACCAAGTCCCCTTCTCCCCCAATTGGCTCCAGCAAAGCATACCTCAGGATCTCATTCTCGACCTCCATCTACTCAAATGCTCTTTGATACTTTTGTACTACATCCAACATTGTGTATGTAGAGTTTCACCTGGTGGGAATGCCCAAACTTAACATATTAGAAGATGAGATCTCAAGTTGTTTGGATATAGGCATAAAATTGCCAAACCTTGGGGGGAAGCCTTCAAATATCTCACAAGTTTGCAAACTTTAGTAATTGAATCATCAACCTCCTTCAACCTCTTAGCAACTATGAGTTGATGATATGAGTACAATATCAAATATGGATAAACTCATTCTCATGAATTGTACTTTTTTTTTACTGTCATATTTAGCCTGAACCAATCAATTGTAGTGTTATTGGCATTAGCATTAACATTGCCAACTGTGATACAAAGTAATTTTCGAATCCCCCAATCAGTTTTTATTCAGTTATCCAACTTCTTTTCTAATGAATGAATGCTTGTGATCTTCAATTTGTTTGAAGCCAATAATCTGCGTATGCAACTTCCACTCACTATCAATGAAGTGGGATGTGATACACATGTAGTTGAAATTCTGTATAGATATTCATGAATCAATCGTAAATGAAAATCTTTGGCCAATAGTAATAAACATCTCTTTCATTTCTGCCTTTTTATTGGTATGCATCTTCATATAATATCGCATCACCGTAAACCGTGAAGGCATAAAAAATCGTGACTCAAGACGCTACACAAATTTATGGAAGCCTTTTTTGTCAATGGTGATAAAAGGCATCTCATCCATAAAGATCATTTCGGCAAGTAAATCTCTTAACATCTTCTCACTGTATTTAGGGATTGACAGTTTCTTACTCTGCGTACCATCAGTGATTGTAGAAGTTTCATAACCGAGATTCGTCTGATCATTTGCCACAACCCTTTGTGTATCTTATACTACTGGTAGGTCATAAGATGTACTATTAATACAGAGGTGCCTTGCTTCTTCAAATGACAACCACAAAGTTGCTCACTGTGGTGTCATCTTGCTTGTGCGTTCTCACGATTACTGAAAATTTTGGTGAAATGTACAACCTTTTTTTACTAGGTCGTGGTGGCCGATTGACATCAATATCCAACTCCTCATCCTCATTAAGAATTCCATCATCTTCTATATCTATTGGTACTCGATTACTTGCATATGAAGTAACTGCTCTAGATGTGGGTCTAGGGGTAAAAGTACCTGTCAATGTAGGAACTGTGGCATCCCCTTGTGGACGATTGTCTCCAGTAGGTGTAGCATCCATATCCAAATCAGTTGTGCTGAAAAATGAATTAGAAGAAAAAAAATATGTACTGCATATATATATTATTTATGAAAAATTCTATGCACCATATTATTATCTCATTTTCATCCCACTAACTATGATGTAACACATTTATTATCATTAGATAATCATTTATTGCATGCTTCTTTATTATCCAATAATGATAAATGTGTCACATCTTACTTAGTAAGACAAAAATAAGATGATAGTGCTGTGTATAGCATTACTCATTATATATATATATAGGCTGTAACATCCAATGGGAGGAATGATTTCTGATCTATCTACTCATGTGAATCATGCCATAGGAAACATCAAAGAAGATATATTAAATAAAGCAAAGAGATTAGGCTGTCATGAATTGTCCCTAGCTTAAGCTAACCCATGCAATAATAAAGCAAGCCAAACAATTCTCATGCAATAAAAAATTACTTAGGAAAATTGGGACTAAGCATGCAACAAACACAATCAGTAGTAAAGGCCATTTATTCACAAAAACCACTTCTTTTTGTTTCAATAAAGACATATTGTTTTTATATATCTACGTCTATTTGTATTGTTGCATAGATCCAATTCATGGTGTATCACATGCATGCATGCAATGCAAAAAACCTTCTTAGAGTTTTGGATTTAATATCATGGATGACGAGTAGAGAGAAGCTGAGAGGAAGATTTGCAAAAGAGTGAGGGGGAGAAGGGGGGTCCTGCGTTTTGGACCCCCCATGTGTAGAAAATGACATCATTCCACTTGAAACGGAACAACATAGTTTTGTTAGCTTTGTTAAAATGAAATCATATTGATTTTTTTTTTTAAAAACAGTTGGAGTACGGAGTAGGAGTTTGGAATCCATTTGGCCTCCAAAAGCGACATAAAATTTTGGAGTCACTTTGATTCCGACTCTGAATTCTAACTACTTTAACTTTGTCGGAGTCGAAATCGGAGTTGGAATGGGCGTCGGCCGGAGTCAGAGCCAACAGAGGTTTGCACAGCCCTATTGGAATGCATTTAGTATGAACTTAATCATTATTGGTGTAATAATTACAGTGGACTGCACTAATGTCTAATATATATTTTTCTCATCTATTTTGTTTACAAATCAATGGAGAAATGTACTTGGAGAAAAGTAGCAGAGGGTCAAACAAAGGGTGGGCTTTTGAGCTTACTCAGACATAGTTGACATATTGAGTTTTGGAGTGTGAACTTTGTGTTGCAAGTCTCGAGGGAAAATGCAAAGCTAGTCATCTTCTCCAGACATATACACATACACATTTAAGGATTTTCTTATGATATCTCCAATTTCAAGAAGGTAATGCACATGTAATTCATATATTGCACCAATGTCCAAGTATCGGTGGTAAGACAATCCTTTGACCACTCAATAGCTTTTAGCTTTATCTCCTCATTTGTGTACAACTTAACACAATCTCTTCGAAAGTGGTTAAGGATGGAAATATATGTGTGTGTGTATATATATATATATATATAGACTACAAATCAACCCCATACTTTATAAACCCATCATGCTCCACAAGCTTAAAAGGTCATCCACACCTAATAAAAAACTTAGCAGTTGACACTTGAAGTTCTTTTGTATCATACTTTACAAGCCCTTGTGGATTACACACTCTTCCTTTAGCATCTCTCTTAGCACGTGAGTTTTGACTTTTTCAACTCTTTTAAGTCCAAGAAAATAAGTTTTACATGCTTTTGTTGTGGTGGTGCATCATAAATGAATTACCATTGACAATTAAATAGCTTAGAGCAATAATTGCAGTGAGCTTTTGGGTTGTGATGGTCAATAGGTTTCACTTTAGTAAAGTGTTTCCATATCATCGATTAATTCTTAGTTCTTCTCAGTTTCTTGGCTTAAGGTAGGAGGGATTGTGTAGGATTTTGTGAATTTGTGGAAAAAGGTGTCGGAAGACTCACATGCTCCTCCACATCAATTTGAATAGAAAAAGAGTCATTACCAACCCTATCACCCCCAAGTGTTGTACCAATATCACAACTCAAAGTATCTATTCCAGATTTTATTGAATAATAAATAGCAAACTACCGAAATATCAACGAATAAGTAAAGAGATAGATATAAATATTTATGTAGAATTTTTACAACTCAAAATTCTACCTGAAAATATGTTAAATATGATCTAACATGACGAATACTGATTTATGCATTAGTTATTTATTAGATCATATTAATGTTCATGAATCATTTATTGTCATCCATAATACTTATGAATATTTATGTGAGCGCAATAGTTGATTAATTTGGTAATGATATGAATACATTAGTCACATAAAATACTTATCTAACATGGATAACACATTATCTTTCATGTGCCTATATAGTCTTGAAGATGGCTTGTTCTGATTGGGGAACATTTTGGATGAATAAAGCACGCATACCAATAAAGAATAATGCATCATGCACTATAATAAAGGCCTCACCATCATTGATTGAATTTCATTTCTAATTATCATGAAAATTGAAAGCAAAACAATTTAATTTCAAAAGTTGTCAAGTTTGACTCATTGAGTACATAGTTTTTTGCTTTTGTTGATTGGAGCAAGGTTATGGTTCAATTTAAATTAAGTTACAATCCATGAAGCAATTTTGCATATATGAAGAATAAAATAAATAGGTAAATGATAAATAGACATTTCATCACTCAAAACCACCACTCTCGACAACCCTACTTACTAGTTTCCTCATCTTTTAACACCAAGACTAACAAGAGACATTTACATAATAAAATCGAGTTAAATATATATAAATAATGAAACGTCCATGATTTGATTTTGGAGATTAGACTAGAAATCTAATAAATGATGAATAGCCATGACATTACAAGCTAACTTATATTGAAGTTACGAAACATGTTTATATAAAAGGATAGCAAATTCTAGATAACAACATGATGTTGCACAACTTGAGGCAACTCACAACTAGTATATATATTTATAGATATGAAGGAAAAACACACAAAGTATGGAGATGTCAAGGCTTAACTGTATTAATAACTAACAACATTTCCTTAATTATGGAAATATATGATGATCACTAAACAAACTCAATATTTGGTAAATTGCCCTTAAACCTCAATATCTTATCACCGTTTTAACACCAAAACATCATCATGGCCCACTCGACTGTACTGTTGGACTCTGACCCTGTCGAAAAAATACATCAATATTATGAGTATCGAATCATTTTTATTGCGTGCCAATATAGTATATACTTGATGTATTTGAAAAAATAAATCTTGTGATGCTTTGATTATGGCTCTTACTAGATACACAAATTGTAATTTTAAAAAATCCTTAAATAATTTGTTCACACTTAATATAGGAGTTCTAAGTTGAAAGTGTCAAATAGAATATCATTTCTAATTCACCATACAAGTTGAGAATTTTGCTACTGTGAAGTAATAAGGAAAGTTTTTTGGTTCGAGAAATTTGAAGAGTAATGGAACGAGTGGGGTAGCCCTAGAGTGCACTTAGGCCCCCTACTCTTTATGGGCAAAGAATGGCCTGCCGCCTTAAAGTCAACCACTCAAACCCTCTACCTCTTACAAAGAAGAAGAATATAATTGGGTAGTCCTCATACCAAATACTCGGGTCCCCCATCCAACTTCCAGCATCTCCATCAGCAAATCAAGTCTCTAGGCTCGATAACCGTTACCATTGGGTTACATTCGAGAACGAGCCTCCAAACTCCATAACCATCGCATGTGGGTTGTCTCTAGGAATGAGTTGACAAGGCTGACAGTTGCCTAGGATGGATTCAGGGGTCATTGGATCCCTACCCACTTAGTGCAGGTTTACAATAAACACAACAAAACAACTCAAGCTCTAATGCCAAGACAACAACTCTTCCTTTAAATCACTTCGAGCAAGAAATCCATTTCTATCAATAGGGAAAAATAACTACCGCAAATACGAGTACTAGAATTGGTTTAGGCAAAGTTTGGGTAATATGTCACTTATTGACTTTTGGCTAATCACTCAAAACTTCAACTCTAATTTGGATTAACCATCTCACTCTCTATAATAATAAAATATTATTATCTCTTAATTTTTTTTTATATAATTTTTTAATGTAATCTTTTATTTATTTTTAAATACTTTATTTATTTTCATTATTATAATTTCCAACAATCTATACATCAAAACTACAAGATTCTCAAGAAAATGGAAATGATGTTCAAGAATGAAAACCCAAGAGAGAAAATAAGAATATTATATTTTTTGCCTAATAGACACATTTCAACAAATATGTTGAATCACTATGGCTAAAGTCAAGTTGGCATATTCAATGCCTATTCCAATGTAGATGAAAATGAGGATAACTTAGGTAAAACATGACTAACTATAATAAATGGCTATTCCAATGCCATTGCTTTGAGAGCAAAAACATCATATAAACATTAAAGCATAGATGAGTATCAAAGTATTATATCAACGTCAAAGTATCATTGTGAGCAACTGATTTTATTGTTTGACCCCAGTCATTCCAAATTGTATTAACATGTAATATTCAAGTGCAAAATAGACAAGCACGTATATTAAGGGTATATTTGGTGGATGAGAAGAGATGAGATGAAAAATTCTTAAAACTTCTCATAATTTCATTATCATCAAACATTACTCAAATACAAAATATTTTTCAATTTTTTAAATCTTCAATGATTTCATTTAATCATTATTAGGGGTAGACAATAGTGCCCCGCACCCCACTACCCTGTCTCTGTTCGCCCTACCCCCGCATGGGCCAAGTGGATCCCCCACCCCCACTCGTAGCCTCAGCATATATATATATATATATATATATATATATATATATATATATATTTAAACTTATAACAAAATGATGTCATTTGGGTATACAAAACGGCCTCGTTTTGTTTATGAACTAAAACAACCCCCCTGAACACCTCCCTCCCTCAAACTCCCACTCTTAACTCCCTCGATACCCTCTCTCTCAAATCTGTCTCACTCTCTCTCAGTCTCTCAGATCTACTCTCTTACTCTCTCTCTCTCTCTCTCTATTTGTCACACATCGTCATGCTGGCTTCGTTGCAGTCAAGGTATGTATCCCACTGATTTAGGGTTTCAATCAATCCGAAACCCTAAATTAAGTTAAGGTTTCAATATTGAAACCTTAATCTGTAACCCTAAATTAATTTAGGGATTTCGATATGAAACCCCATTCTGTTTTGGGTTTTCGATATGGAAACCTATTATGTTTTTGAGTGATTTTTGAATGGTTTTATTTGTTGTGTGATTTTTGCATCATTTCAAATTTTTGTGAGTTTTGAGAAATGGTTAATCAGTTAGATTCTGGTGATAGCTCTCCTACCCCTACCCCTATACTTAACCTTACCCTACACCTGCCACTAACCCTACCCCTACCCCTATGTCCCCACCAAGCAAAAAATCGGTTTCAGTTGTTTGGACTCATTTCACCAAACTAGAGAGTGATGATCTCAATGACCTCCAAGTTAAGTGTAACCATTGTGATAAAATGTATGAATGTCACTATAGGAGATATGATATATCCCAATTGAAGATCCACTTAGAAGAACAATGTAAAAAGAGTCCAATATTTTAAAATATTTACAAAAGAAGAGTCAATTTAGACTGGAGATGGGACATGTGGCCTTGACTTTTCAAATATATAAAAAAAAAGACTAGAGATTAGACTTCAAAAAATGGTAAAAGGGAGTAGTAAGGGGGGGACATTGAAGGGGTATACTAAGTATGATCTGGAGGAGAGTGTAGGAGACACTTAACTAGTATGATCATTATGGACAAGCTTCTGTTTCATTTTGTTGAGGGTAAAGGGCTCCAAACATATTCTAAGTACTTGGAACTTAGGTTTAGCCTTCCTTCTCACCACACGGTGTCAAAGGATATAAAAACACTTTAGAGTGTAGAGGAAGAATTGTTGAGATGCCAATTGGTGGGTCAAAGAGTTTGCTTCATGAACAATACATGAATATCCATACAAAAATATAATTATATGTCTTTGATGACCATTTTATTGATTGTGGTTAGAAATTTGACAAAAAACTTTTAAACAAAAAAATTTTAAAATTTTGTCAAATTTTCAATGACAAGGGTGAGACGATTGAAAAGGTCTTGGAGGCCACAACAAAGGAGTGTGAGTTGGAACGGGTTATGACTTACAATTTGACAATGCCTTTTCTAACGATATTGTTTGGGGTATTTTAAAACTTATTTTAGAGAGGCAAATAAGCAAATCATGGGTGATGAGTCTTTGCATGTGAGGTGTGCTATACATATTCTAAATCTAATTGTCAGTGATGGTTTGAAAGATCTTGATGATTTGGCCGCACATGTTAGAATTGCTGTGAGATTTTTGAGATCTTCACCAACTAGATTTGAGAAATTCAAGATTGCCGTGAGGGCTTCGGGTATAACATGCAAGAAGGGTCTTTTGTCAAGCTGTTCGTACAAGATGAAACTCAATCTTCTTAATGTTGTGACGATTAAATAATATAAGTTGGTCTTTGTGTCAATGGGTGATGAAGACATTCAATATGTCAGACATTTTGAGGCTGATGGGGGATTAGGTAAGCCTACTAATGATGATTGGGAGGTTGTTGATATTTTTGTAAACTTTTTTAGGGTTTTCTACGAGGTCACAAGAAGTCTTTCTGGTTCTTTGTACCCTACATCCAATTATTTCTGTCAGCAAATACGTAAGGTGAAAGAAGAATTAAATTACATGTGTAGGAGTGACAAAACTAGGTTACGGGAGATGACATTAATGATGAGAGTTAAGTATTACAAGTATTTGAGAGATTTAAGTAGCATGAATCTTTTCCTATATATGACTGTTGTTCTTAACCCCCAATATAGAATTTATGGAATGGTATATGGATTAGGATTAGCGCATAGGAAGGCATGGCTGGATCATATTGCAACAAGGGTTAGAGAAGCCCTTGATAGATTGTTTGATGAGTTTCTCGCGTTCAAAGGTGGCAATATTCCCAAGAGGTGCGAGCATCACCGCTACTCATTATTTAAACGCAAAAATTAATACAATTTTACAAATTTTAAAACAAAAAACAAAAATCAATATAACTTTATCAAATTCCAAAATAAAAATTATATTAAAAAATTATATTCATACAACTTTTTAACTTTGTAATATATTTATTCAAATTTTTCTCTCACAAAATTATAAGATATTCCAAATATTTATATATAGGGGTATAATTGGTCTGATCCGGTCTGGGAGGGGTCATGGATAAAAAATTTTGGCCCATCATTTTTGCCGGACTTGACCGTTAACTATTGGTTTGGTCGATCTGATTCAGTCTATGAATATTATTTTCCTCTTTTTTTTTTTTACAGAAAAATTAATACAAAGAATTAAGTAAATTAATAAAATTAAAATTAAGTTATCTCTTTAATATTTTATATATAATTAATGAATATTAAATAATTTTATTGTACATATGGTGAATGGTGATCCCTTAAATGAAAATTACATAATTAACTTATACAACTATTATAAAAAATAATATATTATATATATAATATTTAAAAATATATATACATTCGATCAATCTCAATCCGATTCGGTCTAAAAAAACTATACCTTGAGATAGACTAATAAACCTATTGATCCAGTTGGATTTCGGACTGATAGTTTTACACCCTTGTTCAAATGAGCTCTAAGTTGCACATTCGAGGTGAAACTCAAGCTGCCATCTATGTAAAAAAAGCACAATGTTGGGGGACAAAAAATGGTATCCTGTATTGTACGAACAAGTGCAAATGTATTTATTTTATTTTATTTTTTCTTTCAATCATTTTTTAAATTAAATATTTTTAAAAAATAAAAAATATCAATTTACTAATAGTCACTTCTTTAATTATTAAATAAAAAAATACAATTGATCGATTTTATTGGTGAGCTACATGGCCTGATTTGAATAGTGAGTTGAAATAGTTTGTAAATTGTAGTGAAATATTTGAATTGATATGAGATGAATTATAAATTCTTAGAGTTAAAATGTTTTATAAGATTTTGGAAAAGAAGAGAGAAAAAGTGAATAAAAATATTATAAATTTAAAATATTGTTAGAATATAATTTATAATATAATTTTTATTTTAAAATTTAAAAAAATTGAATTTTTATTTATATTTTATTTAAAAGTTTGAAAAAATTATAATATTTAGATAAAAAAAATTTAAAATTTAAAATTAAAAAATATTTATATTTATAATATTAAAATATTAAAATAAAATGAGATAAAATATTAAGAAAAATCTCAACATCCATGCCAAAGCTAAGTAGCATTTTCGAAAAACAAATTAGGATAATATACTCTGATAGGTTTGGAAAATAAGTTTTACTCAAAATTTTCATTTTCATCTCATCTCATTTTTACACTTTTTTCAATCTCCATACAAAATATAATAAATAATTCAACTTTTTCAAATCCTAATATAAATTTTTTAAATCTCAATTTAATTTTTTCAAATCTCAAAATTAAAAAATAATATTTTAAACTTTAAAATAAAACATAAAATTTTTATCACATCCCCTAAAGATAATCTAAAACGGTTCCGAGCCCGAGGCATAGTTCTCCCTCGTTAAACCGTGAAATCATCAACACGTGTGACGTTTTCACCACATTTCGTACGGTTCCCGCCGCCAAGGGTGTCCGTGACAACTCTCGCCACGCGCGGGCGAGCACTCACTCGCGCCATGATAGCCTTCGAAACCTCGTCTAACACACTGGAACACGAAGCAACCCACGGAAAGAAAGAAGACCAAAGAAAGCGCTAGACAGAGAAAGGAATAACCCACCAAAAGGTAGAGGACAGAGTGGTTTTCGAATTCCCAGCTTTTCAGTTTCCGTTGATTCCGTTTTCCTTCTCGTTAAGTTGCTTAAACCCTGAAGACGAGAAAGAGAAAGCGATGGAGGGGCCTTCGGGAGATAGTGAGAAAGAGGGGCCTTCGATGGAGGCACAGATGTCGTTAGCCGCGTCGACGACGTTTCCGGGGTTTCGGTTCTCGCCTACGGACGAGGAATTGATCTCCTATTACCTCCAGAAGAAGCTGGAGGGGTCTGAGAACTGCGTGGAAGTGATATCCGAAGTTGAAATTTGCAGATACGAGCCTTGGGACTTACCAGGTTGGTTTGTTTTTAGGCCAACGAAGCACTAATTGGAACATACATCATCTCTCTCTCTCTCTCTCTCTCTCTCTGTTTGGTGCTTGTAATATTTGTGTTTTGTTACAGAGCAACGTTTTGTGTTTGCTTTAGTAAGAGAATTGGAAATCTGGGGGAGGTAGAACTGACGAGTACAGTTTTACTTGCGTTTGGTTACTGAAAAAACGAAGGAAAGCAGAAGGGAATGCGATTTTATTTTTAAAATTTTGAGACTTTATATTTGAAATTCATTTATTCACGAGACTTGAGAAAACAGATACAAGTAGTCGGTTCGGCTGAAACTCGAATTTTTTTTGACAAAAATTCCTCTGAACATTCATAAATCAACAATTACATGGTTGTTCAACAAGAATACAGTCTTAATAACATCTGGGCCATCTTCCAGCCATACAGTCTCATTATCAACATTCAAAGCATGCTTTGCAGTCTGATGAGCAGCATTGTTTCTTTCCCTCGGCGTATATTGTAATTTCCAGCAGCTACAATCAGAGAAAACCTTCTTAATGTCCTCAATAAGCTGACCATACCAGGAGCAGTTTTCTTTAGGTGATTGAATCTCCTTAATGATATTCAAAGCATCACCTTCAAATATAACACTGCTTAAACCAGTTTCCTTACAAAAAGACATGGTTCTCCGTAAGGCATTGAGTTCTGCAAACACAGGATGAGAAACAAAAAACTGAGGATACATAGAGTAGCAATTAAAGAACCTTCACAATTTCTGATTACAACCCCACCACCCATCTTTGCATGATTCACATCCACAGCTGCATCCCAATTAGCTTTGTAGCAATCACTGGCTGGTTTCTTCCATTTCACATTTCTGTTTGTGGTACTGTGTGTCTGAACAGAGTTCCTTGATAAAACCTGAGCTCTTTTATACTCCTCCAATTCAATCTTAGCATGATTATGAATCGAGGTGGGACTCTCAAATTTCCCATAAAAAACTACAGCATTTCGTCTGAACCATATCCTTCTAAATACACAAGCTATTTCCTCCAATTCATTCTTCTGCAATCTACTCACCAGCTTTTCCCAAAGAGTTAAAAAATCTTCCTCTATACATGGCCATTTCTGTACCAGGCTTTGAGAGTCTGCAAATACATCTGACACAGCAGTACAAGACCATAAAGCATGACATATTGACTCTTCCACCAACCCACAGATTGGGCATAAACCATTATCAGTGACCTTTCGTGCAAACAGGTTCTTTTTTGTTGGAAGAGCCTCATTTGCTGCTTTCCAAAGAAAGACTTTAATTGAAGAGTTTTTCTACAGATCAGCCACTGTTCATGGCTGATCTGTAGCACACCTTAAGTGTATATATATACATATATATATATTTTTTTCTTTCAAGCAAAATGTGCGTTTTGCATTGTCCCTAACTCCCTAAACCATCTCCTCCTGCACCATCTCTTCCCTGATCCCTCTCTCCATAAAATCCCTCACCTCCATCAAACTCACAAGTATTAACTGAAATACTACTCTTCATCCTCATCCTCTTCTTCTTCAACATTCTTGTCCAAAAAGAAGCAACCTTTCGTAGCTATCCAGACACACTGATCACAACCCAAAATGTCTTCCGACTCCGGCGAGCACCTTAGGCAAACCAAGGCAGCACACAACCCAGGAGCCCTACCACCAGAACAAGAACAACTTCCATGCCTGCGCTGCAACTCCACCAACACCAAGTTCTGTTACTCTCACCCCGCCACTTCTGCAAGTCCTGCTGCTGCTACTGGACTCACGGCGGTACCCTCCGCGACATACCCGTTGGCAGCGGCTCCCGTAAGAAAGCCAAGCGCTCTCGCACTGCCACAGCCACAACCATTGTGTCCTCCCCCACTACTTCACTGCTGAACACTCAGGGGCCTGCTTTTTCGGCGGTGGGTGGGTTTGGACTTGGTATTTGTCCTGGGTTTGAGGAAATGGGATTCGGCCTCGGCAAAGGGGTCTGGCCTTTTAACGGAGTTGGAGATGGTCTTTGTCCCCTGTTTGTATAATTCATTTGAGCTTCAACGAGAGAGGGACAGAGGGGTAGATGAAGTTGAGGGGTGAGTGTGTGTTTCTGAAATCGTCTTGATTCAGTTTGGGGCAGCTTGATTCTCAGAGAATGAAGCTTGAGAGGAGAAGGAAGCTATTGTTTTTGGGTTTTTTTGTTTTTTTTTTTTTGGGGGGGGGGGGGGGGAGGAAGAAGAGGATGAGGGGGCGAGAGAGTGGGAACCGGTTCACTAGTTAGTGAACCCGGTTTGCCATCTCAGGTGTAGGGTGTGCGTTTTGATACAGGGGCTGATGCAAAGATTATTTCTTAATTGAATCAGGCACTTGTACTAATCCCCAGAACATTTTATCCTCAGACCCCAACTTACTCAAAGGAAGCCCACAAATAATTTCAGCTTCTTCTTTATTCATGATTTCGTGAATTAGTTGAGAGTCCCAGCAGCCTTTAACTTGATCTATAAGTTCACTCACTGTCGAATCCTGATGAAGGACTTTAATAGGTGACTGAACTTTATAAGAACTTGGTATGGGCAGCCATTGATCACCCCATATCTTGACTTTAAGACCATTGCCAAGTCTCCATCTTAGCCCTTTTTGAATCATATACTTGGAACCCCAAATACTCCTCCAAAAGGAAGGATACATTGACACTTCTCGTACGGTCTCAAAAGAGCGACAGAGAAGACATAACCTCGTATTAACTGATGCTGGCTGAAACTTGAATTGATAGGTTGTTTTTCACTTAAAAATGTGGCACATAATATATGACCTTATTCTAAATGTGTTTACTCCAGTCTTAAATTTCTTGTTAGAATTTCTTAATGATTCCTTCCAAATTTTAGATGAACAAAATGTGAGTTTCATTGTTGAATTTTCTTTTTGTTGGTTACTAGGCATCGATTAATTCGTGTTTGAGTAGGCGGTTATTCGATTGGTTTCTTCCAATGTTGATGTTTGAGGGTCCAAATTTCAATCATAGCACTTATTCATGTGCTTAAAAATGGAGTTGTTTGCTGTTTGCGGTAAAACCTTTAGGGCTCGTTTGGTTACACAGATGAGATGCGATAAGATGAGATAAAAGTTGAAAGTTGAATAAAATATTGTTAAAATATAATTTTTTAATATTACTTTTGTTTTGGAATTTGAAAAAATTGAATTGTTTATTATATTTTGTATGAAAATTTGGGAAAATTGTAATGATTATATGAGATGAGATGAGATGGTTTGGTTTGTGTAACCAAACCAGGCCGCCCAAATACAACCGATATCTCATTTTAGATATGCTAATTTAGGCTGATTAGATATATGTTCTCCGGAAGTTTTCATATTTATATGTTTTTAGTCTCAACAAAGTCTTTAGTTGTGATGTGAAGCTCTACGTAGTCTCTTTAAAAAAAATGCGGCACACTTTGGATCCACACAAGAAAATTTACTTTTTCATGGTGGCCTCCTTTTTTCAAAAGGAATTGGACAGGGCTTGCACACATTAAGATTGTATATAGCATTACTCCACCGTTGTTAAGTCATCACCGCACTCTTTTGGCACAAGACATCCAATGGAATCAGGCCTTATTGTCAGTTCATTATTGTTATTGTATTATTTTATTTTATTTTATTCTTGGGTTTGTACAGTTTGGGTTTAGATTCTTGATGAATTTTATGTTGATTAAGTTAATGCAGGTAGGAAATTCATCATAAAATGTTTAGACCTTTTAAAGTATTATTTTACTTTATTCTTCTGATTTTATTAATTGTTAGTTTTATAGGAAATATTTTCAATTGTCTCTAAAACATTATTTTCTTATTGCCACTTTCCTCTTTGCTAGAACATAATTTTAGCTAAAATAATTATAGTTGTTGTTTGTATAAGGAAGATTTTTAAGCTTTGTTTGCAGATTGAGTCTGACGTTCCATACTTGCAACAACATACTTTGAGTATCTAACATATTTGCTTTCTCTTTCCTTGGATTAATTATTAATTCAAACCGTCAGCCACAAAGTCTGGTTATCAGTTTGCGTGATATTTTGTCATTTAATCTTAAGAAAAAAAATCCAAGTAACTTCAGGGACAATTGATTATTTAAGTTTGGAGTGCCCAACATGTTTAAATATGTGTTTTCTAAACATCTAGTGCCATATTGGTTCTGTTATGTATGTTGTGCTGGAACCTGTTTACATGTCTGTGAATTCTGATGCAATTTCTCTTAACTCAGCCACTGTTTTTACCTGGGCTTAGTTACTTATTTGTGTTGGTAAATTTGCAAACAGCCAAATCAGTCATTCAATCGGATAATGAGTGGTTCTTCTTTTCTGCTCGGGGAAGAAAGTATCCAAATGGCTCACAAAGTAGGAGGGCTACTGAATTGGGGTATTGGAAAGCTACTGGGAAAGAAAGAAATGTAAAGTCTGGTTCCAATGTGATAGGTACAAAGAGGACTCTAGTGTTCCACACAGGTCGTGCACCGAAAGGGGAAAGGACTGAATGGATTATGCATGAATATTGCATGACCGGGATTTCCCAGGTGACTTAATCATGAGTACATTTGATCTTCTGCTAAATAGTTGAGTTGAATTTTGTTTTTCTACACTTTATATGGAAAATCTCTTTGTTTGATAGGCAAATACAATCTACACACTCGTAACCCTATCCTGGAGTAGAAATTTCAAAGAAAAATTATTAGGAAATTAGATAGGGAAATCTTGGGTCCAATATCCCCAATGTAGAGGAAAGGAGTAGATGCTTCCTTCTAAACTGGTCATTCAATAGATAAGGGTATAGTCTCACTTCTTCTATTGAGGGGTTTTACTTCTCTTTGGATTTAGTTTTCTGCTTCAAGTTCACCAGTGATGGAAATCTTTCTTGACTCAAAGACAAGGGATGCATGATTCCCAAACCTCAACAAAAAGGATTGTGCTCTGTGCATCCCTTGATCCCTGCCTAACCAGGGCTAGGCTAGTTTTAGTCTTCGACAAATCGTTGCCTTAGTCACCTTAGTACAGTGTTTAAGAAGACATCTATCTTTTTGAGACATAAGGAGTTAGACTCAACTTTGATATATAAGCAAGGTGAAAGTATAAAAACCAAAGCAAATCTGGTCAAAACCTGCTGCTCAGCCTTTAAATCCTTTTGACTCCCATCTAATCAAGTCGGGACGGCCCAATTTAATTGGGACTTTTTGACCTTGTAGGTTTCTTTGAATTTCTTGTTCTTGATAGCTTGATGTCTCCTTTTTTTTACTATTTGTTATATATTTGTAGTGTTTGATAAAGATATCAAATGACAAAGATGGGGGCAAAAAAGCAAACGAAATAGAAATGACTAGAGCTTTGGTTTAGAGTGAGAAGCTCTCCCTTCTCTCTAGAAACACCGAAAATACTTTTGTTTTAACCTGAGTTTCTTGTGAGAGTGAGCGTTATCCTTAAGCCCCCGAGATTGTTCTAATATGTAAACTGTTTAGTTTTAAGATGGGTCGACCTTTAGAAGTTGTGATTGAATCCAAATGTTTTATTTTGTCAAAGAATGGTGGTGGATTGCGAGTGGTCGAGAGAAACTGGAAGTTAGAACATATGGTGCTGTTGGGCCCTTCTTCAACATAGTGGCTGGGGAAGGTGTTAGGAGGAGAGTCTAAGAGGGGGGAAGAAGGAAGTGTATTCGGCAACTAGAGAAGGATACAGTAGCATCATAGCTCAACGTTGCTCTAATAGTAGAGGGAGATATCTTGAAGTTACTGAATACAATCAGGGGGGGAGGAGAATTTTCATATGTTTCCCAGAAGGTGATAACGGCTGGGGCTAGAGGAAAATGAGGGAAGTGCTGTTAGAGGTGGGGAACCAAAGCAGTGTTCCATCTGGTGGAGGTCAACCGTGGGTTGGCAAAGGAGAGTTGAAGCTTTCTCGGTCGTATAAGGAAGCTCTTTCTCAGACGAAGCCGATAGAAGGTGCGAAAGGTGGAAGGCAGGTGGATGGTGGTGCGAAAGCCGCTGAAAAAGGAAAAGGATTGGTTGCGGTGAGCCATCCCCATGCCAGAAATGTAGTGGACTGTCAGGAGACATGGGACGTCCGAAGAATGTTGCAGGAGATGCAGGGACAACTGAGTAAGTTGTAGAGAGATATGGATGAAGCAGTGGAGGTTGTCGGGTCTTTTAAGGAAAGGGAGGTTACGGGAGAGAAAGGTAATTCAAGGGCTCAGAAGAAAGGCAGAAATGATAAGGGATGGGCTGCTGGTTGGCGAAGGGTTTATCGGCCCAAGATGAAGAAGACTTCGGAGGAAGCTAGGCCGTCTCAGCTGTTCTCAGAAGGACCTGGCCCGTCAGTCTGTCGGCCCAAAACGCAATCGATAGATGAAGCTGGGCCGGCACAGGCGCAACTGGTTTCGGAAGGGGTTGGGCCGTCTCGGCCCTGGGCCCAATCACTTGGGCAAAGGCTCGGGGAACCAGAGCCCAAGCTCTCTGAGCACCCGGTTGCAAACCCGCACCCGGTAGCAAACCCTGGCCCATCGATCCCAGTGGACCTACGCAGCCTCAGCTTTGTGCCGGATCTACGAACGGCGAAGGCAGCGGTTGCACAGACGGCGCCGACGGTGGTAGAGGATGCCGATAATATTGCAACGAGCCCTAACTCAGTGTTCCTAGCAAACCTACACAGCCTCGGCTTCGTGCTGGGTTGCCTGAAGATGGCAAAAACGCAAACGGCCTTTGCACAGACATCGCCGACGGAGGTAGAGGATGCCGCTGATGAGGTGTCGCCGGGGTTTAGTGGCCAACAGGCACTGATGGAGCTGGAAGTTAGTCTTTCACCGTCGAACGAGACCCAAATCTCGAAGATTAATACCGATGGGGTGGCTTTTGTTTTGGCGAATCAATCGGTCAAGCCTTTTGAGGAGTTTGAGATGGCTGAAGTGGAGGAAGATTCAGAGGAGTTCATGAATTCAGTGGAGGACGATTTATTCATCACTGAGACTGGCGGTTTGGGGGGGATTTCTGTGGGAAAAACATTTCAAAAGGGTTAGAACAACTGGTTAAGGAATCCTATGCCTTTGAATTATTATTATCCAAATCAAGCTTCCGATTGGGTCATTGATAAAGTGAAAGAGATTCAACATTTTGTGGGGATTAGTTGTGAGGGGTATGAAGAGCAGTTTATAGCTTTGTTAACAGCTATGGAAGCTGGACATCAACAAAAAAAGAAGGGGGATTCGAAGATCAGTAGGGAGCTTAATAGACTAAGGTGGTCAATGAAATCGGTGGGTAGCTCTAGTAGGAATAGGGTGAAAGGGAAGGGGCTGATTGTTCCTCAATGAGACCGAAGATTGTATCTTGGAATGTCCGGGGTTTAAACGAAGTAGAGAAGTGTTTTCGGATTCGACATTTGCTTCGTGAGTGGAAAGCGGACATTGTATGTTTACAGGAGACGAAGTTGAAGATGATCAATAGGAAGATAGTGCGGAGTTTATGGAGCTGTAATTATGTTGATTGGGTATATATGGCCTCTTCAGGGGCATCGGGAGGAATTGTAGTGATGTGGGATAGGTGGGTGGTGGAGAAAGTGGAGGATTATGTTGGGAGATATATGGTCGCATGCTCCTTTCAAGGTGTGCACGATGGTTTCTTGTGGGCGTTTGCAGGTGTGTATGGGCTTGATCTTGATACCGACAGAAGAATATTGTGGGATGAGCTTGCAGGGGTACATAATTGGTGGGAACTTCCTTGGTGTATCGTGGGGGATTTTAATGTGGTAAGATTCAGAAGTGAAAGTTTTGGAAGTAGAAGATTGAGGCCTGCAAGTCTTGAGTTCTCTGAATGCATATTTGACCTGAACTTGATAGACCTTCCTCTCGCAGGGGGCCCTGCCACTTGGTCGAATAATCAGACTTGGTCGCGCCTGGATTGCTTCTTAATTTCACCTGAGTGGGAAAGCCATTTTCCGGGTGTATGGCAAAAGCGTTTGGTACGTTTAACTTCGGATCATTGGCCTATTATGCTTGATTGTGGAAGCATTCAGAGTGGAAAACGGTACTTTAAATTCGAGAACATGTAGTTAAAAACAGAAGGTTTTGTGGAGAGGGTCAAACTATGGTGGAGTTCATATCAGTTTGAGGGTACACCCAGTTTCATTTTTGCGAACAAACTGAAAGCCTTAAAAAGAGATCTTAAGGAGTGGAATAAACAGTCTTTTGGAAATATAGAGGAGAACAAAAACACCAAGTGGATGGAAATACAGGATTTAGAAAGACTGCAACAAGGGAGGACACTTAATGAAGAGGAGCAAGCACAGAAAACTGTACTAGTTTCAGAGCTAGAGAGGATAATTTTATAAGAAGAAATTTCTTGACGCCAGAAGTCAAGAGCTCTCTAGTTAAAGGAAGGGGATCGGAGTACGAAATTCTTCCATAGAATTGCAAACTCTCATAGAAGAAATAATAACATTGAGTTTCTGAAAATTGAGGGAGTAGAGTGCAGAGAAGAAGGGGTAATTCAAGACCATGTGGTTAACTTCTTTGAAAAGCTTCTTACTGAGCAGGTGAGGTGGAGGCCTACCCTGGATGGCTTGAATTTTGACACTATTGAGCCGGAGGATGTGGTTAGGATGGAGAGGGCTTTTGAGGAGGAAGAGGTGTATGACGTAGTAAGAAAAATAGTAAAAGATAAGGCTCCTGGTCCGGATGGTTTCTCTATGGGCTTTATCCAAGAATGCTGGGAGGTGATTAAAGAAGACCTGTTGAAGGTGTTTCAGGAGTTATTCTCAGTTGGGAAATTTGAGAAAAGTCTCAACACTTCTTTCCTCGCATTAATCCCAAAAAAGGTCGGGGCTAGTGAGATTACAGATTTCAGGCCTATTAGCTTAGTAAATGGTGTTTATAAGATTATTTCAAAAGTGCTTGCTAATCGACTAAGTGAGGTTTTGGGGAAGATTGTTACTAAGCCTCAAAATGCTTTTGTTAAGGGTAGACAGATCCTTGATGCGGTTCTAATTGCCAATGAATGTTTGGACAGTAGACTGAAGGCTGGTAAGGCAGGGATTATGTGTAAGCTAGATATGGATAAGGCGTACGACCATGTTAATTGGGATTTCCTTCTATATTTACTGGGTAGGTGTGGGTTTGGAGAAAGGTGGAAGTCTTGGATTAGTTGGTGTATATCCACAGTAAGGTTTTCTGTGTTGATCAATGGAAGTCCAGAGGGTTTCTTTCCGAGTACTCGTGGTTTGAGACAAGGGGATCCGTTATCTCCTTTACTTTTTGTTATTGTTATGGAGGCACTAAGCAGGATGATCTCGGCTTTGCTGGCTAATGGGTTTGTTAGGGGTTTTCAGATTGGAGCCCCGAGTAGGGGTATTATCACGGTCTCTCATTTGTTGTTTGCAGATGATACTCTGATTATGTGTGAGGCTGATCAAGACCAGCTACGGGCTGTAAAAGCATTGCTACTTTGTTTTGAAGCGGTATCAGGCCTAAAAGTGAATTATGATAAATCTGAGTTGGTATCGATAGGAGACGTTCAGAATACAAGGGAGTTGGCTGGTATTTTGGGTTGCAAGATAGCGTCACTTCCTATGACATATTTGGGACTACCTTTGGGTAAAGCTGCGAGATCATGTTCGATTTGGGATACAGTGACTGAAAGAATAGAGAAAAGACTGGCAGGGTGGAAAAGAATGTACTTGTCGAAAGGGGGCCGAATTACTTTAATCAAAAGTACACTTTCTAACCTACCCACTTATTTCTTATCCTTATTTCCTATACCGGCAAGTATAGCGAGTCGACTTGAGAAGATACAGAGAGATTTTCTATGGGGAGTAGGAGAAGAGTTCAAATTTCATCTCGTCAAGTGGGAGACGGTGTGTCGTCCTATCTCTAGTGGTGGTCTGGGTATTAGGAATTTGAGATTGTTTAATCGAGTGCTACTTGGTAAATGGTTGTGGCGATATATCAAGGAACCAGACGCTTTATGGAAAATAGTAATTCAGAATAAATATGGTGGTTTAGGGGAGGGATGGTGTACTAGAGAAGTTAGAGGGGCTTATGGAATGGGGCTATGGAAACACATTAGAAGAGGATGAGAGGCCTTCAAGCATCATACTAGGTTTCAGTTGGGTTCGGGCTCCAAGATCAGATTCTGGAAAGATGCATGGTGTGCCAATAGTGCTCTAAAAGATCTGTTTCCTATACTTTTTTTGATTGCAAGTGCCCAAGATGCCAAAGTGGCGGAGGTTATGGGAATATCAGGAAGGAATATTCACTGGAATATCAATTTCAACAGGGCGGCACAAGATTGGGAGATGGGGAGTTTTGTAGATTTTTTTAGTCTCGTATATTCGAGTAGACCAAATATCCAGCATGAAGGTGATTTGTGGTGGAACCCTGCAGTGAAAGGAGTGTTTGCTGTTCGTTCTTTTTATAAGGTTCTCACACATGGGCTTGAGATACAATTTCTTTGGAGAAGGCTTTGGCGACATAAGGCTCCTCTCAAAACTTCTTTTTTTGTGTGGACAACGTCTCTAGGCAAGATTCTCACTACGGATAATTTGAGAAAAAGAAGGATAATCATTGCAGACTGGTGTTGTTTATGCAAAAGAGGGGGTGAGTCGGTGAATTATTTACTTCTACATTGTGAGACAGCCAAGATTCTATGGGATGAGGTGTTTAAAAGAATGGACATAGAGTGGGTTATGCCAGAAACTGTGTTGGATTTATTGGCTTGCTGGACATCTATTCGAGGTGTGTGTCAGATTAAAGCAGTGTGGAAGATGATCCCTATTTGCATTATGTGGTGTTTATGGCAGGAGCGCAATGAGAGGACGTTTGAAGACAAAGAGAGATCTATGGAGGAGCTGAAAGTTTTATTTTTTAGGACTCTTTGTACTTGGGCCATTGCTGTGGATTTTAATGGCATGAACTTACATGAGTTTTTAGTTTCTAATGCTCCTGCATAGATAGGGCATTCTTAGTGTGTAATATATTGTTTTGTGGATTAATAAAATTTGTTTACTTATAAAAAAAAAAAGATGGGGGCAAGAAAGGCATGGATGGGGAAACAGTGGCAGGTAGGTAATAGGGCAGAATTAGTCAAAGGGGCGACCTTCCATACTGGCCTCTAATGTGTCATCTTAATATGTCGTTAGCTTTCAGGGAAATAGTGGCTGTAGTATCTGCATGATATAACATAACCAAAATCTTCAACTAGGCCTTTCACAGAAAATGATGTTATTTTGTTGTGCTCCTAGTCTAAGCCTTATTTAACCCTTTCATGCTAAGAGAGTTACTGAAATCTTGATCTTTAGCACCGAGCTCACTTGTAAGGGCCCTTTGGATACCCTTGGATAAGCAGGTTCTTTGGTCCTAGAGTTCATGGATTGGTGTAGAATATTTATGATTTAATTTCTGGCAGTAGTGACGTTGAGGTTGCATTAGATATATCAATAATACGAAAAGAAAGTTTGTGCCTGCCCTATGGGTATGACACTGATAGAAGTATATTTTCGAACCAAGAAGACTTGTCATCCACTACAATGAATCCATTGTTGTTGAAGTTCCTGGATGTAATATGGATGCATAAAAACAATTGAGATACTGAAATGATTATTAATTATGGGAAAATTGCACACTACCCCCGCCCCCCCCAAGCTACTACCTCTTTTGCAATATGACCATCAGACTTGTCATTTTACTGTCTAAACTACTACCTCCCTTGCGATTTGTCACTCTTTAAGATCCAACCGTTTGTTCATGTCACATATTCTAATCTATCTAATTATTAGATCTTTATAAAGGCTAGATGGCAACTTATGTTTCAAATTGGGGACAAAGTGATAATTTTGATATTAGGTGGTCAGCAAAAAGAGTGGTACTGTGGTAGCTTAAAGGGGTAAAGTGTAATTTTTTCCATTAATTAGTTTTTAGCATATATGTTAACAGAACTACAAAAGTCTTATTGGAGTTGACTATTGCATTAGTGAAATATGATTCTTGAATTCATATCCTCAAGACCCTAGAATGGGAGGAAAACAAAAGCGAGGTAGGGAAAATGGGAAGGAAATCAACTTATCAAAAAAAAAAAAAGAAAAAGGGAAGGAAATCAGTTTTCTCAGTTAATTCATGGAGAAGTGAAGGGCTGGGAAATTGAGATTGGCATTCTACTTTCTTTTAGGTTTGAGAAATCAACTCACACTCTTTTGTCTGTTCACTACCCCTCCTGCCAATCCACCATCTTCCCTTTCTTTCCACGACAACCAAACATCCAAAAGGAGAGGTAGTTCCTTTACATCTCTTCCCCTCCTTATAATAGAGTGTAAATCATACTGTTTTCTGACATGTTTTGGAATCACTGGGAATTAGAATTTTGTGTTATATATCTTCTTCTAGTTCATATCCTCCTGGAAAAATATAAGCAGCATGGCTTTAATTGTTGCTCGGTTGCGTACTTGTTTTCCTTGCTGCAGATAGATTTTGATTGGAAATGGTACCTTATGAAACATGCAATTTCAGTGAACCAGCATTAGTTAATTGTAAGATGTTTGTGCTTAAACTTGGTTAGGTTCTTTCTGGTCACAGTTTACGAGCATTTGTTGGATTTTTTTGTGAGTGTGCATGCAGGATTCTTTTGTTGTTTGTCGTCTCCGGAAGAACCTTGAGTTCCGTCCAACTGATTCTACAAACCAAGCTTCTTCAACTCAAAGGAATTCCTCGACTTTGCCTTGTGCAGTCTCTGATGTTGGCATTGAACAGTCGGGATTATCTGAGGGGGACAAGGCAGTTGGTAGCAGTCATGATTCTTATTCCCTTGATCAAATTGATTCCACGTCTGAATCTGATCAGAAACTAACAAATGAGGTTACAATGGCAGAAAGTTCCAGTCAACAGAAGGTAGGTTTCATTTGGGCCATTTGCATTGTTGAAGACTTCTAAAAGACTTAAAAGACTTCTAATCCATTCTATTCTTGCTTGCTTTATAGGAAATTGGCATTGAAGAAGATTTTTATGCAGAGATACTGAAAGACGACATCATTAAGCTGGACGAATCATTGCTATCTGTTTCTCCTCTATACCTTCAGACAGTGACTGATCATGTGTCTGAGGCTGAGAGAGAAACTCAACCACCAATTCAAGAAATGGTTTCACAGGTGCCTCCATTACAAGGCACGGCAAATCGCAGAATCAAATTAAGACTGAAAGAAGCCAAGAAATTTCCTGCAGAGGGGCCAGAATCACGGGAAAGTAGTGAAACTGTCGATAACTACTTAGTAGAGAAAGGTGAACATGATCCAAACCAAGAGCAGCCGCCGCCAAAATGCCTGTTGGGTATATTCTATCCTAGAACAATCAACCATTGGCGAGCATATGTGCTTTTTATTATTTTGACTGTGCTAGCTTTGTTTCTATCTTGGTTGGGAGGATCCCGGCAAGCTAGAAGGATTACATATGGCACTTTGTACGAGCATTTTTGGCAGCGGATGTAAATATCAGGCTTGGTCCAAGATGTAAATATCATGGTAATTGAATCTTTAATAACCCAAAGAGCATTCTGTTTTAGAAAGTTTGGTCTTTGAGAAATAAATATTGGGTATGCAAATCTCCTGGTTTTGTTGTTTTGAAGGCTGCATGCTCGTGGGATGTTTTGCTGTTGGGCGTAATGTCCTCTTCATAGTGGTTTTCTAGCGAATACCTTTTGCACCCGACAAGCTAGAGGTTTTTTCTTTCTTAATTAAAAAAAAAAAAAAACTTTCATAGCAAAAGTTCTCATTATGGTGAGAGCAACACCCTTAAATAATTTGTTTTTTAATGGGCTATACACAGAAGTATAATGTAATAAAAGTGGAATGAGGATGTGAGACATAGTATAACTCAATTAGAGAATAGAAAAACGCTGAGAAATAGTTACAAGTACCATAATATTATTTGAGGTTTTGTACATTTAATTTCCAGCATATTTACATTCATAGATCTTGTTTGGGAGGGCTCTGTTGTGCATCTTGCAGATAGTTTAATACAAATATTATTTTGGGAGGTCATCTATTGGCACTAGTTAAGAGAATTAACTTATGTTCCTAGATTAATTAGGGCTTGTAATCTGAGGACATCTATAATCAGTAAGAATTCATATTAGTCTCGGGCTCACCATTTTCCATTTTATCTGTTGTTTATTGTCTTGGTGAGGATTATCCGAAAGGAAAATGATAGACACATTGCCATTTTTGTAACCTTGTTTTAAATGAGTGATATTTGGTAAAATAATTATAAAAGTAACATCATTTTATAAAAATACCCTCATTTTAAAGCATGATTATATAAAAGTTATAAAAATGATTATAAGTGTATCATTACTTTTCTTAAAAATGTCATCTGATAGTAGGGATGGCAAAATATGTGATATGACTCGAATCCAACACGAACACAATATGAAATTAATGGGTTTGAGTTTAATATAAATGAATTTGGGTAAAAATGGTAAAAAAAAGGGGGTTGATCCGTTAAGATGATTAATAAATGGGTTAAACCGCTTAACTTGAAATTAATCCGCAATAATTTATTTAAATTTTATTTTAAAATTACAATTTAAATTGTTGGATTGTAATATTGGTTTTATTATATATTAAAATTTGAAAAAAATTGATATTTTTTGTTAGTTAATAGTTTTATTTTTTTAAAGATATTATGGCTACTAATAAATATAGATTTTAAATTTTATGTGAAATTATGTTAATCAGATCAAATGAATTATGTGAGTTAGTTTAACTTGAAACGAGTTGTGTTGATTTATTTTTAATTATTTTTTAAACGGATCAAAATGGATGACACAACATGATCCGTTATTTAAAGGAGTCATGTTAGGTTTGAAGGTCTAATTTTTTTAGTTTAACATGCCATGTTTAAGTTAGTCAATATAATCAAATATTCATGACTTGACATAATATAAACATAATCCGCAAACACGAATTACAATGGACGCTTCCTTCCTCGTTGAGATGCGCATGACCTATTCTCTCAGCATTACTTTTTTGGTAGTGGGCTTGTGACCCTCTCTTTGGGCCTATTTTTATTGGGCTAAGTCTAAGTTCGGTACTGTGTCCTCGTTGGACCTCTCTTAGGGCCAAATAAGTTCGTTGAGTTCAAGGAAATAAAAGGAATAGTTTTAGGATTTGAAGAGATTTTTATATTTATTTTTTCCATTTGTCACGAATGCTCGCTTCCATTGGCTAACAACACTGGCGGATCTAGCAAGTTTTTGGAGGAGCAATTTTTCGACCGTTTGATTTAAAAAGAGATAAGTCTTAATTTTAATTTCTTAAAAAATTAAGAAAACATAACTATATATCAAATTAAATCTCGATAATTCGCTACATACATATAGAAATAAAACTATAAAATTAAAACACAACTTATTATATGTTTAGGTCTCTAACACAATATCTCATAGAATAATATTCATCTATTATTATTTTTATAATAAAATATTTAGAATTTATTTTCTAGATAGAAACTATCAAATGATCTTTTATAAGGCAATCTTTCATTACAGTATGTAATTGCTAGTTTATCAACTTTCATGTAAAATCAAAATATTTTCGTGTTATATTAATAATTTAATACTATAATAAAGATCTTAAATAAATTTATTATTTTTCTTTATTATATTTCTTTAACTTAATTTTAGTGGGGTTAAATCCTTAAAAACAGATAATATATATATATATATATATATATATATATTTGTATATATATAGAAAAGAAGCATTTCTATTTATGTATATTGAAATTTTAAAAAAAATTAGAGAGATTATATATATATTATCTCATGACCCTTTTTGCTATATAAATATATATATATATATATATATATATATATATATATATATATTTATATTAGTAAGAAAATTCTGATACTGACACCCATGTGCTATGCCCGATTTGGATTTAGGATGGTATGCATTTTTTTTTTTTTTGCAATAGCTTCCTTATAGTTTGAGATTTTTAGCAAATTGCTCATTCCGTAAAAATTTTCATTCATCACCGTTAATGAATGACTCATAGCCCAATCAAAGGGCATCGCGTGTCAATTTATTTTTCTTAAAACATTAAGTTAAAAAAATAAGAAATATTTTTTCTAATAAAAAAATACTTTTCTATATAAATTTTAGTCAACTTGAAAAAAAAAACAAAAAGCAAAACCACCTGGCCTTGGGGTGGTTGTGTTCTAGACGCCGCGCGCGCAGTTTAGGCCTGCACCCTCTGATGTCTGAATTTCGACAGCCACATGGGTGGCCGAGACATGGCAATCCATTGCATGGTGATGACCACAGCCACCACACCGGTGGCCTTGTTCGGGCCACCTCCATTGTGGCTAGAGGCTGGGGTACTGCTAAAATTTTTAAACCACCAGTGAGATAATGTTAAAAAAAAAAAAAAAAATTACACAAGATCCTAAATCCATTAAGACATAGGACAGGAGATGTCCAATATTACTTTTCAAGCGAGTTTTAATTACTTTTCATCTATTTTTTTTATAATTATTTAATATTTTATTATTATTTTTAAAATATCTGAAAATATCTCCTTATCATTACCAGCTGCTGTTCCTCAACAACCTCGACACTGATCTTCAGAGGTTCAAGGTGTTCTCTGACCATTAGCAGCGCATTGAATGGGAGGGCCCTCCTATAATTAGACCAACTTTAAGTTTTCATGCAGTACCATGCAGAACAGCTAACAAGAAATTTACCACAAAAATGGGTTTCAAACTCATGAAATAAAAAGACCAAACCTAAAACATGGTGATATTTTAAAGCACAAAAAGGTGAAAAAATGGTAATATTTATTTAGCTAAATTGTCTTATGGATTTGCTAATTGAACTTGACCTTCTTTCAACGAATAAATCTCGGAGCTATTATCTTAGTTTTCAAACAACTTAATTAATAGAACTATAGAATATATATCCACTTTCAATATTACTCCATTGTATGTCACATGCCACCAATTGGACATCTTAAATCTCATGACCCTTTTTGTATATATATATATATATATATATATATATATATATATCTGTGTATGTGCGCGCATTAATAGGGTGGCTGAAAATCAATGACCTCAAAACTTGCAGAGGTCATTATATCTCATCAATACAACATGACTAGTAGTGACGACATCTCCCCCCTCTCACATATATATATATATATATATATATATATATATCAAAAATTATATATGTAATAATTTTTACATATTCTCATCATCTTTTTATATAAAACATTTTATGTGCAGTCATTTTTACATACTTATTTTGTATTCTATTATTGATTGATAACATCACTTTGTTTAATATAAAATAACTGTTTTGGTCAATCACATCATCAGTGTACTAAAAAAATATGCAAAAGTGGATGTATATAACGAAACTACTTTTTTAGGAAATATATATTTGATTGCATGCATATATGCCCACCTTTACCTATTCTTTATTTTGGAAATACTTTAATCACAAAAAGATTATATAAAAATAATTTCATAAATTGATGTAACAGCTTGATGTGTTTCATCAGATTATAAAGTTATTTTTATTATAAAGTAGATCTAACATATTAGATGAAGCTAACCACGCTAATTTATGAGATTATTTTGTATAATTATTTTATAGATGTAGCAATACTCGAGTAAAAAATAATCGGATATATATTGTCAACTTAAATATTCAAATCCATTAAGTAGCTAGCCCCTCAATTATAAGTGACTCTAGGGCTTTGGACGTCTTCCTAATCCTCGATCTTGAAAGCATCTTGCAGCTGGATGATCTTCATGGTACGTATATATAAGTAGTGTTTATTAGACTGTGTACTGGTAGTTAGACGTACAGATATTTCCCTAATTTATCAAGGGTTAGGAGAAGTACGAATAATTATATATATACAACTAATTATAATATTAATGTACGTATAACTATGTATAAATCGAAAATCAAGCAATTGTGTGAAATTTAAAATTAAAATCATACGATTTTAAAAGATATAATGCTTTTGATGGAGTACTGGTCGATCGGTCATGTTGGCCTTCACATTAGCCGTTGTAAAATAATTTTGTTCTATATTATTGAGTAATTCTATTTAAAAGTTTTTACAATACTGTTCATTCATGTGACATAATTCGTTTTAAAAAATAAATTTTAAAATTTAAATCTTACAAAACGAATTTTGTCTTATCATATGTGAATGGTACTGTCTAATACAAAGAACTTCAAATAACATTATTCGCATTTATTAGAAGCGATAGGATTTTCAGAAATCATGTGTTACTGCATTCCGAGGATAAAGGTCATTTATAAGGGCATAACTATGTAGGTGAACATGATGATGGTGAAAATAAATCGATCAATCGAGCGCCACACATGATATGCCAAATTTATTTTATTTTTGTGAAATAAAAAATTCCAGCAGCTCGGACCCAATATTGCCATATTGGTAGGCATGATAAAGTCGTGCGTGTATGTGTTTATATCTATATATAGATTATATCTATATCTATATATATATATATATATAAAGGGTACGTATATATATGGGTACGTACGTACTCATGCAGGACGATGCATGACATGCATAGGTACTGATCAATTAATGAAAGAAACGTATGGAAACTGATAATTCATAATGACAAGATCGATGCTACCCCACATCACTCAACCTTCTATAGAGAGAACCTCCAACTAATAAAATGAGGTTCCATAAACTCAACAAATGTTTATATATAACAACAGAATAAATAAAAAGCAATAGACAAAATAAATAAATAAAAAAACGTTTTTATCTTTTATCTTTTTGAATTCTTTATTGATATCACTCCTCATATGAAGGAAAGAATAAAAGTGGGACAACTTTCTAAATCAATTATATCCTTATCAATTAGCTTTCCAAAATTCATACTGTGATAGAACATATTTAGTGTCCCAAATGAAAAATCACAAGCTATGATAGGAAGCTTCTTGTTGTAAAATCCTTCTAATAACCTGCAATGCATCACCTTCAATGATAATCTTTCTCATACCAATCTCCAAGGCAAAACTAACATAGCTAATACATATATATATATATGTCATGCACTCAACAGTTATGGTACTTGAGCTAACTAGTTCTGTCTGATGGTCGCCTGGCCTTTGTTTTTACAACTTAGCCGTGAATATTATCATTCATATATACTGCATCAAGTGCTGATCATCAACCTAACATGAAATTTATATGACTTGATGTGGTATGTCAGATTATAAAAATATTTTTATTGTAAATTAGTAGATCTAATATATGATATGAAGCTATATCAATTTATGAGTTCATTTTTATGAAATCTTTATAATTGTAGTACTTCTCTAATTTCAACTTTGACATTCTAGTGCAGCCACGACTCCTCTATGAGATACAATAGTACTATGTGTTTTAGGTCGTGTAGCCATAAACTCCATAAAAGGAAAACCTTGTATATATATATTTTAGGATTTTGGCTTTTGAAATGAAATTTCTCTAAAAAGTTATTCGACTCAATAGATCTATACCACATACCTGATAAGTAGATAAATTCTTTTATTATTTTCTCCTCAATGGATCATATCAATGTGTAGAATTTTTCTTCTAGAAAAGTTTGAATTATGTGACTCTAATCATATATCAAATATTGTTGTTGGGAAGTGTACGACATCTGTAGGAGAACCTATTAATTGGAACGGCCACTTGGGCTTCTTAAAGCTATCATTTATGAAAATTAATTTCTTTGGGCCATATTTGCTTAAATTGTCGAGGTCGAGGGTCGTCGATCATGTGTTTAAATGGCAGTGGCATTTAAGGGCAGCCCCCCACCCACCAAACAAAAAGTTTAAACCAAGATATTTTTCAGGAAGAAAAATTACTGCAAAGCTTCTTCGTCTTCTTCTTTTTTTTTTTTTTTTAAATCAAATTTTCCCTTAGAAATTTTAAAAGATCATTTATAAAGTCCGTAGTTGATTTGTTTTATGAAAACCAAAAAGTTCGGTAGAAGAACTCAAGATTTATACCATTTTTCTATTCTTCCTTAACTAATTAAGCTCCCTTTAATATTTTCTTTAAACTCTTCTACTTTATCATTTCTATGTTTTGATTTTTCGATTTTCCCTTCAACATTTTCTATAATTTTATTTGTTCTCTCACTTCATGATCACAAAATGCATCCACAACCTAGAAAAATCGATCATGTTGAGTAATATTGGCAGATACAGTTATGAGTTATGTAAATGCCGCACACTACTCATTTTGAAAAAGAATGGAGTCCACCATTAAAAAATTAATTTTTTCATGTAGGTCCTACATTTACTAATTTTTTTCAAAATAAGTGCACGATGTTTGCACACTCTATAACGGAAAATATCATTTATATTCTTCGCAAAAACACTAGCAAATAAGGCCAATAAATTATTTTAAAGAAAAAACAGTAAAATGGATTAAACAAAAAAAAGTTGTATGAAAAAGAAAAAAAAAAAAAAAACAACCCTTCTCACCCTCGGATTGAGCCCGGCCACCCTCACATACTGTTGGTCAGATTAGCAACATTTGGTTGGATTCGAGCCACATCTTTGGTCGCCTGGTGTGGATAGATCGGCCTTGCATGCAAGGCATGTGATTGAGTATGCACTGTTTGTGCAGAAATTCCAAAAGTGGCATCCTCTATGGATACCAAGTACTCAAAGCTTTTATGTTATTGGAAAGCTCCTCCACCAGATATCTAAAGTTAAATGTGGATGATACTTTGTTTTTTGATCAAAGAAAAGCTGATGTTGGTGCTGTTCTCAGAAATGAACAAGGTGAAGTTATTATAATTTATGGGTGCTAGCAAAGTGGAAAATGAAGTGGCAAATCTTGAAACTATGGAAGCTTTAGTTATGTTTCGGGGGTTACAATTTTGTGTTAATTAGGGTATCTCCAAGAAAGTGATTGCTTGATGTTGATTAATGAGCTTCAATTCTTTGGAGATTCTTTCTCAACTCTTGGAATTTTATGGAGAAAAATGCAGAGACTTACGAAAAATTTCAATAAATGCACAATGCTAAATGTTCACAGAATGGGCAATGAGGCAGCATATAGATTAGCTAGATATGCTTGGAAGGTGGCGAACATTGAGATGTGGTGGGATAATGTCCCAATATTTGTGTTTTGGGCTATTTGGCTTGATAAGAATAATTTGTAATCTCTTTGATTCAATGAAATTATGGATTAGATAGACCAGCAACACAACCAACCAGCCTGCAAGACTAGGTGGTGGACACCAACACAAATTCTAGCTGCACAAACAAAAAGGTCATTTTACAGGTTAATAATATAATATAAATAATTAAATTTATTTATTTTTTAACAAATTTAAATATGTACAATAAGTAGTTATTTCATATAGTATTAAAATAAAGATTCTAAATTTATAAAATGAATACGTACTTCATCTCATTAATTAGTGTTTGGTTCACTTGTTCAATAAAGTTTGACTTACACGTGAAAGAATATGTTAATAATATAAATAATTAAATCTATTTTTGTTTATCAACTTAACTATTAGTTGTACTATAAGAATTTAAATATCTTAAATTTGTATATAGCGTTACTCCAATGTTGGGTCGTTGGGAATCATCTTTACAACTATATATTTTAGCAATAAATGGTGGTGGATTTTATCGACCCCACATTAACACAGTTTACAAGTACTTTTCCTGCTTTTATAATTTAGGTACACTTATGTGTCACGACATTTATGTTAATGTTATGTTCACTGACAATTATGGGCGCAATGAATGGGAGGGCCCTCCAAATAATTACACCAACTTTAAATTTTCATTCACTACCGTGCAGAACAGCTAACAAGTAATTTACCAAAAAAATGGGTTTCAAACTCATGAAATAACAAGACCAAACCTAAAACATGGTGATATTTTAAAGCAAAAAAAGGTGAAAAAATGGTAATATTTATTTAGCTAAATTGTCTTATGGATTTGGTAATTGAACTTGACCTTCTTTCAACGAATAAAATCTCGGAGCTATTATCTTAGTTTTCAAACAACTTAAATATTTATAGGACTAAATAATATCCACTTTCAATATTACTCCATTGTATGTCACATGCCACCAATTGGTCATCTTAAATCTCATGACCCATTTTGCGCGCGCATATATATATCATATATGTGCATTAATAATGTGGTTGAAAATATTTTATGTGCAGTCACTTTTGCATATTCATATTGTACTTTATTACTGTGATAGACAGCAATATTTTTTTAATATAAAATAACTGTTTTGGTCAATCACATCATTAGTGTGCGCAAAAAATATACAAAAATGATTGTATGTAACAAAACTACTTTTTGGAGAAATATACATCTGACTGCATGCATACATACATATATGCCCACTTTTACTTATTCTTTATTTTGAAAATATTTTAGCCACAAATGAATTATGTAAAAATAATCTCACAAACTGATGTAGTAGTTTGATGTGATTCGTCAAATTTTAAAATTACTTTTATTATAAAATAGATCTAACAAATTAGATGAAACCACGTCAATTTATAATATTATTTTATATAATTATTTTGTGGATGTAGCAATACTCGAGTAAAAAATAATCGGATATATATTATCAACTTAAATATTCAAATCAATTAAGCAGCTAACCCCTCAATTATAAGTGACTCTAGGGCTTTGAACGTCTTCCTAATCCTCGATCTCGAAAGCAGCTTGCAGCTGGATGATCTCCATGGTACGTATATATAAGTAGTGTTTATTAGACTGTGTACTGGTAGTTAAACGTATAGATATTTCCCTAATTTATCATGTGTTAGGAGAAGTAGAAAATATTACGAATAATTATATATATACAACTAATTATAATATTTTATAACTATGTATAAATCGGAAATCAAGCAAATGTGTGAAATTTAAAATTAAAATCATATGAAAAACTTGACTTTTAAAAAAAAATAATGCTTTTGATGGAGTACTGGTCGATCGGTCATGTTGGCCTTCACATTAATCGTTGTAAAATAATTTTGTTCTATATTATTGAGTAATTCTATTTAAAAGTTTTTACAACACAGTTCTAATTTCATGTGACATAATTCGATTTGAAAAATAAATTTTAAAATTTAAATTTTACAAATCAAATCATATCTTGTTGTAGACTTTGTGGTATAAAAACATTCAAATAACATTATTGGCTTTTATTAGAAGAGAAGATCTAGGATTTTCAGAAGTCATGATCATGTGTTACTGCATTCCGAGGATAAAGATCATTTATAAGGGCATAACAATGTAGGTGAACATGATGATGGTGAAAATAAATGGATCGAGCGCTACATGATATGCCAAATTTATTTTATTTTTGTGAAATAAAAAATTCCAGCAGCTAGGACCCAATATTGCCATATTGGTATGTGTTATAAAACGTCTCAGTTTTATAGTTTAAAATTAGGTTTTAGTTTCTTTATCACAGAAGAGGTTTCTGTATGTTTGAACAAAGCACTTGAGTTTTATTCCAAACAGGCAGATTAAAGAATCAAGAACAAAGGAAGTTACGGTTTTGGAAAAATGATTCTATTCACAGACATTAACCAACAGTATCCAATATATGTACAGATTGCAGAATACCTAACAAGATTTAATGATACGTAGCATAAACCAACAAGTAAATGGCAATTTATCAAAAGGAAATCATACAGCAGTAAAATAAAAGCATATAAAAGGAAAGAACACACCAATTTACGTGGTTCGACCCTAATGGTCTACATCCACGGTAGGAACGGGCCTCAGAGATCTTTATTGATGAACAATACATCACAGTGAAGCCACAGTTGGTATTACAAAGCTCTCACAAAGAAAACTCCCAAGAAATCACACTGATTTCTTCTCTCAAGAAAGGCAAACTCAGAAACCCTAGAATCGCCCCCTTTCCCTCTCTGCTCTCTCTGCTTCGTATATTAGCCGAAAATGAGTACAAGTGATTCAGATTTTTTAGGGTTACAAGTAAGGATGCATTTATATGCTCCAACAGATGTTGCCACGTGGTAATCCAGCGGCTCAGCATATAAGCTTTCAGAGATTTGCACATGGCTTCATCACGTGTTTCTTTAACTATTTGGTATAAGCTTTAAGGGACCAGATCGAGCCACGTGCTCATCCTTCACTTAAACACAGCAAGAAACACATTAGTAAATAACAGCAGTTATAAATTGAATTGACATAATGCATATTACAGTATGCATGATAAAGTCGTGTGTATATGTGTTTATATCTATATATAGATTATATCTATATATAGATATATATATATATATATTTATAGGGTACGTATATATATGGGTATGTAGGACGATGCACATGCATAGGTACTGATCAATTAATGAAAGAACCGTATGGAAACTGATACTTCATAATGACAAGATCGATGCTACCCCACATCACTCAACCTTCTACAGAAAAAACCTCCAACTTCTCTCTAAAAACTTCCCTAATCTAAAACTAGCTTGAGGGGGTTGGAGCCTCCCCTAGCTCCCCTTCTTCTTCTTCTTCTTCTTTTATAACGTTATTTTTTGTTTTGTTTGTTTATTATTATTATTATTATTAGGTCTAAAAAAGGAGGAACCATCACAGTCTCAATTTTTTTTCGTCTCTATTTTCTCCTTCACAAACCCACAAATTCCCTAACCCAACCCACATCGAAAAATCCTCGCACGGTGTTGCCGCAAGGACCGGGAAGCCGTACGTAGGTCTATTGTGCCGTGAGATGGTGCTCGTGCGATGGTCGTGCTCATGCGATAAGGGACGGTGGAGGGAGCAATGGTGGAGGTGGTCGAATGCTCGCATGGGTCGTGCGATGGTTGGTTGAAGCTCGTGCGACGGGTGTGTAGCCTGGTGTGCTTCAGTGTGGATGAAGCTGTTGTTGGATGGGCGATAGATGAAGAGAAAAGGTTGAAGATGAATGGGTGAAAGAGGTAGAAGAAAAGAAAAGAAAAAGAAAAATTGAAGAAGAGTGGGAGGCGGCCATAAGAAAGAGATGAAACCCTACGGCCTGCCTTCCCACTTGCAAATAGGCTAGACCTTTTTTTGTTAAGGCTGGGCCCTTGTGTTTTTTGCTTTTTGTGCAATGTATCCCTGCTTTTTGCAGTGTTGTTGGTGCTTGTAATTTTTTTTTGTTTATTAATACAAGAAATAGGTAATTGTACTTATGTCTATAGCAGGTGGTTGGATACCCCTCCTCCTTTAGAGGATGGGGTGGTTGGAATACATTTTCCTCATTTGGAGGTGGGGATGGTTTTTTATATCTATTTTTATACAAAGAGTGATACTCTCTTATGAGAGTTTCTAAAAATTAAGACAATGCCCGTCGTAAAGAAATCTGTGTGTGGGGAGGCGTACAACAGATGTGTAGTTTGGCTTGTGTTCAGAGTTTTTTTCTGTATTGACTGGTCACAACTATAACTTCCTTCATGGATGAAATGGAGTCTATTTCCTATATAAAAAAATAATAATAAAAAAATCGATCAGATTCACAAAAAAATGTGGTCATAATTTGTTGGTCATCTGAGTTTCTAGGTTGAGTAAGATGAATGATGATCAGTACTCATGTCCTGTGTGTGTGTCTATATATATATATATATATAGATATAGATATTAAATATATATATCTATATATATATCTTCATGATTTTTATAAATTTGGTTGAATTTTTTAGTCTATTATTTTATAGCTAAAATATATTAATATTAGCATAAACAGAAAAGCCAATATTCAATTCAATATATTAAATGTTAACTTGGCCCTCCAAACACCAAATTATTTGGCATGGTCAAACGATCGAGGACATTGCGTACAAGCATCAATATATATTGGTTAATTTAAGCAATTAAAGTTTAGGTAAAGTTTGGTCAATAAGTCACTTTTTAACTTTTCGTTATCCATTAAAACTAGAACTACACATTAGATTAGCCATCTCATTCTCTATAATAATTTAATTTTTTATTTATTTATTTTTTAATATACTTTTTTAATGCATTGTTTTTATACTTTTTTTTAAATACTTTTATTTTTTCATTCGAAATTATCTTCAAAACGGATTGGGTATTGTAAAACGTGGTTTTACACCTCTAATCATAACATGTCACATATGTGATTTAGGGAGGAATTCATGGGCATGGTCTATTGAATCCCTTCTCTCCTCTCCCCCAACAGAAGGCTCTCCCCTTATCCCTTCCTCCATTCTCCCTCTCCTCTCCTCCATTCTCCTTTTCTTCTCCCTTCTCTCCCCAATCTTAGCTCCCCCAACAAAAGCTCTCCCTTTCCTCTCCTCCCTTCTCCCTTTATTCTCTTCTTCATTTTCCCTCTTTTCAGAACCCTAATTTCTACTTTTCAGAATCCTAAATTGTTAAGCCAAAATAACTTGATGAAGTAGCAATGTAGGAGTGAATTAAGACCTTTACCTAAAAGTTTTGGATCAAAACCCTTGGGAAAACATCTAGAGTGGTTGTGTATTAAGTTTTTGATAAACTTAGTATGAAAGATTGGATCTAGAGATTTTGATTTAATGAGATTTTAAGTTAAGGGAGAAAGAGCGAAAATGAGATCTAGAGAAATGGTTTGGTCTGGCTAGTAGAGAGGGAGAGAGTGGAGATAGAGATCGATCGGGGAAGGGGAAACGAGTCTCACGGGATTTTTTTTCATACACCCAAATATATTGTAACCTTGGTGACAAACACACGTGTCAGATTATTAATAGATGCCACTTATACCTCATTTTATGGGTTGCTCTTAAGGTAAAGTAATCCTAACTTTCATTTTTAAAAGATAGTATAAGGTATTGTTTGGATGCTAAAAGTATCTCGGAATATCTGAGAATAGTAGTAAGTTAAGATATTTGAGTGAGTTTTGTATAAGAGTGTGGCTCTCTTAAAAAAATAAATAGTAGCGAGTTTGGATATGTAAAGTAAGTTGAGATATATTTAACTTTTTATGAGAAGTTGAAAAAGTGGTGGATCTTATTAATAGAGATGAAATAAATTGTATGTATTTGGGATGAGGGTATTCTCATAACTACGAAAATATCTTAGATGATCTCAGATATTCTCTACACCCAAAAACAACCTAAATATATGTGTGTCTGACTATTGTTGTGAAAAACAACGACGACAAATAAGTGAAAGCAAACACAAGCAAATAAACAAATAATCAATCACATTACACAAAATTAACACGGTTCGGCAACGTACCTATGTCCATAGAGCTGCAGATGTTTTTATTATACTAAGGAGTCACAAAATACATTTTGGGGTGAAATCTCACTGTTCAGAACACTCAGAGTATACTAAACTGTTCATTAAGTACATATTTATAGTATCACACAGCGAAAATCCTAACTTTCACTTTTTTGCATTATTCGTTCGAGTAAAATGTCAAGCGCGCCTCGAGCGAGATCTCTGCCCGATTCTTGCTCGAGCTACTTGTCAAGTGAGACTCGAGCGAACAATCTGCTTGAGTTTCGCTCGATCTACCTGTCACGTCCTCGGCGTTTTTTCTGACCGTAAACAGTGCCAAGTATTCAGCCCAAGCTAAAGTGAACATGACCCAAGCCTCATTGAAAATCCGCCAAAAAATTATAAAGCATCCTTGTAGGGTCGGGTCATCAAATCAACAATTGTTTATATATAACAACAGAATAAATAAATAGCAATAGACAAAATAAATTAATAAATAAATAAACATTTTTAGCTTTTTTCTTTTTGAATGAACAATAGCTCTTTATTGATATAACTCCTCATATGAGGGAAAGAATACAAGTGGGACAATTTTCCAAATCAATTATATCCTTATCAATTCCTAGAACATTTTTAGCTAGAGCGTCAGCTGCTACATTAGCTCCTCTTCTATTATGATTAGCTTTCCAAAATTCATACTGTGATGGAACATATTTAGTGTCCCAAATGAAAAATCACAAGCTATGGTAGGAAGCTTCTTGCTATAAAATGCTTCTAACAACCTGCAATGCATCACCTTTAATGATAATCTTTCTTATACCAATCTCTAAGGTAAAACTAACAGCTTGGAAGGCTCCATATGATTCAACCAGTAGGGGATCTTGATCAAAATCCATTTGCATTATTTTAGTTGCTATTACTTGCCTTTCACGATCTCTAATTATAATCCCAATACCCAACCTTGCCAAGTTCCCTGTAAAGAGCTGCATCCCAGTCCACCTTATAGACCCTTTCAGGAGGAGGGTCCCAACTGCAAATCATGTTAACATTCGATCCTTCCTCTACTTTGCTATCTCTCTGGTTCTCAGCTTGATAGTTTTGAAGTAGCTACTTGCTTGGTTCATAACTCCCATTGGATGAGTGAATGTTCCTTTGAAAATAAAGGAATTTCTACACTACCAAATTTTTTGGTGTTACCACCATCTCCTCCACTAGCTCTTGCTCAAAAAGTTCAAACATGGTAGCAAACAAATCCAAGAACCTGGTTGCAGAAAGACCACTTTTCCGAAACTCCTTTGAGCAAAGACTGCACACATCCTTTGCAATAGTTCACTCCCATAAAGCATGAAGACCAGTCTCCTCTTCTAGTAAACAAATAGGGCATAGAGGTGAATCCACAACCTTCCTCTTGAAAAGGCTTAAATTTGTTTGTAATGATTCCAAGCTGGCTCTCCAAATGAAAACTTTTGATGCATTAGTAATTTTCAGCTTCCAAAATGTAGACCAAACTTTCCTCTAAGAATTAGAGTTGGGTCCACTTCATGATGCATCTCCACACCAGTTTATCAGGACAATTAGAAACACTAATAGGGATTTGTTTGATTAGCCCCACTTCACTGCAAGAGAAGATATTTTCCATCAAAGGAACGTTCCAGCTTTTAGTGTTTGAATCTATGAGATTTGCCACCATTGAACTAGCATCCAGCATAGAGGGTGGTAGGCTTTGTATCTTGAAAGAGGATGGCTAAGGAATCCATCGATCCTTCCAAATCTTTACTTGTTCACCATTACAAACCCTCCATAAGGAACCTTCTTCCACCAATTTCTTTACTGCAAATAAGCTCCTCATATATAAGATTAATTAGAGCCTAGTTTAGCTTCAAAAAAAGAACTTCTAGGAACGTAATTCAACTTGAGAAATCTGCTAGCTAAGGCCTCAGGATTTTGCACTATTCTCCAACCTTGTTTTGCAAGCATGGCCAGATTAAAGCTCTCCAAGTCTCAAAAATCCAGCCCACCTGCTGACTTGGCCTTACCCATTTGACTCCAAGAGACCCAATGAATCTTTCTTTCATGATGTTGTTGCACCACCAAAAGCTCCTCAAGACTTAATTGGTTGATCTCTTTCAGTAGAGATCTAGGCAGCTTAAAAAACCCCATGAAGTAAGTTGGTAAATCTTGGATCACTGCCTTCAAAAGGATATCCTTCCCAACCTCTGACAAGATCTTAGTTTTCCAGTTGCTCACCTTGCTTCTTACTCTGTCCAGTATGTTATTGAAAGCCTGGTATCGAGACTTGCTAATGAGTGCAGGTAATCCAAGATACTTTTCATACGAGGTTGAAAATCTAACCCCAACAATACTCAGTATATGCCTCCTAACTTCCCTGCAAGTGTTTATGCTAAAATGAATAGAAGTCTTATCTCTATTAAGCCTTTAGCTTGAGGCTTGTTCATAGGAGTCAAGAAGGCCATCCATTCTGCTCCACTCTACTGGATATGTTTTACAAAATAACAAGCTGTCATTAGTAAAAAAACAATTGATTAATACATATTTTTCCTCGAGCCATAGGAATACCTGTTATAAAATTAGTGGCCTGAGCATGATTAAGAATGATACTCAAAGCCTTTGAACATAAGATAAAAAGGTAGGATGATAGCGATCGTGTAGGGGTACCGATTGTTTCTAAGTGTGATTGCTGTGATGATGGTAATTATGAGGACCAAAATCATGTTTTGTTTGGAGGGGATTTTGCTGCGCGGATCTGGCGCTATTGTGGAGCTATCTTTGGGTTACCACTTCGTGGTACTTGGAAAGAGTCAGTGTCCCTTTGGTTTCGTCGAGCTTCCTCCTCATCTTAGGTTGGTACTATTGTGGGGCTTCTTCCTTCTCTTATTTCTTGGCGTCTTTGGTGTCGTAGATGTGTTGCTCGTATGGAAGGTCGTCTTGAATCTTTTAATTTGGTTTGGCACTCGATTGTTCATGAGATTCGTGCTATCTGCCAGGGCATTCACAAAGTTTCGAAATGTTCTACGAGTGATTCACAAATTTTACACTCTTTGTTTATCTTGCCTCTTGTTCCTCAAAGGCGTGGTTCGAGGTTGGTGGCCTGGCGTAAACCCATTCAGGGTCATTTTAAGTTAAACACTGATGGTAGTAGTTTTGGGAATCCTGGGCCGTCTGGGGCAGGTGGTATTATCAGAGATGATCATGGTAATTTAATTCATGACTTTGCTGTTCCTCTTGGGTCTGGTTCGAATAATATGGCAGAATTATTAGCGCTGTTGCATGGCCTTAAAGGTTGTAAAGCTTTGAGTATTGGTTATGTTGAAGTTGAACTTGACTCATAAGTAGTGGTCTCGTGGTGGAAACAACGGCGATGTGGGGTTTGGTATCTGGAGGATTTTTGGGAAGAGATTCTTGGTCTTTTGGATTCGATGGTCTGCTCTGTCTGTCATGTGTTCAGAGAAGGTAATAAAGTTGCTGATTGGCTTGCTAAGTATGGTGCGCTTGGTCATTGTGTGGAGCAGCGTGAGATTGGGGAAGTGCCGAATTTGCTGAGAGGTCTAATCTGCTTGGACAAGCTGGGTATTCCCTCGGTACGCTGCCTTTAATCTCTTTCTTTCTTGTTTGTTTGTTTCTTAGGCTTGTTTAGTTTTTCCTTGTGTGTTGTTTGTTTGTCTTTAGGCTTGTTAGTTTATGGTTTTGTTTGCTTGGCTTATTTTGACACTTGGTTTTGGGTTAGTTTTTAGAGTTTATTTTGTAAGCCCCCAAGTGTTTTGTTGTTACCACGGTATTCCTCCGCTACAAGTGAGGGCATATTAATAAACTTGGGACGGGGCCACTATGTGTGGGGCTACCGGCTCTTTGATAAAAAAAAAAAAAAAAAACCTCTTAATGCTTTGAATTGTGTTTGAGGGGAACCATTGAATAGGATGGAATAAGAAAGAGAATTGATACATCTCATAGTCAAATCATCCATCTCTGTTTGAAACCTAGTTTGGACATAGTTGCTTTAAGGAAGTCCCACTCCATCCTATTATAAGCCTTACTCATGTTTAACTTCAAGTACTCTATGAAACAGAATTGCCCTTCATCCATGAGTTCATTGAATGCATAGTTTCATAAGCCACTATTACATTGTCAAGAATCAACATTTCTAGAATAAAGGCACTTTGAGTTGGAGAGATGATCTCAGGCAATATCTTCTTTAGTACTCGATTTGCTAAAATCCTAGAGATTGCATTGTAAATCACATTGCAAAAAGAAATAGGCCTGAACTCTGATATTTCTTTGGATTCTTCTTCTTTGGTATTAACACAATGTGAGTTTCAAAGATAAGGCTCAACTCTCCACCTGCATTTAAATTAGTCCTAGACGTACCAACTCTTCCGAAGGTCTTATGTCATGCTTATACTCCTACCAATAAACATTATGACATTTTAGACTTCCTGCAGGCTCCTAAATATTTCTTCTCTATAATTCATCAATCCCAACCCCTTAGAGTACTCCTCTCTCTCTCTCTCTCTCTCTCTCTCTCAAATGTACTATATAATCATTCTTCTTCACAGGTCCAATGTCAACAACGCGTACAACGCCAAACCTTCGTTGAAAGGCGATCCAATATAGCCGCACATCTTCTTGCAATTGTCCCACTAGTTCCTTATCGCTTCAGCCCTGCTGATATTTCATCATCCTACAGTACTTTGCAAGCGACCTTACATTTACAAGCTGCATTAGTCTTTCATTTTATTTTTTTGTTTCAATCATTTCGCAGGTTACGGCTTCCAGTACTTCCATTGATTTTCTCAGAGACTGATCGCTCTTTCCGTAGAAACATATATTATAAAATACTCTCACTGATCTCTCTTGTTTCATGGCTGTAGATCAGTAGTACTATGCATGCAGGAAAAGTCGATATTTTACAAACGATCAAAACCCACAGATTGAAAGGTTGCTCGATCCGGACAATATATATATATATATATATATATATATATATAGTACGACAACATGAGCAAAAGAGCCAACGGTTCAAAGCTGGAATTGAAGCTGAACTTGTCGCCGCCAAGGCGGGAACACTCGCCTGCTGAGTCTCTAAATGTTTCGACCTCTTCTTCGTCGGAAATGTCAGTTGAAGGCTCATGCGTTTCATCAGAGCCTGAAGATCAGCCTATGACGTTGCAGTACTCCCCAAGCAACACGGAACCCAGATCTATGATGCTCGTAGGATGTCCCAGATGCCTCATGTACGTCATGTTATCCGAGGCTGATCCAAAATGCCCCAAATGCAAGAGCACTGTCCTGCTCGATTTCCTCAAGGAAGAAAATGCCAGGAATACAAGAAACTGAGCTAGCTAGCTGGAGCATGCATTTGCATGGCTTCCTTTTCCTGTTCCTCATCAGCATCAATTCCAACTGCGCGCTTCTCTTTTCCTTCTTTCTTTTTTTTCTTTCTCGATGTTAGCTTAATTTGGCTTAAACTTATTTATTTTTCTAATGCAGCTTTTATTTTCTTTCTTCGATCAGCTTTAATTATTTTAAGGTGTTTCTCTTGTCTACTATTAATTATTCCTTTTTGGTTGGCCGATACTATGTGAAGATTTGGTTGCATATTATTATTATGGGGAAAAAAGAAGTAAACTGCTTGGTTCGATTCAAACAAACTAGATTAATGTGGATTTTTCACAGCCAAACAGACTCTTATATATTATATTTCCCCCCCATATTAATCAAGATGGCATCTGTTTTATATTAAAGAGGGCATTGTCATGATATGTGGACAAATGGATTATATACGTGTGTATAATGTGGCACGGAATGCGTTGATATATAATGGCCAACCCCAACTACACCGCTGCAGCCATTATCATGGCTAATATATATATATATATATATATATATATATATATATATATACATGCCATGCACTCAACGGTTATGGTAGTTGAGCTAACTAGTTCTGTCTGATGGCCGCCTGGCCTTTGTTTTTACAACATAGCCGTGAAGTCGGATTTACTTTAAATTAAAATAAATGATAGTTAGAGTTGTGAATGTGTAAATACGATGCAATCACTTTGTCAATAAATATGAGACTTATATAAAAATAATAATTTTTTAATAGTAAACCTCACTCTTTTTTAAAGTGATTGTATGGTTCTTGCGCACTCTATAACTGTATGTAATAAATTAGCTTATTTTTCGAATTAATTGGACCAACCTATATAGTCTGAAGGGTAATTAACTCTTAGTAAAGAGACGGATGATGCAAGCTGTATGTAGCTACATTAATCTGTCTCGTGGCCGGCGTATATCTTAATTTGGACCAACCTAGCCAACTCATGTCTATATATTGCACTACAACAAAAATGTCATTTTGCGACGAAATGAAAATCGTCCCAAAAAGTGAGATTTAGAGACGAATTTTATTTTTCGTCCCAAAAAGACGTTTTCCGTTCGAACGCAATATAAATCGTTCAAACGTTATATTTAGAGACGAAATATGGCGTCCATAAAAATGGAAACGTTCGAACTTTGACGATTCATCATTCGATCGTCTAATTGGATCGTTCGAACGTAAATTTTGGCATAATAAGTTAAATTATTATACCGGGGAATTGATATACCGTTTGAACGTAACTTTTGACCGTTCGAACGGTGAGCATATGTTTTTTTTTTTTTTTAAAAAGAGAATTATATTTATATTAACTAGTAATTATAATAAATTTATTGATTAAATAATATGAATAATATAAATCAATAATTAGTTCAGAAAATATAAAATAAGACTATTTCATAAATAAATAGTGAATTTACAAAATACTAAATATTGTCCATTCTAAAAACAAAAGAAAAAATAAATAAAAGATAGAAAATACTAAGACCCCAATTCTTTGCACAGTTCCTCGACTGCAGCTAAACGTTCCTCTATCTGTGTCAGTCGAGTACTAATGGTGACCTGAGTCGCAGACATGGCATCAAACTTTGTACTTAACTCAGAGATGCTACCAATAATCTCAGTACGAAAATAAGACATAGCAGAACGAATCTCAATACGCACTGCATCGATCAGCGCTGATGTTTGTCTGTTGATCACTGCATGCACGATCTCAGCCATGTCCTCACGTGTAGCGCTATGTACTGATGCCTCGGCCTGTGGTCCATGATCTCCTGGCTGTGCATCTCTTTGAGGATCAACCGGGTCTGGATTCTGTCCACGAAGATGCAGTCTCGAGTATCCTGTGCTGCGTGAGAGGGTAGTGCTGTTGATCGGTCCCATCGGCTGCCGTTTACACTCAGCAACATCAGGCACAACACCGGCAAATAATAGATATCGGGTGATCAGGATCCCGAATAGCAGTATATCTGTAGAAATGTACCGGGACTCTGATCGAATCCTATCGAATATATACCACATCAGGTCAATAGGAATGCCACGAGCGACCTGTATAATAAATTTCGTCCGATCAATGCCAACCTCTGTTTTGTCCTGCCGAGGGTCGATGTTGTTGGCGATTATCAAATTCAGGATCTTGAAGAACGAAGATAGATCTGCCTGCTTGATGCTCTTCGCCCCGTCATACAGGGGAGCATCTGGACCAACAAGCAAATCCCTCACCTCATGATCAGCAATGAGGTCGACCTCATCTGTCTAATAAACTGGTGCCTCCTCCTCAGTTGTCTCTACCTCAACTGAAAGATCAGACTCTCTAGGCACTATGTTCAGATATGCATCTGGTAGCCTAGGAATACGAAGATGCTCAGATGGTCGGTCCCGTAAAAATACAATCGGAACTCCTCGGACAGAGATGCTATATGCCCCTCCATCATCTGGGCTGGCACCACCGAGCTCTCTATAGAACTTAGAAACAATGTCAATATATACGACAGTCTCCAATGAGTCCTCCAGACTATTTAAGATAGGTCCCCAACCACGATCGCTGAAGACTGATGGCAGGGAATGACCCTCCCAGACAAGACTCTGGAAGTCAGAAAGCTTCACCTATCGCTCTAGTGAAACAGTCCTCTCCCTAGCAGGAGTACTGATACTAGTCTCTGCCTGACTGCGTCGCTTACGTCCCGCCCTAGAAGAAGACATTATAATGAACCTGTAATATAGAATTAATTAATAGCTTATCAATACAATATTAATAATAAAAATATTTAACAAAATGTGATAAAATTCTATATTAATTTAATTATAAAATAAGATATATTCTTACTAAGATCTAATGGAACTACAATGGTGAATAAAAATACACATTCACTAATATTAACTTTATTTATACCGTTTGAACGTGTTAAATGTTTGGCCAGTACCGTTCGAATGCTTTAACAACGTTCGAACGGGTTAAGTGTAATTCCTGTTTGGCTAGTACTGTTCAAACGACATAAAAACGTTCGAACGAGTTAAATGTAATTCCTGTTTGGCTAGTACCGTTCGAACGACCTAACAACGTTCGAACGGGTTAAATGTAATTCCTGTTTGGCTAGTACCGTTCGAATGCCTCTACGAATCGTTCGAACGGTACATCGCTGAGTCGACTCAGCCATTGAAATCCATGGAATCCTTCGATTCCATGGATTTCTCAACAAACAAAACTAAACTAAACTAAAATAAACCTTCCTACTATAGATTTAAGCAAATCTACGGTGAGTATTGATGGATAAATTGATTTATCCTAATTTAAACAAATAATCCATCAAAAACCTAAATTCAAAAGGTAAAATAGTTAGAAAATGAGCATACCTTTGTAGAAGAGTTGGAGGCTTCGAGTGTGTACTGTTCACGGCGGCAACGACGTCGTTAAACGGCGGAGATGGAGGTTTCGGGAGTATTTTTGGAGATACCGTTCGATCGGTGTTCGTTGAAATGACCGTCAGGGAGAAGTTATATATGCAGTACCGTTCGAACGGTCATGTTTATACGTTCGAACGGTTTTCGTCATATATTATATATTCTATATATATTTTAGAATTTATGTAATTATAGATATATTGTAATATATATTATTATTATATATATATGATGTCCATAATTAATATATGTAAATAGTACTATATATTCATATATATATATATAATAATATATATATTATAATTAATAAATTTAATTAGTACTATATATTCATATAAGTGACTATAAGAGTTGACACTATATATGGTAGTATATATATATGTTATTTATAGTGTAATATATTATGCTTGTACAATAGATGAGACAATATGTTGATACTATATATGTGCTACTTTACATATATATAATATATAATATGCTCGATTATATATTATCGAATATGATATTACTATGTTAGTAAACTATATTATATTCTAATATGTCTATATATATTAATGTTGTTATTTTATGTAATAATATAGTGTTAAAAATAAATATTCGTAAATATTTAGCAAACTGTTCGAACTGTAAATAATTAGAGTTCGAACGGTTTGCTATGAATCATTTCGCGTTCGAATTACTATTTATCCGTTCAAACGTGAAACTTTAGGAGGGAATTTTTCCCGCTCATGGTTTGACGTTCAAACGGATAGCAAATATTCGTTTGAACGTAAAACTTTAGGAGGGAATTTGTCCCGCTTCATGGTTTCCAGTTCGAACGGTTAGTAAATAATCGTTTGAACAGAAAACTTTCTTCAAATATTTGCAACAGATCTCAGAAATCAGAATCTCCCCCTCCTGCCACTCTCACTCCCTCACGAACAAAGCTGCGCCATTCTCCCTCAATCCAGTCGCAACTATTTTCAAATTAAAACTATTATTTCTACTACTTTTTGTGGAGTTTCTTTTCAGTACACGCAATTTTCATCTCATTATCGGTATGTTTTTTATAATATTTTTACTTTCGATGATTTCCTTATTTTGTTAAAAAATTGTTGGAATTCTTTGATATTATTGTTTATATTACTGTGTTGTTATTACTATGTTGGAATTTTTTGAAAAATTGTTCATGCGTTTTCCATCGTTGAAGAAGAATGGAAATCTGAAACGAACACTTTCGAACGGGTTATGTTTTACGTTCGAATGGTATTTACATTTGAACGTTTTATGTTTTACGTTCGAACGGAAACTTATACATAAAAGTATAATTAGTAGATAATTTGTAGTGTAATTAATCATGTTAATGCATATTCACAAACAAACCAAAATGCAATCAAACTTAGAAAGATATAATACATACTATTGATTTATATATAAAGTCGTAGAAAGATATAATACATAATTAATCAAACTTAGAAACATTAATTAAAAATATCAATTATGCTTCAGTTGATATCTTCCATTAAAATTAAAATACTACATGTTCTATCTTCCATGTCCACCACCTTAGCATTGCCACCACTACTATTCTTTAGGAATATATCCAACCGCAACTAACTCTTCGAATAAAGCATTAATTCGAACATTTTCTTCAGGGTTGAGTGAACTTCCAGAGTTCCCAAAAGAACTCTCCGTCATCTCATTCTGGTTGTATAATATTGTTGAGGCATTATTGATACTCCCTGACTGAAACTCACTTTGGACATCTTGTGGGTTTGCATTGACAGAAGCATTGAGAAAACTTTGCTCTGTCTCCTTCATTAGAGTTGCTAGTTGAGTTTGTAGATTTACAACCTGCAGAAAACAAAGTAGAATGCCATTTATTAATTAGGAGACAGAGCATATTAGGATTTTAATCATTATATATGAAAAGAAAACCTGCTGCTGAAGAGCAAAACTAACTGAAAAAATGCCATTGATAGGATCTTGAAGCCTAGCTTGCACTTCATATGTAAGTGTGGTAGCCGCTTCATAACGATTATTGACCGGGATGCGAGTAAAAAACCTCGATGCATTACTTGCACCGAAAACCTTATGAACGGCGGAAAATTGGATATATCCGCCCTTATGACTAAAATAAGGAGCAAAAATACATCCTCGAACACATTTCTTTCTAAGAAATTTGCATACTTCACAAGGAGAATCTCGGATCTCGATTGGTGGTGAGAGAACATTTGGGGTTTAAAATATATAGACGGAGGAGGAAATTATCGAGAACCTCGCATCTCGATTGGTGGAAAACACACCATAAAATTCCGGTAGAAAATCCGGAATTGCATCGAGCCCCACCAAAAGTGTTTCATAAAAGATAACATCCGTTCGAGACAAATTTTGTAAGGACGGACAACATCCGTAAATTCTGGAAATATACATCCGTAAATTCTAGAATTATACATCCGGAAATTTGCTTATCGTCCTTGTGCACATTTATCACAAACTCACATTTCTACATTTCTCACATTTCTCCGTCATCTCATATTTTTGCATTTCTCACAAACGCATTACAAATGGCAGGCCATCAGCCTTTTAATATTGTTCCTGATTTGAATCGGGAACCATATTTGTCACAAACATTAATCTTCACTCCTGATGTTATTAATGTCATGATAGCGACATATAACTATTTCTTAAGCAAGAGCGATGCGAAGGTCGTGGATGAAGCGAGAATACTGACATCTCAATATGCAGCTGTTGTTACTACCATGAGCCGAAGGTTACTCCTCAGGGTAAGTGAAATAGAGATGCTTAAAAAACAAGTAAGTGAATTAAATAATAAGTTTGCAAATAAACGAAAAAAGAAGCAAATATTAAAAAGAGAAAATAAAGAGTTGAAGATGTCTGTGAACTTGTATGTGAAAAATCTGGAACTAAAAGTGGCGGAGCTGGAGCGAAAGCGAAAACAAATAAATGAACCTGTGTTCAACCCAGGAAATGAGTTGAAGACACCTAGGGAAAGTGCCTTAAATGCGATCAACTCTGAGGAAAATGCCTCAAATGCGTTCAACCCTGAGGAAAATGCTTAATATGCGTTCAACCTTGAGGAAAATGCTTAATATGTTAATTGGCTATATGTATGGACTATATGTTTTATTTTATGCATGGGGATGTGTTGTTGCAAATTTGTTAGTTTGATTTATGTTTTGATATATGTATGGACCATATGTTAGTTTGATATATGTTTTGATATATGTATAGACTATATGTTTTGATATATGTATGGACCATATGTTAGTTTGATATATGTTTTAGCTATATGTTTGTTGATATATGTTTTGGCTATATGTTTGTTGATGCACGTGACTATTTGCAATAGGATATTAGACATGGATAAGAGTTGGATGCGAGCTAGAGATCGGTTGGGTGAGGATTACAATGTATATGCCCAAGGAGTTAAGAAATTTTTGGAGTTTGCATCCTGTACAATTGGGAGTGATGGTCGTATTAGATGTCCATGCCGACTTTGCAAGAATTTACGTTCTCATAAGATAGAGTTGGTGAAAGAGCATTTGTTTGTTAAAGGTATTAACCAAGGTTATACTGATTGGGTCTTACATGAAGAACCGTTTCCAACATTATTCAAAAATATCAATGAAGATGTACATCTAGAGGTTGTTGGTGACGATCCGTGCCATAACACGGATCCATCAGAAGACATGAAGCAAATGTTGGGCGACATTGGTGCGAGAATGTTTATGGATGAAAGTGGAACAGATCCATCTAATTCAAATGATCCGTGCCATAACACTTTTACCCGCTTATGGAATGATTCACAACGTGAGTTATATCCAGGGTGTAGAAGGCACAATAAATTGTCATTTACAGTTAGATTGCTTTATATAAAATTCATGTACAATTTCTGGACTAAAAATTCATGATTGTCATGTATTTTTACAACGTATATTGCATGTTGGTATCCGTGAGTTTTTTACTAAAGATGTGGGGGTTGCATTAATTGAGTTGGGTGCCTTTTTTAAAAATTTATGTGCTAGAACGTTGAACCTAGAAGTTTTGGATCGTATAGAACGAGAAATTGCATTAATTTTGTGTAAGTTGGAGAGTATTTACCCACCTTCATTTTTCGACATCATGGTTTACTTAGCCGTTCATCTGCCATGTGAGACTCGACATGCAGGACCAGTCCAATATAGGTAGATGTATCCTATTGAACAATTTTTTTGAAAGTTGAAACGCACAGTGGGTAATAAGGCCCGTCCAGAAGGATCAATTGCAGAAACATATATTGATGATGAGTGGCATACATTCTGTTCCAAATACTTCCATGGGCTTGACACAAGGTTTGATCAATCAGAAATAAATTTTGATGTTGACCAAGCAAGACAACGGAATGAATTTTCTGTATTTTCCCAACAAGTACGTCCACTTAGTGCTCAGGATGGTTATGATTTGTGTGAATGAGAATTCGAGAAAGCTCAATGGTACGTGCTAAATAATTGCCTAGAGATAGAGAGCCATTTGAAATAAGTTTAAATTAATTGTTAATTAATTATTGAATTTACTTATTAAACAATTATATAAACATACGTATTGTTGGTAATTTTTAATTTTAGTGATCATATTAACATGCTCAAAGAATTGGTAATAAATGCTACAGACCTGAGACATGAACAAGAGTTCCCGAAATAGTTCGAACAACAAGTAATGATGTGACGCCCCGACTTCCATGTACAAAAAAACATGGAAATCGTGACGTCAGGATGATGACAACACGGGTCACACATCCCAACGATAAGTGTCAAGTGTGTGCTACAAGCAAACAGTGCACAAATAAATGCGCAGCGGATAATATAAATAAGTCACTAGTACCAGAATTTTAGTTTAATACAAATATACAAAAATAAAAGAATTTAAAAACAATACCAATGTCCCAAAAATAATACAAGAGTTGAAAAGACATAAACCTGAGTGACCCAGATCACTCCTCTGGCGGAGCCAACTCCTCAGGCTCAGCCTCCTCAAAACCTGCATCACTAATATCAAAATCTACGGTACTAGAAAATGGTACCGTAGGTAAGTAAAACCCAAAAATACTCCAAGACATAAATATATAAACACAACAGTCACTATGCATGCACATGATGACCAAACGCAAAACACGAGAAAAATACCATTTCTCGTAAAATCACAAATTTTCCACGTATGCCAAAAATCACCATTTGACACAAATTAATATCCAGGAATAGTTACATTAATTTCAATTTTAACCGTATGCACCATGGCCTCCCCTAGGGACCATCCACATACCCTAGCTCCCTTCATCACACCACGGGTAACGACCGTGCGAGTGATGCAACACGAGTGATGCCCAGTTCCGCCCCTACCGCGTACATAGCCAAGCATTCTTTAACCCCCGCCAGCACGAGGAGTCACGGAGTCGGATCGAGAGCGCTACCATCTGGTCTAAGTCCCAGGCAACAGCCCCAGGGGACGACACTCAATATATTCCACTCCCGAGTGCCCAGAGGAGCTCCACCGAGATAATACCCCATCTCGGCTTGGGGGTGATACACACGCACCCGAAAAGCCTTTTCCATAAAACACAGTTTCGAAATATATACCCACGCATGTGTGCACAATGCTATGAAATCGACCAATTACCAACAACCAACAGTTATCAGTAATTTCCCAATAACTAACACAGTCTAACTAGATAACCAAATCACAGTTTATAAAACAGGTTATTTCGAAAATATATTTAAATTTTAAAAGTCTTTTGGAGAAATACTTACAGCGCTTTATAAAAATAATAGGAGGATCACGGAGGTGCAAAAGGCGGCTGGAAGGCAACGCAGCAGTGTAAAAACACTGTGGCCGAAATACACTATATACCCAAATTTCAACGGAGTCAAACGAAGACTTGAAATTGATAGGATAGGGCCTATGGAGGGTGATGAAGCTAATGGTATCGAAGGTTGGCCGTGAGTGGCGGCCGAATGGGCGGTAGAAGGCTACAAAGTGCAAAACGAAGTTGGTGTTCGTGGGGGCGGTTCCGGCGACTGATCGGGACCAAAAGTGGGTCGGTTAGGACGGCAAGGGGCCGGTGGTGAAGAAATGGTGGCCAATGATGGCCGGACGGCGGGGAAATGACGAAGGGAAGGCTGCGGTTTCGCACAGCTCCCGGCGGCGCGGCTCGGGCTGAAACTGGTGGGACAGGGTCGCCGGCGCACGGTGAGTCCGATGGTACCGGCGGTGTTGACCACGGACGGCCGGCAGCGGTGTAGGTGGCTGAAGGCCAAGTTGTGCGTGAGAGAGAGAGAGAGAGAGAGAGAGAGAGAGAGGGTCGGGCTACGTGCGGGGAAGAGAGGAAGAAGGAAGAAAAAGAAAGAAAAAAGAAAAAGAAAAGAAAAAGAAAAGATGAGGAAAAGAAATGAGATCCAATCCTCACAACTTTTGGGTCACAACTGATCCTCAAAATAACTATTTTTAAAACAGTAAAATAATTAAATCAATTTAAACTCAGAACTAGTTAAAGTAAAATATTAAACTCCAACAATAATATCATTTAAAATAAAAAGGAATTAAATTGTAAAACACTAATTAGAATTAACCAAACGCAGTGAAATGCTTTAATAAAACAATAATAATTTTAAAACCCATAAACAAACCAATTTAAATTAAAGATCAATTTAAATCCAAAACAATAATTAACAATAAGAAAGCCCAAATAAAATAATTTTCACAACTTAAAATATTATAAAATAATATTCTAAAACTTCCAAAATTCTAAAACAAGAGAATCAATCTTTAAATTAATTAAAATAATCCTTCATTAAAATACACTAAAATACGGGGTGTTACAAATGACATTAATACAGATGTAATTTTATTACTTATTAAAATATTACTATTGTTAACGGTTGAATGTTTATACTTTATTTAATATGTAGGTTGTACAAATGCATGCGAGTAATCCGAACGATATATCAGACGAACTATATGCACTGGCGCGTGGCCCCTTGAGACGTGCTGCTCGATATTCTGCATGTATTTCTCGAGAAAGTAGGTATCACACAATTGATCGAGAACTTTATAGGAAAACACAAAATAGTGGTGTCCTTATCGAAGGGAGTCATGATGGAGACAATATTGATTTCTATGGAGTTATCGTAGATATAATCGGATTGAGATATGTGGGGGAGCTTGTGGTTTATATGTTTAAGTATGATTGGTGGGATTTAAGCAATCCTCGAAGAGGAAAATGCCAGGATGAATATTTTCTGAGTATTAATACATCAAAAAAATGGTATGAAGATGATCCTTTCATTTTGGCTTCCTAAGCATCTCAAGTATTCTATTTACACGATCTACAGTTAGGAAATCAATGGCAAGTAGTACAAAAATTTTCTCCTAGAAATATTTATGATGTTATCCCTGAGGCGAAGGGATAAGATGAAGAAAAAGATGATCTCTCTACTCAAGAAGTATACCAAGAGAGTCAACCTGCCTTTAACTTATTTGTGGATTTGAGTCAGTATGAGATGATCCCATTACATAGGGAAGATATTGAGGCTGATATAGTTGAGGCGACAGTTGATCAAAGTGTTGAGTCATCTGAAGTATCTACAGATGATGAGAACGAATCTATAGATGAAACTGATACAAATGATTGACCAGTTTGTGTTCACATTATACAGTATCTTGCAATTATGCCACCAAAGAGGAAGGAAGTTCACATCCCATCTCCACCTGTTTCTAGCTCTCCATCTGACTTGCCATTAGAGACTGACTATACGGAATAAGGTAAATAGCTACTACTCATTTTTTCAATTAAGATATATGTTAATTGATACGAGGTAAATAACTAATATTATTTTATAGAGATAACAATACAATCTCGTCATAGACGAGACACTACTAGAGGTGTGACGTAGGAGAAATATCGTAAAGTAGGTAAAATTAAGGTTAACATTCTTGATGAACATACCGGAGGCAAGGGACAACAAGCAGCTTGGCTTGCATCGCATGTGAGTGCTCTTACACAAACTTATGCACCTTTGGCTATGAGTTCATGGCATAAAGTCCCCCAAGATGCGAAAGAGTTTATAAAAAAACGTTGTTTGGTACGTAATATTTAAATAATAAATTTATATTGATATTATTTAATATTCTAAATGATAATGTCTTCGTATATATACTCTTTTGAGGATGACTTTGAACTAAATTATGGTTGGAGAGAGGAGCTTAGGACTGTTGAAGAGTTGATGTGTAATGCATTCCGCAAGTATAAGGCGAGGTATCATGAGCATTACAAGAAGTACGAGAATAAGGAAGAAGCACGTGAGCATCCTTTTCAGAACGTCCGACCTGAAGAATGGAAAAAACTTTGTGACATGTTTGATGATCCATCATATAAGGTAAACTAAATTAATTATTTATGTATCATATTTATAATTTTCACTTACTAATTTTTACAATTTCTATGTAGGAGCGAAGTTCTATAAACAAAACCAATAGATCAAAGTTGAAGATTCATCATCACCCAGGCTCAAGATCTTTCCATCGCCTCTCTAAGAAATTGGTAATGTACTTTTATTTATTTATTTATTCTATATAGTTTGTTTTTAATATTAATTTTATATCTTAACAATGCCTCTTATAGGAAGCGTTAGACACCAATTATGATCTAACAAAATTATATGCTACATCACATACTAATAGTAATGGAGAGTGGGAAGTGGACTCATCCCGATACTCATGAAAATTATGTAAGTATTATAATTTCTTTTAATTAAACATATTTAAATTATTGTGTAAATATTAAACGTATATGTTGTGTGTAGGATAAAATGCTTGCCCTACGTGCTGAAGCTGCTTCAGATCATAATTCATCAACAAGTAATGTTGAAATTTTTACACAAGTTCTAGGGCAACGTTCAGGATATTTGAGGGATTTGGGTCGCTGTATAAAGCCTTCAAGCTCTTCATCAACGTCAAGCACTGCTGCTATTGCGTTAGAAAATGCAAATTTTACGATTCAAGAATTGCTTACAAAACAGCATGAGTTAGATGCTCAATTGACAAAACAAGCAGAGATGGAGATGCGCATGAAACAACAAGAAGATGAACAAATAGATATGAAGCTTCAAATGCAGATACTTATACAACAATTCAGGCCTCCAAGCAATTAATTTTCATTAGAAGTGGTTTTGCATATTGAACAATTATATATCATGTACTGAGAATTTTATTAGTATTATTAGTATTTTTTGAACAATTTGTAATGTATTTTTAAAATATAAATATCTATTTGGTTTTAAATTAGTATTGATTGTCCATGAAAATAATAACCGTTCGAACACTCATCATCCGTTTGAACATATACAAATCGAACATAACCATTTGAACATCATACATTATCGTTCAAACTAAAAAAGTTGTGCGTCGTTTGAACAGGAAATTCACTATTTGCGTTCGATCATCAATTTCTCCGTTCGAACGTTTCTTCATGAACTACCCGTTCGAACGTTATTTACTCCGACTCGTTCGAACAGTCCCATATGTTCGAACGGTATTTTATACGTTCGAACGGTTTTCCAAGACGAATTTAATTCGTCCTAGGAAAAAACATCCGTTCGAACAATTTCGAACGGTCAAACTTAATTTCGTCCCAAAAGATATTTTTTGGGATGAATTTGTGATTTTCATCCCAAAATATCTTTTGGGACAGTTTTATAGGGACGACCTTGTGACACTTTTTTTCGTTTCAAAAAATATTTTGGGACGAAATGCCAATATTTTGGGACGAAATTTTTCGTTCCAAAAAACATAATTTGTAATCTCTTTGATTCAATGAAATTATGGATTAGACAGACCAACAACACAACCAACCAGCTTACAAGACTAGGTGGTGGACACCAACACAAATTCTAGCCGCACAAACAAAAAGGTCATTTTACACATTAATAATATAATATAAATAATTAAATTTATTTATTTTTTAACAAATTTAAATATGTACTATATATATTTTTTTAGGTAAATTCCCATATATTAAGCTCAAAACAAAGTTTGAATACAAATTGGTATAGTACCAACAGACTTGATACTATCACCAACAATAAGTGCATCACGACTTAAAACATGAGCTACAATATTACTAGCTCTCCGAGTATGTCTTACAGATCAAGATGTGAAAGAATTCAGGACATTTTTAGTGTCACTAATCACTATTCCCACATAAGAATCTGTGATTTCCCCTGCCTTTAGGTAGTTGACAACTTGTAAGGAGTCCCCTTCCACGATTAGTTCCTTCCAGCCTAGACTCTTGAAAAAGATGGCTGCTTGCAATAGAGCAAAAGCTTCTACCAACAGGGTCAGGATATAGATCATGGTTCATTCTCATGGTGGCCTTGACCGTTCCTTCCCAATCTCGGATAACAGCTCCAACACCCACCTTGCAATTGATCTTATAGAGGGCAGCATCCCAGTTAAGTTTTAACATCCCATGGGGAGGAGGGTCCCATTGAGATGACATACTCATAGCAGTTGTTGAAGTCTTGGAGTCATGCTGAAGTTGGCTAAGCTCTTCAATGAAGGCTTTGGTTTGATGAATGAGAGTATTGGTGTAACACCCCGTATTTTAGTATATTTTTATTAAATAATTATTTTAATTAATTTGAATATTGATTCTCTTGTTTTAAAATTATGAGGATTTTATTATATTATTTTATAATATTTTTAAGTTGTAAAAATTATTTTTAATATGCTTTCTTATTTTTAATTACTGTTTTGCATTTAAAATGATCTTTAATTTAAATTAGTTGTTTATGGGTTTTAAAATTATTGTTGGTTTATTTAAACTTTTCACTGCGTTTAAGTTATTTTGATTAAATTTACTGTTTTAAAATAATTTCCGTTAGATCAATTTCATGACCCAAGATGTGAGGATTGAACCTTATTTCTTTTCCCCATCTTTTCTTTTCCTCTTTTCTTTTTCTTCTTTTTCCATTCTTTCTTCTTTTTCCTCCTTATTTCTCCTTCCTGCACATGAGCCCCTTCTCCCGTTCTCTCCTTCGTCCGTTTCGACCCCTCCACCCAGTGCTTCCATGCACCACTCCTATACCGACACCGCCCCTTCCACCACCTTCCCCAGCCGCCGGCGATCACGCCCTATCGATCTCAGACCGCCTCGTGCCGCCATGAGCCTCTACGCACGGCTTGAAGCCACGTGGCCTTGTGTGCTCCAGCACCGCTGTCCGGCCACCATTTCTTCACCACTTCTTCTTTGACCTCCTAGCAACCCAAAGGACCCAACTCCAGCTCCGATCCGTCACCGGTGAAGCCCCATTGTCTACATCATCGATTTCACCCTTTTTGGCCTTAAACCGCCACCTACACCGCCACCCACGGCCAAAGGCCACCACCACTAGCTTCACCGACCTCCATAGGCCTTACTCTAGCAATTTCGAGTCTTGGTTTGATTTCGTTCAAAAGTGGATTTTTGAGACCCACGGCCATAGTGTATTTTACACCATTCTGTTGCTATTTTGTAGCTTCTAGCGCATCCGTGATCCTCTAAAAATTACTATATAGCGCTGTAAGTATTTTTCCAAACATCTTTTGAGATTTTAATCTATTTTTGCACTAAGTCATTTATTATTACTGTGATTGGTTAGTTGTGCCAAACTGAGTCCAATGAGTTATGGGGGTCGGATGGATTGGTGGTTGGAGTTGTTGTATATTTGGTTATTGGAATTTGTTGGTTATTGGATATTGTTGTTGGTCTGGTACATTGAATATTGCATGCATGTTCATATTTATAAATGAAAACTGAGTTTTTGGGTAATTGCATTCACGTTCATGTGTTTATCAAAAACTGAGTTTTCATGTGAGAAAAAAGAAAAAAGACTGTAGGGATGGTGGAAAGCAAGGATGGTGGTATAGTCCCACTTGCGATTCTCGCCTATAGTGTACGCGTAGGGATGGTGATAAGCAGGGATGGTGGTGTTGTTCCGCTTGTGATTCCCTACTACAGTGCTCTAATGAGTTTTTGTTGTATGGAAAGGAACTGTAGAGATAGTGGTAAGCAGAGATTATGGTATAGTCCCACCTGTGATTGCCGCCTACGGTGCACGCGGTAAGAATGGTGGTAAGCAAGGATGGTGGTGTTATCCCGCCTGTAATTCCCGCCTACGGTGCATTCGGTAGGGATGGTGGTAGAGTCTTGCCTGTGATTCCCGTCTACAGTGTCCGATAAATATTTTTGTGTGAATCATTTTCTGGAAAAATGACAGACTATAATTTTTGGGCCAAAATGGGATTTTGACTTGTGTTTGGAAAATAATCATTTTTGGAAAAAATGATGTTTTGAGGTTAAAGTATATTTCATCATGTGCATGCATGTTGGTTGGTAGCATTAATGTATTTTTATCTTGGGGATTGTTTGGATTATTACTTACTTGCGGTACTATTTTATGGTACCGTAGATTTTGTTGCAGATGAGGATGACGAGCCTTAGGGATCGGCTCCGTGGAGAAAGTGGCATGTAGTTGCTGCTGTTTTGAATTATGGGATTTTTTTCCCACGTGTATATTTTTGGCTTTTTGCTGTATTTCACCTATAACTGTTTAATTGTCAGTATACTTTTATTTTGGTAAATTTTGTATATACAAATTCTGGTACTTAGTTGGCTTATTTAAATATCCGCTGCGTATTTATTGTGCACTGTTTGTATGTTGCACACACTTGAGCACTTATCGTTAGGATATGTGACCCGTGTTGTTATCATCCCGATATCACGATTCCTGTATTTCCGTACATGGGAGTTGGGGCGTCACAATTGGGGCTTATGAAAGTTTTGTTAAAAATTAGATCATTCCTTCTCTTCCATATCTTCTAAGCTGTAATGGCAAACTCAGTCATCTCTTCATCTTCTAGGTTTTCAAGGAAACTCTCTACCAGGTGTTTGAAAGACTGATATTGCAGGCTTGTTTTTTGGAGCTTCCTACTACATTGACCCCAGACATCCTAGGCAGCTAAACACTCCCATAAAGCATGCTCAATAGTTTCTGGATGTAAACAACAAATGGGGTAAGAGGCATCTTTTGTCACCTTTCTGTGATAAAGGTTTGTTCTTGAGGGAAGTGCATTTAGGCAAGCCCTCCAAAGGAAGGATTTTGTAGCATTTGGGATCTGCAAGCCCCATATTTTTGTCCAAGGTTCCACCTCCCCCACAAGCTCAGAGGCTTGGCTTTCCTCTCTTTTATCCATGTCAGCCTTTAGGTAATAAGCAGTCTTGACTGAGAAAATACCAGTGGGAGTGCATCTCCATATCAGCTTATTTGCCTTCTGGAAGGGACTGAGGGGTATGCTTTTGATGATTGCAGCCTCTATACTATCAAAAAGAGCTGCTACCATGAGAAGATCCCATTGGTGAGTGGAGTGGTCGATGAGTATAGCAACTTTAGTGTCTGCAGGTAGGAATCTGGTTGAGCTTTGAGGTCTAAAAGTAGATTTTTGAGGAATCCACTTGTCATTCCAGATAGTCACTGATTGTCCATCCCCAATACGCCAAATTAATCCCTCCTCAAGTAGTGGTTTGGCAGAAATGAAACTCTGCCATAGGAAAGAGGAGTTGTTGCCCACTTTAGCTGTGAGAAAGTGTCTTCCTCTAAAATATTTTTCTTTTAGAACCTTTGCAGCTAGTGAGTCTGGAAAGGATAGAATACACCAGCATTGCTTGGCTAGTAAGGAAGCATTAAAATTCTCAAAATCTCTGAGTCCCAAACCACTTGACTTCTTGGACTTACTCATCTGTTTCCATGCTACCCAGTGAATCTTGCGGTCTTGAGCTTGTTGCCCCCACCAGAAGGACCTAATTTGTCTGTTAAGGTCTTGAAGTAATTGTTTTGGCAGCTTGAAAATCCCCATGTAATAGGTGGGTATTGACTGGATTACAGTTTTGAGTAGAATCTCATTCCCTGCTTGAGAGAGTAACTTGGTTTTCCAGCTGTTTAACCTTGCCTGAACTTTTTCTAAAACACCTTTGAGGGAGGAGGTTCGAGATTTGCCAATGAGGGCTAGTAGTCCCAAGTATTTCTCATATGAATTGGTCCCTCTAATCCCAGCAATGCTTGTTACTATCCCTTTAGTATCCTCTCTAGTATTCCTGCTGAAATAGATTGAGGTTTTTTCCTTGTTTAACCTCTGCCCAAATGCCTTCTCATATGTGTTCAACAAGTGGAACAAATGACTTCATTCAATTGAGTTGGCCTTGCAAAAAAGTAAAGAGTCATCTGCAAAAAAGAGGTGGTTAATGTGCAGGTGGTTCTGTCTAATGGGTAAACCAGTGATGTAACCCTTGTCTTCTGCCCTATTAAGTAAACAGCTGAGGGTTTCACCACACAAAATGAAGAGGTAAGGGGATAGGAGGTCCCCTTGTCTCAAACCTCGAGAGGGGCAGAAAAAAGATTGAGGCATTCCATTTACTATGAGGGAGTATGTAACTGAGGTGACACAAGTCATTTCATTAAAATAAACAACACTATAAGTAGTTATTTCATATAGTATTAAAATAAAGATTCTGAATTTATAAAATGGATACGTACTTCATCTCATTAATTAGTGTTTGGTTCATTTGCTCAAGAAAGTTTGACTTACACGTGAAATAACATGTTAATAATATAAATAATTAAATCTATTTTTGTTTATCAACTTAACTATTAGTTGTACTATAAAAATTTAAATATCTTAAATTTGTATATAGTGTTACTCTTAAAAGAATTTGCAAATCCCAACATTGTTGTTTTGCTAAAATACTAAAATGTTAGGTCATTGGGAATCATCTTTACAACTACATATTTTAGCAATAAATGGTGGTGGATTTTATCGAACCCACAACAAACACAGTTTACAAGTACTTTTCCTGCTTTTATAATTTAGGTACACCTATGTGTCACTACATTTAATTAAAGCTTCTCAAGTAGCCGAGAAAAAGTTCTAAATTTTCTTGAGTCAGGAATTTCTAAGAAGATGCGTAAAGATCTTCTTTCGCTTTGCAGATGCACGTCAAGTTTAAAATGAACAAGGACGTAGTATTGTCGCTATTGCTTCCTTCTTTTCCGTGCATTTTAACTCCAACTTGTTTTTTTCCCACCTTTCATTTTCATTTTAAGATGCCTAAGTTTCGTACTTTTTTCGAAACAATTAATGGACATATATTGCTCCATTGTATGTCACATGCCACCAATGGGTCACCTTAAATCTCATAACCCTTTTTGCGCTTATATATAAATATAAATATATATATAAATATATATATAAATATAAATATATATATAAATATAAATATAAATATATATATAAATATAAATATATATATAAATATATATATAAATATAAATATATATATATATATATATATCATATATGTGCATTAATAAGGTGGCTGAAAACATTTTATGTGCAGTTACTTTTACATGTTCATTCTACATTTCACTATTGTGATTGGTAGCATCATTCTTTTTAATATAAAATAACTGTTTTAATCAATCACATCATCAGTATGCGCAAAAAATATGCAAAAGTGACTGTATGTAGCAAAATTATTTTTTTTTGGAAATATACATCTGACTGCATGCATACATGCATATATGCCCACTTCTACCTATTCTTTACTTTGGAAATACTTTAGCTACAAAGGGATTATACAAAAATAATCCCATAAACTGATATAACTTGATATGATTCGTCAGATTGTAAAGTTACTTTTATTATAAACTAGATCAAACAGATCAGATGAAACCACGTCAATTTGTGAGATTATTTTATGTAATTTATTTTGTGGATATAGTAGTACTCGAGTAAAAATTAATCGGATATATATTATCACTTAAATATTCAAATCAATTATTATGTACCTAGATAAATTAGGACTTGTAATCTTAGGGCATATATGAGTAAGAATTAGGCTCGTTTGTTTTTTGGAAACTTCTCAACTCATCTAATCATTATAACTTTTTCAAATTTCTATATAAAATAAAATAAACAATTCAACTTTTCAAATCCGAAAATAAAAATAATATTAAAAAAATATATTCTAACAATATTTCATTCCAATTTTTAATTTTACTCTCAATTCATCTCATCTGTAAAAACAAATGAGGCCGAACATATTAGCCTCGGGCTCACCATTTTCCAATTTTTCGTTGTTTATTGTCTTGGTGGGAATTACCCCCAAAGGAAAATGATAGACACATTACCATTTTTGTAACCTTGTATTAAATGAGGGATATTTTGGTAAAATAATTATAAAAGTAAAATCATTTTTATAAAATTACCCTCATTTTAAGCATGATTATATAAAAGTTATAAATATGATTGTATGTGTATCATTACTTTCTTAGAAATGTCATATGATAGTAGGGATGCTAATATGTGATGTGACTCATGAATCCAACACGAATACAACATGAAAATAACTGATTTGGATTTGATATAAATGGGTTTGGGCCAAAACTGGTTAACCTATTAAGACAATTAATAAATGGGTTAAACCGCTTAACCCGAAATCAACCCGTAATAATCTATTTAAATTTTATTTTAAAATTACAATTTAACTTGTTGGGTTGTAATATTGGTTTTATTATATGTTAAAATCTGTAATTACATTAATAAGGTCAAATGAGTTATGCAGATTTATTTAACCTAAAACGAATTGAAATAAATTGTGTCGTGTTGATTTATTTTTAATTATTTATTTAACGAGTCAAAATGAGTGACACAACATGATCCGTTATCTAAATAAATCATGTTAAGGTTTAAAGGTCTAATCCGTTTAGTTTAACAAATCGTGTTCAAATTGATTCATATAATAAAATGTCCATGACTTGACATAATATAAACATAACCCGCGAGCACGAATTATGATCCGTATATGATAGTCAAGTTAGTTTGTTGGGAATGGACGCTTCCTTCCTCATTCGAAGCCCCTTGCCTATTCTCTCAGCATTACTTTTTGGGTAATGGGCTTGTGACCCTCTCGTTGGGCCCATTTTTATTGGGCTAAGTCTAAGTTCGACACTGTCCTCGTCAAACCCTCTCTTAAGGCCCAAGTAAGTTCGTTGAGTTCAAGGAAATAAAAGGAATAGTTTAGAATTTAAGAGATTTTTATATTTATTTTTTCCATTTGTCAGGAATGCTCACTTCCATTGGCTAACAACATTGGCGGCAGGGGTGTGCATGTGACCCGAACATCCGATGAATCCAATTAAGCTGACCCGACCCGACCCAAATTTTATCGGGTGATTACTTGAGCGGGTCTCCAACCCAACTAAATAGCGGGTTTGTTAATTGGTGTCAACCCGTCCGACTAAATAACTCAGTCCTCAAACCGTAGCCGCCCACTCAGCCTCAAGCCCTCCGGTGACCAGCTCCACGTCCTCCTGGCCAACATGGACTTCAACAGTATGCAGAGAAGAAATTCACAAAAAGAAAACGTAACCTACTAAAAAATAGTAAAAAAAAGATTTGGGTTTGCTATGAAGAAAAGAGAAGAGGAAAATGCAAAAAAGGAAAACACAAGATCTGAGCCCTGAGTCGAGAGAGAAACAAAAAAGGATGAACTTTGTTGAGTTTGCTATGCAGAGAAGAGGAGAACTGCCAAGCACCTCTCTGACATATACACAGCCGGTATTTTGACTCATGGCCCATGGGTATGCGTTGGTTGTTTCAAAGCCTGGTCTTAGTGCTTGCAAAGACGACATGCGGTTTTTTGTTGGAGGCTTATGGACAAGGATGAAGGTCGGCGATACGGAAATGAAAAGGCAAGCCTTGGTTAATCTGTACAAGGTTGTGGTCGAAGACAAAAATGGCTGGAAACTAAGGGCTTGATGTGCAAGTTGATGAGCGGCTGAAAATGTTGGCTAAACCCACTTGTATCATCATCAGCTCGAGATCTCCTTCGACCCCAAGAGTCCAAGACCACTTCTCTCTCTTCCTTCCATGGTTTGTAAATTCTGTGAGTAAGGCATTTCTGGAAGCAATGAAGAGTAACGATGTAGTTTTTAAATGTCGGGTCACACGGGGTTCGGCCTGATTTGATTTTTATTCGGGTCGGTTCGGTTTGTCACCTTAAATAGTCGGGTCAGGCACATCCGGCTAGAACTGACCGGGTTGCAAGCCTAATTGGTTGGTCTAGCAAGTTTTTTGAGGACTAATTTCTTAACCGTTTGAAACGTTTATGTAATATAAAAAGAGATAAATCTTAATTTTGATTTCATAAAAAAAATCATGAAAACATAACTAAATATAAAATTAGATTATATATCAAATTAAATCTCAATAATTTGCTATATACGTGTAGAAATAAAATTATAAAATCAAATTAAAACACAACTTAGTATATGTTTAAGATCTCTGACACAATATTTCAAGAAATAATATTCATCCATTATTATTATTGTAATAATATATTTAGAACTTTGTTTTTTTATAAAAACTCTTAAGTATTTTTTATAAGACAATCTTTCATTACAGTATATAATTACTAGTTTATTAAGTTTCATATAAAATCAAGATATTTTTGTGTTATATTAAGCATATAATGCTATAATTAAGACATTAAATAATTTTTTTTCTTGCTCAATGAAGTCTATAGGATAAAACCTCTCAACTATTTTTCATATAGATCACTAATCTTAAATGATTTTTCTTATATTTTCACTTTGGGCTCCACATTAAGAAACCTAATATTGTATAATAAAAAAATTTGAGATTCATATTAATAAGTTTATTTTCTTTCTTTATTATCTTTCCTAAACTTAATAAAACTTGGGGACTATGTTTTTTTTGGGGGGGGGGGGGGTGGACTCTTAAAATAATTACACCAACTTTAAATTTTGATACAGGCCACCCAACAACTAAGATGCACGTGATTTGTGAATAAAAAAACTCTCCTCTAAGCTCTCTCTGTGAGAGAGAATAGGTGGTGTGGGTAGTCTCGGTGCTCTTGGAACAGCCTGAGGGAATGATTCCCCTTAGTTCGATCGGTGGTTTAAGGGTGGAAGGGATGGAGGATTTGAAGGAGAAATGGGATCAGCTTAGTCTCACTGAGGATGAAAACTTGGTGATTGAAATTGGCTCAATAAGCTTAGAGACAGGAGTAGAAAAAGGGGAGAGGTGTTTGGTGGGTAAACTGTGGTCTGATTGCAGATTGGGGAAGGAAGTCATTTGATCGACAATGGCTAAGATCTAGAAAATTGGAAGCTCTTTCCAATTTCAGGAGATTAGCACAAACCTGTTTGTAATAATCTTTGAATGCCAAGAGGACAAATGGAGAGTGATGGAAGGAAGACCTTGGTTATTTGATAACTGTTTGCTAGTTCTAAAACCTTTCGATGGTCTAGTCCCCCCTTAGAAGTTGAATTTTGACTGCGAGAAATTCTGGGTGCATATGAATAACCTCCCACTTGCCTGTATGAATCGAGAAGTGGGCAGACAAATCGGAGGCACAATAGGTGATGTTAAGGAGGTGGGTGTGAGAGAGGATGGTACTGGGTGGGGGAGCTATCTAAGAGTTAGAATTGTACTGAATTTGAAGCAAGCAATTGCGAGGGGATGAACTGTCAATCTGCTTGGGAAGAAAATGTGGATACCTCTGCGGTATGAGAAATTGCTCATAATGTGTTTTAAGTGTGGATTTATTGTCCATGGTGCGAAGGGTTGCAGTAATACGGGAGCGAACACAACTGTTAAGCAGGGGGGAAAACTTTAGTATGGAGCTTGGCTTTGTGCACCAAGTATGGTTGGAAGAATGAATGGGAAACCACCTGATGGGGGAAGTAGATCTAGAACTGGTGAGTGGAAGAAGTATGGGGAAAATATGGCTAAAAATGGTTTTGATCCAGAGGGTAATGAATCAAGAGTAGAGGGGTCCCAGAGTAGGAAGGGAACTGATTGTTTGCATCAGTGCCTGGCTATTCCTGATGTCACAGAAGAGGTACCTGTGGAGAAAGCAGTGAAACAGGCAGCGAAGAGTGATGAGGCCTGCCAGGTGTTTGAGGAAAGGGTGGAAAGACTAGAGGAAGATAAGGAGGTTATGAAACATAGTGGGCTTAAGGTTTTGGTCCAAAATAAACCTAAGAGATCTAACAGGTTGTCGAAGGGAAGTCCCAAGGTCCAAAATATGGCCAATGGAGTGGAGCAGCAAGATCCAATGCTGATGGGGGAAGGTGGAGAGGTGAGTAGAGGAATGTGGTAGAGAAGAGCTAGAATTGAAGGTAATTCTAAGGAGTTTGTTGCTCCCAAGAATTGTAAACGCAGATTAACTGATGATTGCAGTGAGGGAAGCCCTCTGAAAAAGAAAGACAGAATGCAGATTCACATGGTGTATCTTCTCAGGTATTGGCGGTGGCTGGAAGTCAGCCCCACCAAGTATCATGAAAATCTTAAGTTGAAACTACCGGGGGCTTGGGAAGTCCCGAAAAATTCAAGACCTTTACCTTCTGGTGAAGGACAAGAGACCCAATATAGTTTTTCTCATGGAGACAAAACTATTAGCATGGAAGTTTGGAGTCATTAAGAAGAAGTTGAATTGTGAAGGTTGTTTTGTGGTGGAGCCAAGAGGACGCTTTGGGGGTCTAGCTCTTCTATGGAGTCAGGATGTGAAGTTAGAAATTCTTAACTTCTCTCAGCACCATATAAGTGCCAGTCTTATGCATGAAGAGAAGAGGACTAGTTGGGTGTTAACTGGCTTTTATGGCCATCTCGAGGCAAATAGAAGGAAAAATACATGGAACTTGCTTTCTCTTTTGAAACCTTCAACAGGGACATCATGGTGTGTAGTTGGTGATTTCAATGAGATCCTAGCCCAATCTAAAAAGATGGGAGGTAAACCAAGACCTGAGGGGTTGATGGAAGATTTCAGAATATGCTTAGAGGGCAATGAGTTACATGATATGGGATGAAGTACACGTGGAGTAATAAACACTCTGATAACACATTTACGAAAGAAAGACTTGATAGGGTAGTTGCTAATTCCCTGTGGACTGACCTGTTTAGAGAAAGAATGGTGGAGGTACTGACAGCTAGGCAATCTGATCATAAGCCTTTGTTATTGATGATGTCAAAAGAAATGGTTCATGTAAAATTTAGAAAAAAATGTTTCAAGTCTGAAGCTAAATGGGTACTAGAAGAAGAAAGGGGCAGAGTTGTAGAAGAAGCTTAGGGAAACAGTTGTGCAGCAGTAGATACCTTAAAAGAAATTCAGGGTAGCTTAAAGAAGTGTAATGTTGATCTTACCAGGTGGAGCCGTGATAAGGGTAGGGATGGAGAGAGGGAAATTATGTTGTTGTCTGAAAAACTGAAGCAAGAATAGGAGGTAGAAGGTCAACACAATGCTGATACTATTAAAACATTACGAAAGGAGCTGGGGTTGTTGCTTGAGGGGGAAGATTTGAAGTGGAAGCAGAGAGCAAAGAGGAATTGGTATCTACTGGGTGACATGAATAATAAGTTCTGCCACGCGTGTGCCAGCCAAAGAAGAAAGAAGAACTGGATAAAGGAAATTAAAGATTCCCAAGGAAGATGTCAAACTAAGTAGGCAGGTATTGAGGAGGTTTTTTTTCAATATTACCAAAATTTATTTAGAACCTCAAACCCTTCCAGTGAAGCTATAAATGAGTGCTTAAAAGATGTTGAACCTAGAGTTACAAGGGCCATGAATTCTGAGTTGCAGAAAAAATTTGTTATGGCTGAGGTAGAGGTTGCATTGAAGCAAATGGGACCATTAAAGTCCCCTGGGCCTGACGGGTATGGGGCTATCTTTTATCAAACTTACTGGAGTGTGGTGGGGGAGAAAATGGGTAATGTTGTTCTTTCTTTTTTAAATGGTGAAGGGGGGCAGGTTAATTCTAGTAATTTTACCCACATTGCTTTAATCCCTAAAGTTGAGAATGCTTTAGTAGCTAGTGAATTTCATCCCATTAGCATTTGTAATGTTTTATACAAACTTGTCTCAAAGGTGCTTGCAAACAGATTGAAGAAAGTCCTCCCAATTATTATATCAAAAAGTCAGAGTGCTTTTATACCGGGTAGATTGATCACAGACAATGTCATGGTTGCATATGACACTTTGCATACCATGAAAACAAGACAAAGGGGGAAGGTTGGAAGCATGGCTTTGAAGCTGGATATTTCAAAAGCCTATGATAGAATGCGTAAATTTAGTAACTGTGATGAGGAAGCTGGGATTTGGGGAGCAGTGGATTTCTCTGATTATGGAGTGCGTAATTTTAGTAACTGTCTCAGTTTTGGTGAATGGCTAGCCTGGAAGAATAGTGAAGCCTTCAAGGGGAATAAGATAGGGGGATCCAATCTCCCCCTATCTATTCATTTTGTGTGCTGAAGGGCTTAGCTCTCTGGTTGAGTCAGCTAAAAGAAGAGTGTAATAAAGGGGGTAGCAGTGACTATAGGAGGTACAAGGGTGAGTCATCTTCTTTTTGCTGATGATTCTGTTATTTTTGGTAGGGCAAAAATGTCTAAATGGTTTAAAATTCAAGGACTGCTTAGTACTTATGAGGAGGCTTCGAGACAAACTTTGAATAAACAGAAGACAACTATTTTCTTTTGTTCAAATACCCCTATGGCAGTGAGATCACATATACAGCAAGCTACGGGAGTGTCGACTTGTGGTAGTTATGAGAAATATATTGGTCTACCACCTATTGTGGGAAGATCAAGGTATAATACTTTTAAATGTCTAAAGGAAAGAGTATGGATGAAAGTAAATAGGTGGAAGAACAATTTCCTTTCACAAGCTGGGAAGGAAATCCTACTGAAGGTAGTCATTCAGGCGATCCCCACATATTCCATGAGTGTTTTCAGACTACCAAGAAGGTTGTGTAAGGAGATATCAGCTGTTATAGCAAGGTTTTGGTGGGGGCATATGCAAAACGATAGAAGAATTCAGTGGAGAAGCTAGTTTAAGATGGGAGATTCCAAGAAGAGAGGGGGATTGGGTTTTAAGGATCTTGAGAGTTTCAACAAAGCCATGCTGGCTAAGCAGTGTTGGAGGATTCTTAATAACCCATCATCTTTAGTGGCCAGAGTAATGAAAGAGAAGTACTTCAAAGAGGGAAGTCTTTTGGAAGTAAAGCTGGAGTATGCTCCTTCCTTAACATGGAGAAGTCTATGGTATTCTATTGGTTTGGTTAAGGAATGCCTTCTTTGGAGGGTGGGAGACGGGAGTCAGATCAGAATCTAGAAAGATAGATTGGTGCCTTTGTACTCAACTCACAGGATACATTCTCCTGTGAAGATTCTTTCGGAGGATTCGTATGTGCAACAGCTTATTGATGAAAGCTCTGGTTCTTGGAAGAAAAGACTAGTTGAAGATATCTTTCTTAAGGATGAGGCTGCAGCCATATGTAGTATTCCTATTAGTAGATTTGGGGCAAAAGACAAAGTGGTGTGGGGCTGTACTGACAAAGGGGTTTTCTCTGTCAAGAGTGCCTATCATTTGGAGCACTCAAGAATAAGGGATGGGAAAGGTGAGCATTCAACTGTGGCAGATGCTGAATCAGGTTGGAACTCTATCTGGAGGTTGAATGTACAGGGGGTAGTAAAATAGTTCATTTGGAAGGCTTGTCACAACTTAATTCCTACAAGGCTGAATCTGTTCAAGAAAAATATTTGTAATACCAACCTTTGTCCAATTTTTTAGAGAGAAGTGGAAACTATTACTCATACTCTTTGGTGCTGTCCAACAGCCTCGGATGTATGGGCAGAAAATGGTAGTCCTATCCACAAATGAGCTAATATAGAGGTGGAGTTTATGGAGCTGTGGAAGAAGTTAAATATATGCTTGGCAGAGGAGGAGGTAGGGCTGGTAGCATGCACTTTGAGAAGAATCTAGCTAAGAAGGAATTCTTTGATCTTTGAAAAGAAATTTGAGAACCCAAGGAGGGTGTTTTGTGCTGCTAAGGAGAGCAGAGATGATTTTATTGCAGCAAATACCTTGATACAGACTAGTCGTGCAAATAGGGAAGTGACAAAGTGGAAAAAACCCCCTGATATGGTCTGTAAAGTTAATTGGGATGCAACCATGAATGTGAAGAACAAGAGGGTGGGCATTGGAGTCATATGTAGGAATGCAGAAGGGGATATTTTAGCTTGTCTCTGTTTAAAAATTGATGTTGTCATGAAACCAGTTATGGCTGAGGCATATGCATTAAGAAGAGGTATGGTTTTTTGTTTGGAGCTGGGGCTATCTAGTGTTATGTTGGAGGGGGATTCATAGGTAATAGTCAATGATACGAATAGCAAGGAGGAGGTATGGGCAGATTATGGCATTTTAATTGAAGATACTAGAAGATTTCTTGCAGCAAATTCAAATTGGTTGATGTCTTTTACTTATAGAGAAGCAAATAAGATAGCTCATTTACTTGCAAAAATGGCATTTAATTGTAATGAAGAACTAGTGTGGACAGAAGAGGGTCCCTTGCAGATCATGAATTCTGTGTTGAGGGAGAAATACTGTAATGATTAACTTTGTTGATAGTGAATGAATGAAAGAGATACCATTTTATACTTCAAAAAAAAAAAGATGCACGTGATTTACCAAACAAAATATATGGGGTTAAAACTGAAATAACAACCCCAAATTAACCTAAAATAAGAATTCGTTTGTTACATGATCCTTCAGCTTTCAAGATCCTTAGATTCTTTTATTTTAATAATTTGTTGTATGTCACTTTAGTTGTTGTATCCCAAGATAACAAAATTTGTATTCCAAGATAATATAAATTTGAGTTATTTAAAAAGATCCATAAGAATTTTAACAACTTTGCCGATATTATCAAGAAAATATAGATTATCTCGATCCATTAAATCATGTCAAAACTATATTTATTGGTAAGAGAAATTTTTTAATTATAAAGAGTTACCACAAAAATAAATTCACAAACTGATCACGTGACTTTATGTACTAGTACGTTAGATTATAAAGCTATATTGGTACGTTAGAGTGAAGAAATTCATTTACTCTCCCAAGTAATTTTAAGTACCACACTCTTATTATGCTATATATAATGAGAAATATACTATTTTTTTAATCATATTTAGATCATGCTTTATTTGTTTGAAAATTTATAAGATGAAAGTAGAATGAGAATATAGGTATGATATGCAGAATTTTACATTTTGTGAAAGAACTGACCGCAATATTTTGGGAAAAAAGTTCTATACACTACTATTATTCTACTATAATAAGGTTGCCTTATTCATCAATCTTTGAATTATTTTTTTTTAAATTAAAAGATGAAAAGTGTTACATTAAAAAAAAAAATAGAATGAGAATATGATATATACCATGCTTATTTTTTTCAGCGAGAGTTTCTAATTTTCCTTAGATGTGCCTAGACCATACTTATTGATTATCGAGGGCTTTTACATTCTAATAGTATTAGTTTCATTCAGTACTAACAATTCAAATAAGAAAGGTGACATAATTTAGTTAATTACGTTTGTGTAAACTTTTTGTAACTTGATAGCATTTAATTACGAGGACAAGCCGCTGCATAGAACTACGTACGTCGTCCGAAGAATATATATTTATATATATATATATATAATATCCCTGCACATTAAGGTATGATTTAATTTCTAGGACACATGATCTTTAACTTCAAGTTTGACTTTTGATCTGCTAGCAACTTCCTGTTATACTATTGCTCGATATTCACTTCCCGGGCCATTAACATCATGTCTATATCTGATCAGAACATTTTGATTTTAGCTATAATCACTATAAGAAATCAGACGTTTTTCAGTATTTAAAATCGTCGCAAATACCTATAATAATCGCTACATTTGATCATTTTCGGTGATTTATAAATCGCTCCAGATTCGACAAAATCCAAGAGTCACTTTTGATCAATTTCAGCCATGCGTAAAACTCGTTGACATAAAATACTTTTTCCGGCGATTAAATGTCGCCGCAAATGAACCAAAATGAGCAAGAAAAAGTTAAATCTGTTTCCCACTAAATCGTTGAGAAACATTAAAAGCAACGAGAAATGTCTTCGCAAATTCTCAATTAATCGCCGCAAATAATACACTTTTACCAATGATATTATACTATCATCATTATTATTTATTTCCTACGATAAGCTATCACTGCCAATGTACCCTTATTCATCGCATATGAAGTTATTTCGACCAAGGAGAAATTTCTGCAAAAGATATTTGCATGTAAGGTCACTCTTTTTCGGCCCATAAAAATCACCAAAAATAGGGTTATTTGCATCGATTATGCAAATTGCAGCAGACCGCATTTCATTCATGTATCACTCTTTTTCGACGGTCAAGAATCGCCGCTAATACTGTTTAAATTAGTTCAGTAGTCATTTCCAACAAGTTTCAATTTCCCCACAAAGGCCCTTTTTTTTTTTTCTTCACCCAAAGACGTTGGCTGGGCTTCATTTTCACACTTCATCTAATGGAATAATGTTTATCTTATTAACATAATATTTATCTTATTTCAGGTCAGTCACTAAACAATATTACTTAAAACAACATCAGTTTCAAGTAATATTATTTGAGTGACTGACTTGAAATAATAAGATAAATACTGTGTTAATAAGATAAACTGCACTTAATGTTATCATGTAAAATAATATTGTTTCATTGCTATATAACACTTAGTGTTTATCCAATAGTACCCATGCCTTACGATATTAAATACTTAGAATTAGGAAACATAAAGGAAAAAGATTGAACTTTCTTTATATAAGCCTTGAGAACATGTAGGATGTTCAAATCTTTGAGCACCATTTCCATCTAATTTAATAAATTAATGACATTCAATTCATCCATTGAGGTGGCAAAATTCACATTAATGTAGTTATGGGCTATACACTGGGGTGGACCAATTGAAACCCAAAACCTACAACTTAACTACTAAATATTGAGAACACAGTATAAGTCAGACAAATCTGGAAATGTGCACATTCATTCAAATATGTTAACTGTGTTGCTCCTCTATCTTTATAAATTATATCTAGTTAGATATAACAATATGCACTTGGGCATGAGGGGTGGGGCAAAATAACTCCTTAAAAGATTGCATCAATGCCCTTATACTCGTGGGATATTTGATATTTCCATATGGACAAACAACAATCTAACAATTATACATAAAATGCATCAGTACACACCATTAGTCATACATAAAATGCATGTGTTGACAATTGAGGGAAATAAAATATATATAATCATATAAAAACAAAAGTTCTATTTTTTTAAACCAACATAATGTCAGTGACGGAAGCATGTAAGCAAACCTCAATATGAGTAATCCATCAATCACTTCCAATATCCAACACCCAGATTTACATGCTGGGGCTTATAAAAAAACTACAACCAAGTATGATCCCATGCCAAACCACCCACCAATCCCACTTCCCCTACACTTGTTTTGCCACTTTTATCAAAGCCAATTATAAGCATTGATGAGCCAAAAAAAGGCACCAAGAAGATAGATTTATACACAAACTTTAAAGAAAAAGGCATAAACTACAGGGAAAATTCTTGTCATTGAAGTACTCGAACAAGACAAAAGACTAATCCTGTCCTTGAATAAGAAAAAAACAGTTGTAAGGAAACCATAAACAAAAGGAAGCAAGCTATAGATGGGAATTTTAATAAAAGAAAGTACAAACCATTTATGCCGCAGTTTACTTCAAAATCACCATTCACAATTTTCTATAATGATAGTGGCATGCACAACCGCTCCTTGAATCTTGAAGACAGAATGCAAATGACTTTTTTATTGAGGAAATGCAAAAATTTGCCTTTTACACTCCATTCAACTATTATAAAGCACAAACTTACAATAAGCAAGGAAAAAACTATAGATGAAAGGGAAAAAACACTGCACGCCACATTCTTTTTCTCCCTCTTTATTGGGATTCGATGCCAATACCTCTAAAGACAACCTAGCAAAATAATCTTCTGTTACTTAACTTTCAAGAAAATCCTCAAATTTCTGGGATGACAAACAATTTAAAGTGTGAATATTGAAAAATTATTTGTAGCTTACTCATTTTGGTGACTAATGTATTGACAAGCGTCTCTGAAGTTCAAGATAGCAAGAAAACTTCAGAAAACTGCCATACTGGCTTATGTAGAAAATGCAGGGAAGAATAGAGGTAAGGTCTCACGAGGTGGAAACCATACCTATGACTCATGTCCAGTCTAGAATTATGTATCCTAGAAAATCAGTTATTCAAACTAGACTCATTCAAAATATTGTAAAATTAGCATTTAATAAGATGTCTATGAGCAACTTTACATGCAAAATAAGGACTACCCTCTACATACCTTTTAAAAGGAGCTAATGCAGTCCAATTGGAAATTTTAAAAATCAAAATAAATATTTCTAATTATGAAAAACCCAAACCTCCATATATCTAAGCCAGGTGTCTTGTTTAATATAAGCATGTGATTTTTTCACATGACATGCATGCATATTGATATGACTATTTTTCACATGACATGCATGCATATTGATATGACTATCATGTGTAATTTCCAGTTTTTGTTTTGAACCTTTTAATAGGCTGACTTTGTATTACCCGCTCTTAGACTTGTGTCCTCCATTTTAAAGTAAATGGAATCAGAGAAACATTTTCAATCAAAGAGCAAAGAGAAAACTTATGTTCTTTAACATTGGTGCATTAAAGGAATATAATGATCAAAATCATAGCCACGTTACAGCATGCCAATGTGAGGATCTTAGGATAAACATATTTGCTAGAAATGCTCAGAATGCGCCACATATAAAAAAATTCAAGCAGAGCATTTAATGGAATTTCAATTTGGCCTATCTTATAATAGCAGAAATATAATACACAACATACCAGCATCAACATTGTCCATCAAATCCTTAAGTGGCCCATCAACCACTCCATGATATATGCCTAGCTAACTTTTCAACCTGCTAAAAAACAGAGTAACATTTTCCTTGCAAACTACTTACAATAACTAGTCCATATATTTATTAGATAAAAGTAAAAAAATGCCAAGCCATTATGGAGACAAATGAGTTTGGATCTTAACTATGAGTATCAGTGCTTGTGCTTGACTCCCATAACTAACAAGCCTTCTAGGCATAACAAAAAATGTTATCACCTATTATGGATCTGTACGTGCACATCAAAACTAATAAGCCTTCTACTATTTGCTATAAAATAAATGATTTAAGAGATTTTTAGTTAAACCTTTTGTATTGGTCCAATATATTCAGTTTACAATAGAGAAATTCTTCATAAAAGATTTATATTTTAGAGTCAAAACCACTTGTAACTACAGTAGACCCTTTTTCAATCACACACCTAAAAAAGATGCGTAAAGGAACTGTTGAAATTAATTGTTTTAAAAAAAAAAGATTCCACGAATTTCTTTGTTACAAATGGTGCAGCACCTCAACAGAACCAACATTCACTCCAATCAAAGATAAATAAACTCATATGATTGTGCCCAAGTATTCATATAATTCACCTGCAAACTAACCATAAATCTTTGGCAAGTGTAGCAATTTCATTGCCAATATAAGTGGAGATGCCAAAATTGATAACACCGAGGCTCCTACGAGAATGAAAATATTTTGCAAGGAGTTAATTTAATAATCGCTGAGCACTTAACCTGTTAGAAGAAATAATTTAATCTTCATTCGGCTATTTCATATAGTTAGAAAAAATAAATTCAAACTATAGTATGCTGACCCTAATGGAATGAATAAGCATTAACCCTAACCATAGAAGAATTGAAGATTACCAATAAAAGTCTAGGAGAAGGAATCAAAGGAAAACAAAACTTCTTTAGAACATTCATCTCCTTCACTGACAATAATCCTTCACTGAATTGTCTTTCATCATGCTGCAATTCTTCTAAGCCCACAATATGTTAGATCCTTACCCAAAACCATCTAGATAATTGGAACAACTCATCAGGATATAACCAAACTTCTACACAGTAAAGCCCAAAAATTCCCTCAACTGCCCAATGACTCCCACAATACAAAAGTAGGCAACCTTCCTCTTCACTATATATATATATATATGTGTGTGTGTGTGTGTGTGAAAATATATATATGTTTATATTTATATATTGGCCACCCACCACCAAAAAGTGTCCAAAATATACAAAAAAATCATTCCATGATTTTTGAAGGTAGCTCATTGAGTCTCTCCATGAGACTAGAGAGACTCAGTGTAAGACGAGAAATTTTGGAAGAATTCCCTTAACATCTTATCAATTTCATTTTGCCTCTCATGAAGTACGCGCATTTGATCCCTTATTTCATCAAGTTGTGCCTTGTAATTTTCGACATCTTTCTTGTGTAAATCAATTAAGGCAAGGTGCTCTTTTTCTCGTTCACAATCCCATTGTCTTGTCAACTCTAGGATGACCATCTCCCCTAGCCCCCCGGCATATTCTGGTCTATGCCCAAGTACCTCCCTAAACATACTCGCTGCTATCTCATCGGTGTGTCGTTCAGGCTCTAAATCATCCAATTTGCCAAGCATCTCCTTCTGTACGTGAAAAATTTACACAGTTATTGTTAGTCCTATAATGACTCATGAATTTATCACTTTCAAATATAAAGTAATTGAATCATCTTTTTGTGCAGCAAATAACCTAACATAAAGATCGTACTCACATAGGTGTCTTCAATGGCTGAGGTGACAAATTTACCATTCTTCTTTGACCAGTGAGTCTCTTTATAAAACTCCACCAAATTCGCATTCGTCGCCCTCTACAAGTGTGTGGAATTTGTATAGTTAGCTATGATCAATCAGAAACATGATTCTACGAAAAATGGGTTGTGACCATACAACTTACAGCATAAATCAATTGAATGATTATACATTCTCCTCCAGTATCCTAACAAAGGATTTGCGGCCTGCTGCGTGTTATTGGTTAGTTTCTTTCTATTCTCCTAATTTTGTCTTGAGATTTTCTGCTATTAAAACCCAATATTAGCTTACACAAACTACATAATAATATGACTAAATCCTGACTTATTAAATTCTGCCTATTTTTTATTTTGAATAACCAATATATATCTTGAAATCATCGCTTCCTCACCTCGCACACAACTTATCCCTGACGATGAGGTCGACCATGCTACCCCCAGAAGCCAATGCTTCTTTGTGACTTTCGTATGATAAATAGTTTTTGTGTAATTCGTGATGGAATGCATTAAACCGCTTACGCAACTGCTTTAAGACTATCAATCTATGATTCACCATATCCTAATCCAACACGAAGTCACCCTACAGGAATGAACATCACATTAACATTAGCGATTGTCTTACCCGAAACACATTCAATCAACTCGTCCTTTTGAGCCTATGGCACATCGGTCCATCTCGTATAACTCATGTTGCAGTGTTGTTTAACTATTTGTGCTACCCGTGTCGTGAACATGGATGCTTTCTAACAACACGGTGTTGACTCGCTGTCATTAATCTTCAAAAGCACTTTTCCGTGCTTCCTCAACTTCTCGAACTCAGTGCACTTAGTAAGCCCTCGTCTACGTTTAGACTATTCTTGGGTAGCTGCAAGCACTATAGGGGCGGTTGCATTTGTATTTCAAGATAACAAAATTTCACTATCATCGTAGGTCATATTTAATCTTTGGTATTTGCACATATGGTTCAACAACAACAATTATTGAAATAACACACAAATGATAACTTCTCCATTCGGTTCAGGTTCTTTTACGGGTGAGGATTCTCTATTGACCTCGGGTGGGGGTTGAGGAATGGGACATGGAGGCTCCCATGGATGACTAGGAGGCTGCGTAGAGTCATCCTATGGTTTGAATTGATACGAACTCCTCGTGGTCGATGGGCTCTACATGAGTACAGGACAAATCTTCTGGCATGAATACCTTGTCCAGCACCTTTTCCTCAGGAACTTTCTCCCTTTGCATCACCTGCATTTGTACATTGTTCCATTTGCGCTAAATATGTTTCCAATCAATTTAATAAATCGTATGATTGCTATTAAGGAAAACGTGACTCTAATACCCATCACTTATTCAACTAATATCTACAAACCCTATAATGCTGGATAATTTATTTTATTTAATACACCTATATAGCAATCTCTTTAATGTTCTAAGATGATTGAGAGATGATGCCCACTTGGGAGGGTCTTCTTCTGTTGCCACAAAAGATGCAATGAACTAGCATGCAGGAAAAAGTGAAAGAAACATACTATAAGAAAGTACGTTAAGTCAAAATATCTACCTTGAATGTTGATGCTCCTCATATATTGAAGACTAAAGATGAGAATGGTCAAAGTTTTTTAATGACCAATTTCTGGTTATAGAATCAAGGAAAACATAATCATGATAATTATTAAAATCAGGTAGGAAAAGGCACTACGTATAATAATACATAGTGTGGTTATTTTGTTATTTGCATAAGAAATAGACTGAGCAAGAGGACAACAATCTCTACCTTGACAAGGATGTGAGATGTGAGTGAAGCCTCTATGCTCAGGGACCAGCTCTTTTATTTCACATGTCACTTTTTACCCCACTTGAATGCAACACCGTTCTTTTCACCCCCACCTGAGATGCAGTAATATAAATTTATCAGTTATAGTTAACTTAGAGATTCCAAAAAATATATGATGTTATAAGATAAACTGTGAAACACACAATTTTGACTTAATTATTAGTGAAGTCCCCTCATCAGGATCGTACACTTCATGATTACTAAGAAATAAATCAATGCCGGTATTGCATATATATATTAATTAATTGTTTTACACTTTGCCAGGTATAGATAATATCCATGCAATGTTGAAGTATTTGCAGCACATCCTTATTAGTTATTGCATAATGGTAACTTAGACTATATTTCTCACACGTGAAACTAACTTTTAACAAAATATTAGAAATCTAATTGGCAAATGTTTCCAACCACTACTTGAGTCTATACTTATAAATACATAGACCAATTTCATGAAGAACTGGAAGTAGTTATCATTACATCTATACTCAATTAGTTGAGTGCGCATTCGGGATCTAGAGCTTGAAAAAAATACTTATTAAAACAAGTGATACATTACTTGACCCAAATGTACATTAATAACATGTCGTGATTACTTAGTTGAAAGGAACATACATGTAATTCTTTGTACTTTATATTGACCACATACCCATTACAAAAAGGTAAACTAAGTGTCTTCAATGCATATAATACTCGGCTGGTTGTCTATTCTAACACAGACTCGTCGTCTATGGATAGGTCCTCATCATGTGAATATTCTCATCGACATAAGTATCTCTTGAACCAAAAGCAACCATGCCATCATCAATGAAGTTGGATGAATTTATGTCTTCACTAGCTGGACCAGTGACTTCTCGTGCATCAATGTAGATAGGTTCTATATCATTCCTACTCAGTGGAATTGACATTGGATATGCATCACACGAAAATGGTGCATAGGTATATGATGACTCATCTTCTTGATAGGCATCATCATCACTTGATTCACCATCAATATCTTTTAACACCTTTGACACCGGTGGAATATCGTATACATTCCTATTCGTATACTTCTGCACTACAAACCATCTCCCTTTCACCCTTATATCTCTAATTTAAAAACAGTAGGAAGTTTGACATGTCAACACAAATGGTTCATCCTTTTACTAAGTCCTGTCCATATTGATACTGGTCATATGGTTATCAACTCATACCCCTCGTCTTGGATCCCCCACGTCAAATCAATCACACATGAACAAGTACACCCGACGCCTCCCCATGTAGTATAACTCCACAATATCATTAATAACACCGTAGAAGTCAACATTATTAGTACTTTCATCACTAGTTATCAACACTCCTGATATTTGTGTACACCGCTGAAGTTCACGATGTTTCGTATAGAACCTTTTGCCATTTATAATGCAGGCAGCATAGGATGCAAACCAACATTTAGGACCGCAAACTAACGCTTACAGTTCAGCAGTCACATTTAATGGATTGGTGATACGTTGATCCTGAACCTACAATAATAGTGTTGGAAGGTCATCACTTATAGTTTCTTCAACTTAGTCAAAAAGGATCAGGTTCATCTAATTAGAGAGGGAGCAAGCTAGCTTACACATTTCTTGAACCAAATTGGAAACTCAGTTTGATGTGTTCAATTGATACAATTTAGACTATGCACCTTACATTTCTCGTAAAGCTCCCTTTATTTGGAGAACACAAAATCATCCAAGCAATATACCTGAATGGGTTGTTCCTAAAAAGCCATAAGAAAATAAATTTAAACTTTAGAAATAATGGATGCTTACTCTAGGTAGGGTCAAATCTCATTGCAGTTGTTGAGGGTGTACTAGGTGGCTTCCGTAAGGAGTTTATTTGATAATTGCAAGCTGGAAACCATACCCATGGGCCAAACTTTCTGGTTGAAAATCTTGAATCCATGTATATTCTCCTCTTTTCCACCATCAATGTTGCAATCCATTCGAGTAAATTTCATCTCAATATCTTGGAGATACATTGAGCAAAAAGTCAAGTATTCAATATGAATGTAGGCTTCGGCTATTGAGTCGTTTGAGCAAGGTTTATTCTTAACATACCGCTTGAACTTGCCAAGATACCAATCAAATGGATACATCCACTTGTATTGTACTGGACCCCTAAATATGGCCTCACGAGGTAAGTGGACAGCTAGGTGGACCATGATATCGCAAAAAGAAGGGGAAAATATCATCTCTAATTTGCATAGAATTGCGACGATATCATTTTGTAGTTAGGATAGGCAGTTCACATCCAGAATTTAGTCACACAACTCCTTGAAGAAAGTGCTCAATTCTGTCAAGGCCAAGGTAATATCAATGCGTAAGTACCCCCAACAGCAATAGGAAGTAGTCTTTACAAGAAAACATGAGTCATGACTTTTCAATTCTGAGATTTTGCAATCACGTATAGAAACACAATGCGAGATATTGGAATCGAATCCATCTAGAAATTTCACATTGGCCAACCATTCACAAAATTTATTTCTTTCATCACCATGTAATGTGTACAATGCATGTGGCATTATAACACGTTCACTTTCATGCTTCGAATGTAATTATTTTCTAAAACCCAAAATCTCCAAGCCACGTCGAGAATTGATATTATCCTTAGTTTTACCAGGAATGTTCATTAAAGTGCACAAGATGTTATCGAAAATATTCTTCTCAATATGCATCTAAATTATGTTGAAGACGCAAGGTTACCCAATACAGTAGCTTGAAGAAAATGCTATACTTTGTCCAGTTCAACTCTACAGCAGTGCGTTTTCTCTTTCGAAAGATTTACCAAATTGCACATCCTCAAGCATCTGTAGTTGAGCTAAAATATCAACTCGTTCTAAAACCCTTGGTGGTATGCGATGATCTTCTTTACCATTGAACAAATGTTTGCTCATTCTCCACATGTGATATGGCAACAAGAAACGACAATGTCTCATATAACAATGTTTTCGACCATATTTCAACCAATTGGAGTTTGTACCCTCATTACAAGATGGACATGCCAATTTCCTTTTGTTGACTAGTCAGAAAAATTCCCATACACGAGAAAGTCATTGATTGTCCACATTAAACTAGTGTGCAGCATGAACATTTCCTTTATAGAGGCATCATACGTAGGTACCTCATGTTTTCAAAATTCAAGCAGTTCATCGACTAACGATTGTAAGCAAACATCGATGTCATTACCTGCAGATTTTGGCTTAGGAATAATGAGGGATGTCATGAAGAACTGATATTTCATGTACAACCACGACGACGAGTTATACGGGACTAGAATTACTAGCCAAATGCTATATGGTTTAGCCATATTGTTGAAGGTATTGAAACCGTCACTTGCCATCCCAAGCCTTACATTGCGTGCATCCTGAGCGAACCAACTATGTTCTTCATCAAATCTCCTCCAAGACTCTGAGTCTGCAGGATGTCTCATACTAGCCTCATCTGTCAGCTGTTACTCTTTATGCCATCTCATATCTCCTGCTATCTTTCTAGACATGAAGAGATATTGCAATCTTGATTTTAAAGGAAAATACCACAACACTTTTTTAGGGATAAGACGTGCCCTGTGAGTATTAAGCACCCACCTTGAAGCCTTACAGATAGGACATTCATTAAGATCAATATTTTCCTTCGTGAACAAGATGCAGTCATTGGGACATGCATTAATTTTGTGGTAATTAAAACCTAAATCCCGCTCCAATAAAATTGACTCCTCATATGACTGTGGCAATTTAGCATCAAGAAAGGCAGACCTCAACAGGTTAAGTAGCAGGTCAAATGACTTAATTGACCACCCACTGAGTATCTTTATGTGTAACAACTTCACAATGAATGATAATTTTGAAAATTTTGTACAGCCATAAAAAAGTGGACATTGGGCATCCTCTAGTAGTTGGTCGAAAGATGAACTTAGGGAAAGATCTGGTATGGATCCACCAATTGGCAATGGATTGCCATGATCTTAGGGCACATCAACGAATGTGCCTGCTCATATGTCATCTAACATATGGTCCATGTCATCAATGTACTCATCGACATAATCAGCAACACTATCATGGTTGTCATCATTGAAACTGTGTTTCCTCCTCCCATGAAATATCCACTGGGTATAATTTGAATTGATCCCTTTAATGAGCAAGTGAGTCACCACTTCAATATATAGGCAAGAGGAACATATTACGGCATTCACGACATGGACACCAAATGCAATCAATTCCCCGGGAATGGTTTCGTGATAGGGTGAGGAGAGTGTTAACCCCTTCAGCGTATGCAGGTGAATGGAGTCTATCGATTAAGTTCATCCAGCTTTTGTCCAACTAAAAAGGTTGAAAACAGCATATTAGCAAAAAGGATAACTTCAATTTAGCTATATGGAGGACGGGTAAAGAATTTGAGAAAGTGTATTGGTGAGAAAAAGTGTACAGTTGAGTCGAAGTTACTTGCCTATGTAGAACAATAGAAGATGGAGAAAATGATACTAACCGGGGTTGTCATGAAGATTGTTGTGGAGTGATGAATGTAGTGTTGAACAGTTGATTGTGTTTATTCCAGGAGTAGCGAAGTGCTGTAGAAAATATATGTCATCATGTTAAACATAGTCATATATGTGAACATTTGTTGGTATAGGACAAAAAGAAGGTGCATATAAAGATGCTAACTAGATGGTCCACCTACACAAGAGTTGGAACTATTTTGGAGGTTATGGAAACGTGTAAATGGTATGCTTGAATATTATTGTTACTTATAAGGAAAACAATTATGGCATCTATGAATTGTGTAATGCACATATGAACTGCACTTGTGAACACAGTACTTGGGCGAAAATAGGGAGGTTGTGGAAAGGAATGAAAAAGTTCTCGACCTGGATGCTTGTTTAATTACGTGTTGTTTAATGAATCTTGTAGATATAATTTTTAAATAAACGTGTTTTCATGGATGCCTTTTCCCTGCCTTGATCATGAATTTATAATGGGAGGAGGTAGCGAAACATCAAACTAGGTAGTAATTTTGGAGTTACCACTTTGACCAATATTAGTGTTCTGGAATGATCATCCTTTCTTGGCGCCTTCTACTTTTATGTCGACCTCATGCTGAATATGGAGGGGGGATGGTTCCAAGTGTGGATATATGGTATATTAAGAAAGTTCATTTAACGTTGTAAAAAGTTTAATCTCAACTAAACTTTGAGATCACATGATCCTCAAAGTAATACATGTTATTAGCAAGTCCAATTGGGTCAAAAGTTCCTTATACACGAAACATATACTCTGGGTATGGAAGTAAGTTATCACAAGTATACAATTATTAGGAAATGCCTTCTTCCTTCAATCAAGCATGACTAATATCCATGCTTGATTGAAGATAGTTAATCATGATTCTAAACAGATATCATTATAATATGACATGCACGTTGAGTCATCAATGGAAACCCATAATAAGAAAAAAGGATTATTATAGTGGTGCATTTTATTTTTGAGCAGACAAAAAAAAAATTGGAGTAAGATAGAAGCTAGACTACATATTGCTTTTAGTGCATAAAAATTGGCCACGACTTCAATAATGCTACAGTAAGGTTAGGAAGCCTTAATACACCTCTTTTGTTACTCATCATCCACTACTAAACTTCTAAAAACAGCAATATGCTCATATACTCGCAATTTTCAGAAATTGCAATTGGACCTATAAATGTTTGAGAAGTTTAATTTTGACCCACCGAAATTACCCTGACTCACAAACTTACATGTAATTATTCTCTAAATAGTGCTAGACTTAAAATATGAGTATCTCAAAACCAATTTCAGAAAACCCAAAATGCATTTGATATTTATAACTTGCACATTTCACTATATGAGAATTATGCCTAAACCCATGCTTGAAAACCTTACAAACCGAAACTGCCATGATGCAAACTCTAAAACATATCTTCATGAACAGATTTACACACCATAATACCACGACAAAATGTATTAACATGAATCAAACCACAATTAACAAAAACATTATCAATATTCGATAGAAATTATGACTCATCGTTGCATTATGTGTTCCCCTTGTGTATTACAACTTAGCAATACAAAGTAAGACCAAATTAGTTCTCGGTATGCATCTTTTCCAGAAATTAAGAAAACTAAGTTTTAAAACTAAGTCTTTAAATAAAAGTAATGTATACATGTAAAAGAAGCCATATGCTACAACAACTAGACTTGGCCAAGACGAGCATAGCACAATTGAGTCAAACAAATGCCTATTGTTCCTCAAATATAAACAGTTTATGTAGGCAATATAAACAGGCATGGTTTTATGTCTATAGTAATTACCTCAAAAGGGCCCTCTGCCAATATAATAAGAAGACACATGCACGGAAAGCTCCAACTATCTATGTCACCTCATCCTTTAAACTATCCTAATTATACACACATTGGCATTTGTTTAGGAAACAGCTAATTGTAAGAAATAAAAAAGACTGCATAAAGAAAATGCCATGATATATTTTCCAGAATTTAATATTAATACCAGAAACATATATATAAAGACCAATATTAAAGACAGGAAAGAGAACAATAATCAGTTCAGATATACTTGTCCAACCAGCATATGGTAAGAGATTTCAAGAGATTGTTAAGATATTTTTATAGTTTAATTATGACCATAATTTGTATGAATTAGGAAGTAGGAACTTGTCATCAAATATGAGGATTTTATAACACTAATTAAGTAACCCTATAAGACAAAATATTTCTAGTCAAATTCCATGTGATCCATTTCACAAAGATAAGAGGATAGAATAATGTTGTTAATTTTTTATTCATAAGCTTCCAGAGAAAATTAAAGGTTGGTTACCCAAAACATGAAATATGTAATATTTGGGTCCAATGTATATATCACAGAGATAATTTGATTTGGAATCAACCTACTTTTATCTGAATGATTTAGATCTTGGGATGAGTGTCAAGTAAAGTGGATTTTATGAATTTCACTCATCCATATTGTGTTTTCTTATAAGAGATCTATTAAATCAAAGAGATCAATTTGTATAATCTTGATATGACAAAGCATCTATAATATGAAAGCTCGTCTCGATATGTTTTTATTTTACTATTTTCTAACCATAACTAATATTTTAAAAAAATATATATTTATCGTCTTACCCGCTCATCATAATATGGTATTAGATGATTGATTAACAAGTGGAAAATAATAAAAACATTTCTCAAACATTTAATATCACCCTATGGAATAATGAGAGGATGATAAATGAATGTAAGATGAATAAATTGTAAACATTTATTTGTAAAAAAAAGTACAATGTAATTCCAATAGCAAACATGTCAATCACAAGAGTAGTCACTCTTTTGGGTTTGAGATTCTAAATGGTGCTTAACCTGATCATGATCTAGTCCTATCCCTTAATCCATATAAAAAAAAAGGAATAAGGAAAAACATGCACCACAATATGTGCCTTCCAATCCTTACCTATTTTAAACATACAGTCTGTACGGACTTTGATGTTGTGTATAAAACCTTTAATGTTGAGGGAGAGAGCGAGAGGGGGAGAGAGAGAGGGCGAGGAAGAGGATAAGGCCTTTCTGAGAGGTGGTCCTAGTGGAGTTACAATCCATTTTGTCCAACATGTTTGCTGTGTTGGTCTGCTTGAAATTTATCTGCTAGTTCAGATGATTAAAGCAAGGAATGAGCAAGTAATACACCGAGGAAAGCTTGGCCAAACTAGAAGCAGACAGAGTGCTACTGAATCCAGGCCAACAATTGGTGGAAGACAACCAATATTCTGGTTATGTTACTGTCAAAATATAAGTCAGGACAAAAAATGTCCACTGGTTTATTGAAGCAATAGAGATGTCGATGAGTGAAATTGGGGAAACTAAGGCAAAAACCAGCGACGTACTGGTTTATTACTTAACCAGAAGGCCTAAGGTCAAAGTGGAGAAGGAAAGTGGGGAAACTAAGGTGAGACAGATTAGTTCTAAACCAGATTGAAGATAACACTGGTATATTCTTATTCTCGTATCCTTTCTTAATAATAATTGATTACACCAACAAATGTAGGAACTGATTTTGCATATTTGAGAGAGATAGGCTAAAAAAGTTTCTATAACAATAATCAAGGGATAGAGCACCCCGGGGGGGCTTATCAGATCCCTCAAATATGCTTGTATGGACAATGAGGAGAGGCATGAAAGTGAGGAGTTAAAAAAACTAGTCTCGATTCAGTTATAGAGATGTTATTTCCAAGAAGGCACAGCTTAGAGATCAAATGAAGTACAGAAGGCTAAGGAAACCATAGAGCAGAAATCTGCAATTCATATTAACAAAGTTAAACTATTTTTCATTTCTTTCACTTTATTTCCTGCTGCTTCTAGAGCAACTGAAGGTAGACTATGTCCACAAGATAGTTAGGTTAAAATAGATCATGAGTAGCTCTAGATAGTAATAGTTTTTGGAAGGATAATAAAAGTAGAATCAAGAATGAGATCAGCTAAGGGAGGATCGGGAAGTAGTTTTAAAAGAAATAAAAGAGAAACATTTCCCAGTAAATAAATGAAAAAAATTGGATAAAAGGGGAAATCTTGTAAAATGAAAGTAAAAGCGGAATAAGATAGAGGGTGGCTAGCTTCTTCATAGATGGGAGCAAAGTTATAAAAGAAATAACAGATCAAAGTAGAGAGAATATAACAATATAGATTAGGAGATTTAGTTTGTTCTTGAGAGGGAGCGAGAGAGTTTAGGAGTGATAGCTAACCCACCTTGGTCCTCCACATAATGCGTTAATAACACAAACTCCTAATCTTTTGAAAAGCCACAAGCGAGAAATTCCCTTATGCTTTTAAGGGTTCCACAATTTAAAGTAGAGAAGATAATGATCTTTTGGTGATTCTAAAGTAGCAACATAATTAAGGTTTAAAGAATAGATGCTCATCTATGATTTTCTTAATCCTGCTGTTTTTTCCTGCCTTATTAACTTCAACTTATTTATTTTGTGCCCTCATACCACAACTTGACAATGCTTTCCAAATTTTTTCTGCCTTGTTAACTTTAACTTATTTATTTTCTGCCCTCATACCACAACTTGACAATGCTTTCCAAAGATTAAAATGTTGGGGCTACTAAAATCAAAGAAGGAAAAGTTATTCTTTTACAAAACGCTTCACAAAGCATGAAAAGCAGTGCTCTCTTGATATTTCTTAGGAAATATTTTGCTTTTTCCTTCTAAAGTAAAAGGTTGCTTCTACTTTGCACAACCCTTACGTATGGATCATGCCTTAATGTTATTTTGCATTCCCAACCTTCAAGTTTTCAAATATTATAAGGAGCATTACGCAAGCCCGATATCTGCAATAAAGTAACTTTGGACTTCTCTTTCAGACTAGGCAGCTTGCATATTAGAAATGTTTTGCTTCCAAGGGTGAAAATATCCAGTTGTATGGGGTTTGGGAAAGTTCTGTTTTAGTGGCCAGATTTCTTTTGACCCGGTTACCCTATTCATTGTTTATCATACATGTTTCAATTTCAATATGAAAAGGAGTTTTACATGGCAAAAAGTCCAAGCGTATACTTCTTCTATGTGCGCTGATGGTACAGATAAGTGGCTTAAGCATTGCTAATAGTTGAGGTGTGATCATCAATCCCTCAACCTTTTAAGGTGTGATTCTATCTTCTTCTTTTTTTTTTTTTGGGGGGGGGGGGGGGGGGGGGGGGGGGGGGGGGGGGGGTTGGGGTGTGGGTGTGAATCTTTTGCTCTTTTCGTAGTTTGTTGGTGTTTCTTGCGCTAATTTGCTTGTATTTGGAGAATAAAATGGGTCAAAATTGGAACTTTGGAAGCTATGAGGAGATTTTTGTTGGGATTTATAGAACCATATATGAGCAATAAAGTGATTTTAAGAGTTAGCATCATGAAGTTTTTTGTCTTGGGTGTTGGAAAAAAAAACTATAACTGGTAAATTAATTAGGAAGGTAGGGGAGTAATTGATGAAAATAAAGTACTGAGTTTTCAAGCCTGAAGGTAAGACCAAAGTCCAAACTCATGGCAACCATAAAACAGATTTAAAGACAAAATCATCACATAGATAGATTTGGACTTTAGATAAGTACTATATATCATGAGAAACAAGACAAACTTTATTATTGCAACCCAAATCATTATATCACCAAAAATTACTAGCACATATCCAACAAAGGACGGTATAATCACCAATTTGATATAGATACTTGCCGAGATTGGAATTAAATATGGTACTAGTCCTTACGATGGAATTGAGCTAAGTAACTCTACATTCAAAGTAGACAATAAATTCAGATTGGGCATATCAACATAATGTTAAGCTTGTGATGAATACTTTCTCTTCCCTCTCCCCTCTGTTTTTCATGAAACATTCAGTAGTAAAACTGAGCTTATGGTGCATCATGATGGTGTGAATTAATGGGTTGAGCTAGCTTTAGCTAGCTATAGACTAATATGTTGATTTTGCCCTCGATGGTGTGAATTCAGGAGAAAGCAACGGTACTGTCATTATTCAATTTTGTCATGCCATGATCATCAACCTCAACCATCTCCCCAAATTCCTAAAACTCCTCCATGACAGATTAGGTAAATGGGAAAGATCTTTTATAATTGTTTCAGTGCACATTTTTCCCTACTTTTTTCTTCTTCTTTTTTTTTGTGTTTTATTATTTTCTGTTACTTGGATGGAACACACCAAAGGAGAGACAGTGAAACAAATTACCCTGTTTTTCTTCCCCAATTGAGGCCATCGGCCTGAACCAGACAACTAATAGTAATAGTAGGTCAACTCGTTAAAAGCCACCACTGTTCTGTTTGGGATCCAGCTTTGAATTCCCCCATGCTTTCGGTTCCAAAATCATAACCATTTGTTTATTAGTCAGTCTAACATAAGATTAAATGTATTGATTTTAAAATACATTATAAGCAATTCCACAGTTACATTATACATACACAAACACATAGGCAATTTATGCATAAATTGAAAGTGCAAACCACCCCTGTATCTACTTGACCTAAATGGTTTCATTAAGAACATAGACTAAAAAAACAGAGTATCTTTCCGAGTGGAGGGGAGGACCGGATGGAAATGAGTTGGATAACCCACTACTACAGGAAATGGGTTTGCTTGATGTCGAACGGCAGAGTTAGGAACGTCAAAAGTCGAACTATTTGAACCGGAACTGGTAGAAGAGCGAGTCATGCACGACGATGAGTGGATTTTGCTTCCGCGGTCGCCAAATCGGTGGAGTAGCCCCGCTGTTAGTGATTGATTTCGGTGGAAGAGACAGTCGCGTAGCAAAGCATTTTGAGTGGGTTTTGCTTAATGTGCAAGTAGAGAGAAAATTAGTGGAGAAGAAGAAGTCGGGGAAGAAGGGGAACTCAAGATTTGGGAGTGTACGGGAGCAAAGCGACGGGGAGGGGGGGAAATGTGATTTTAATGCGTTTTGGCGCCCTTTCATTAAAGATGTAATTCCAGAGAAACTGTCCATCGCAACAATTTTTTTCCTTTTCTGGCGATTTTGTTCGCTGCAATTTAAGTTAAAATTGCTGCAAAAGATATTTCCAAAGTTAATTGGGTTTGGAGGTCGCGTCAACAAACAAATTACTGAGATTACAAACTATTGCGGCAATTTTATTAGCGACAAACAATAAATCGTCAGAAATAACGTTATTTCTTGTAGTCAATTAATATAGAGAGTGTACTACTATATAAAAAATAAAAAAATAAAAAAAGAGCATTTATGACGAGTTTTTTTATGATGAAAATAGATTTATTTTCATTAAAAATAATTGAAAGTTAATAAATAATTTTCTTGAATCATAGACGTGATGCTTTTTTTTTTTAAAGAAGCGGATCACCCTTCATTAAGATAGGACATACAACTCTGACTTGAAAACAAGCCAATTACAAACGTTAATAACTCCCCAGAACACATACGTGTCTGACAGGGTCTAGTCCAGACGGCCTAAGTCTTAAATAAATATCACCTCTGTACACGACAGAGGTTATATAGCCCCCATACCCCAACTAAGCAGGGTAAGGTTTACCAAACCCCACCATCCGACAGCGCGGAGGGGGGACTTCTTTTTGAATTATTATTAATTTAAAAACAACATTACATAAAGGAAATTACATACAAAAAGGATTACAAAAACACTACAGTGGCACGAGCACTACACAACAGCAACCGCATAAGCAGTGCACAAAAGGGGCTGCTGTGGCGCGTATAGCCCACTCGCCTAACTAGGCGGGAAGCGGTGGACAATCTTGGAAGTACCGGACTTGCGGATTCCAGAAATGCCGTGCGTGGCGACGTCAGAGGGCTCCCCGGTGGCGCGTGGCAAAGAACTCCGGGAATTTCGACCCGCGCGTGCTGGCCACTCGCCGCTCCGTTTGAAGCCGCGTTTGGTGGTCTTGAAGATCGGCGGCTGGGCAACACCATGGGGTGGCGTGTTCTGGCCACCCTCTGTCTGGCTTCAAGACGAGTGTTTTCTAGAGAGAGAGGGTCTCGGTGTTTTCTAGAGAGAGAGGGTCCAACTCTGTGCCGAGAGAGAGGGTCCAACTCTGTGCTCCATAGACGTGATACTTGAATCATACGAAAAAGCCATATTGCTATCAACTTGAGCTGAGCAGGAGATATTGACCTTCTATAATTGCATGACATGCAAGAAAGATTTCTGTTATACATAAGTTGGCGTGTCCTTCACGTGTCACCACAGTCTTGGTGTTTGCATTTTTTATTTTTTCTAAGGTTGAAAATACGAATCTACAACTTTTCAAATTGTAATTCGCTATTTTTCTATGTATCTTTTACGTTTTCTATTATTTCCTTTATTTTAGGTTAAAGAAAAACACATAGTCTCTTGGATTTTGTCCATAAAGTGTGTCATCTACTCCGTCTTAGACAGAGTGTGGGGTTGTTTAATTCTGTCTCAGAGCAGAATGTGAGGTTTGTTAAATCTGTCTTAGAACAGAGAGTTACAACAATGGACTAGACTATGTTAATCAGAGAAAAAAAAATTGTGTATTGGGGAGCCTTAAAAGCAGTAATTGACTTGTATTCTGTATATCTCATATCAAAGTTGTAATGTCTCACTATAAATGAACGGAGTTTGGTCTACCTTCAAAAAAAAAAATACTAAGATTCATTTTAACTTAAAAAAATAAAAAATTATTATTATTATTTTTAATATAATTGATATAGATCGAATTCTATATCAATAATGTGCCGAATGGATAAAAATTAAGACTTTTTTAGACTTTTTCTTCAGAAAATGAAAGAGAGAAATGAAGTTAGTTTGTATTACTAGTCGTGAAATTGTTATCATATTAGGTTATTGCAGATTTTTATTACCACGCCGCATTAAGGGTGAAAACCGATCAAGTCAGTTCGGTTTTGGTCCAAAACCAAGATCGACCGACTAGTGATATTTATGTTTGGAAACCGGCTGAAATAGACCGGTATAGAGGGGTGAAACTAGCCGATCAGCTCCAGCTAGTTACCGGTTGGTTTGGGCCTTTGTTCTGGCCGAATTCAACATTTGTTTTAGACTTTTTTTTTTCTCAATCCATTATCTAAATTCTTTTTGAGCTTTTTATGAGTTGATTTCATTTTAATAGTCAATTTCATTTAAATTTTAATGTCATTTATAATTTTCTACTATTACTAACTATATTACTTACTACTTATTACATAATTAAAAAAAATAAAAATAACTTCACTAGATGTTTAGTATTGCATAATACATATTACAAATGAAAAATAAATTGTCTTAAGCAAATGCAACTAAAAAAATATAACATAGATAAATGCCAACAAATTGGGAGTGATCTTCATATTTGCTCTTTCAACCTTCAATTTTCAATAGTTGTCTCATTTGATTGTGCGCCAAACTCTATATACAAACACTAATAACTATTAATAATAAGAATAAAATATCAAATGTTAGTGAATTTGGATTATAAAAAGTACTAAAATTAAATTACAATGAAAACAAAGAAAATATTACCTAATTCTACTATGAAACTCTACACATTATCCATAACCTCCCGAATATCAATGTTGTTGCCGGATGCCTTAACTAATTTTGAGTAAAAATAAGTACTTCAATGGTTCTCGAAGTCCATGAACTCCGAAAAGAATCAACACACGACCTCTCATACTAAATGCTGACTCGGACGCATCCATGGAAACAGATATGGCCAATAAGTCTCGTGCATTCCTCACGAGTATAAGATAGTTAGCCTCATTAATTTTTCACCAAATCAACAAGTCAAACGATGTGAAGAGTGCCTTACAACCACATGATAAATATCGATCCACTTATGTTTTGGCAATAGTAGATCCCAATGTGGAAGATGCTTTATACCACTCGTAGAACCATTGGGTCTCATGCTTGTCATCACCATCATTCATGGTTCTAGATATTAGAGGGAGTTCATGTTCTTGGGTACTCATGGTAGAACCGAATTCTGCATCATACTCCGCATACAAATCTCCCAATACCTGTTTCACACTCGACACCAACTCTTCAGCACGAAACTCATCATGTAATTTCTTCAAGTGAAAAGTAAGAAGTCCTAACTTGTTTCATGGATCAAGCACAACTGCAATTAACATGAACAAGTTCATTCTGCGTAATGACCCCTAATATTTATTATATTTTGTTATCGTGTTTATGGCCATACTTTTCAAGTAACTATTAGAACTCTTGTTCAACACAATCAACTCGTTTTGGAGATCACAAATCTATAAAAAATTGATATTGGCTATCACATATAAAGACCCAAAAAATCTATTTGTGACATCATAAAACATTCTCAAAAACCTAACAAGCACCCGCACTGTCTCCCACTCCGTAGTTTCAAAAGGCCCCATGTGCCCAAGCCCAGGGCCATCATCAAAGTAAGAGAGGCAATTATAATCCTCACTCTTCATTCACCTAAAAGCATTGTCAAATTTCTCAGCTGCCTCCAACATCATATAAGTTGAGTTCCATCATGTCTGTACATCAAGACACAACATTTTCTTACAATCAATTTTTTCTTTTTCTACACATCTCTTAAATTTGTCTAATCTTGCGGGGGATGAATGCACGTATCTAACTGAATTTTAATCATTATGATGGCATCATTGCACTCCGTCAAACCATTCACAATAAGATTCAATATATGAGCACAACATCTCATGTGCATATACTTACCCCCAACAGATTCCCAGCCAAAAATTGTTTCAAATATGAAATTGCAGTATCATTTGAACTTATATTATCAACAGTCACAGTAAATATTCTATCAGTGCCCCAATCAAGCAAGCATGACTCAACATATCTTCCAATAGTACCCCCTCGATGATTAAGAATTAAACAAAACTTAATAATTTTTTTATACAATTTCCAATCCTTATCAATGAAGTGTACAGTTAAACATATAAAATTCAAATTCTATACCGATGTCCATGTATCAATCATTAATGAAATCCTCATGCCACCATTTTTAAAAGCTTTTTTAAGTTTCCAGTTTTCTAATTCATACAATCTCTTGCAATTGTGACATAGACCAACACACTTTCCTAAATTCCTGCCCTTTAACAACTCTCAATGGCATCTTATCGATAATTATCATCTCTGCAATCGCCAACCTCACGGCCTCTTCACTATATTTGTAGGTTACAAAACTCCTTAATATACCATCACTCTCTCCAGCCGCTCCTCAGATGTTGCCTCACCTGTCAATGTTTTTTGGTACCTATCCAAAGGCCCACGTTTATGAAAATTTTTAGGACATGAAGGCAAATGGTTTTGCATTATCAAAGTTTCGTTCCTCTTTCAGTAGCAGGCATACGTCTTGCCACAATAATTACATTTAGTTTTTGAATCATCTGCAGGATAGCCTTCCACTTTTGTAAAATGGTTCCAAACAATCGATAGATCCTTCCCTTTCTGTTTCTTAGGTAATGGACAAGTTTTACCATTAAGGGTACTAGGGGGTTTTTATGTTTCGGTCTCCCTCAAATCATCTCCCAAGTTAATAGTTGGTTCGATCAACATCAATCGGAGTTGACGAAGAATCCATCTAATTTATAAAACAAAATGTAAATGTTACATGTACATTATAAATACACAGCATCTAGTTTGCAATATGGCAAATATCACAAGTCTAAGACTCTAATTTAGGTTTAGTTCACTCATCTTTCCTCAATTTATATCAAACTATTTCACACAAACTATCACACACAATATGAATGTATGTTGGTGCAGCATGCTTCATGTAATTTAGGCAAAAAACAAGAATGGTTCATCTTCCCTCAATCTCATTTACTGTTTTGAATTTCATGAAAAATGCAGTGCTCATAAAAATGCATAAGAACAAAGACCCAAGTAAATCTTAAATCTTAATCAATAAAACCAGTAAAGGATCAAATTTATATATATAGTCCATAGACCTAGCAAACCAATGCTCATCAAAGCAAAGCAAATGATCGAATTCATATTTATAGTTTATAGACCCAGCAAACCAGTGCTCACCAAAGCAAAGCAAATGATCGAATTCATGTATATAGGCCCAGCAAACCAATCCTCATCAAAGCAAAGCAAAGAAATTAACAACTAACAAAAATATGACCAAGCAAAAACATAAAATACAAAGAAAACTCATAGTGGCGTTGCACGACGTCAAATGTGGGGGAGAGAGGAGATGGGAGAACTAGCCCACTGAGAGTTTGAGAGAGGAGAGAGGGCCGAGAGGTGTTGGTTGCAACACGGCCGCCGTGGGGCATGGGGTTCGTCAACGATGACGGAAGAGAGAGTCTAAGAGTGAGACTAAGACCACTGAGAGGAGACGAGGTCACTAGAGGGAGAGGAGAGGAGAGTGAATTGTGAAATGGCAAAGAAGGAAGAAAGGGGGGGGGGGGAATCAAACAAATATTAAACTTAGCCCAGAAACAATCCCATTTGGTTTAGACCAAACAGCATTGTTTCATTTTTTTCAAAGGGTTAAAAATAAATCTCAACATTAACCAATACATAAATCTCTTCATTCGTTCATACACAATCTAACTAACACTTCATCAAAATCTTAACTATGCATAATACACAACTTTAAACCAATCTTAAGCCTTAAACATCGTGTACTCATGCTTAAAACATATTATCCATTACATATGCGCGGTAAATCTATATGGCATATGTGTCCAACCAATTCTCATATATATCCTACTCATTTTTATCACCTAAGATCAACATATAATCTACTAAACGCCCGCTTACATAAACAAGTTTCATGCACCCAATACTAACGTCTAACTCAAACACATACAATCATCATGTTTCACAGTCTTCCCCAACCTTCACAATCCTAACACATCACTTAACATCATGCCACTTCACAAACTACACAGCTATCCCAACACTTACACAATTCCTAACTAACATGACATTTTATACAATCCGCCCAACTACATAGTTTATCCCAACACTTTACTCAATCTACATGACTAACAACCACATCATGGTTACACCACATCCAATCACTTCACACAACACTTCAAACTAGCTACATTGCTCATCCCAACACTTCCAGTGGCATCCTACCATTCCACAGCTACACAACCCTGTCACTTCACAACACACTGCCATATCACCAACTACATCACACGGCACAATGCCCCGTCACTTCACACTACTTACAGCCACAACAGTACACAATATTTCCCAACACTTCAAACAACACCATTCCAATATCAGCTTCATAATAGTATAATTCTTAATGTAAAAGGGATAGGAATTATACCATTGCGAGAAGCTGAAAGCTCGCGTCACTTTCTACTCAGCATGTTCCTGTGGTGGCGGCTATGCACGTATAATTAGTTGCATGTTGAGGCGCGATGGTCACTATCGTGACCTTAAGATATGGGCTATTTGGGCTACGGTGGAGGCTGGCCATGGCTGAGTTGATCGGGAAGGGAGGTGGATAGGAGTCGTCCTTAGTGGCTAGTCGAGATCCCTACACCTTGAGGTGGTGGTTCACGGCAACATGAGTAGGGCTAGGGCTGCGGGTTGAGAAATAAAGAAGGAGTGGGAGAGATGAGAGGCTGGGGTGGAGCAGTGGTGGATGACAGTGGTACCAGGGTTACGACTGAAGGTCGTGGGTGGCGACGACCGTGGCTGGAGGTTGAGCACCAAATTGCTTGAGATTCGTGAGGGAGAGAGAGGTGTGGGGCTACTGGGCTGGCGGATGGAGGAGGCCCACGGTGGCCCATGGGGGTGTTGGGAAGGCACGATAGCGGTGCTAGGCACAACAAAAGGGGGAGAGAGAGAGAGAGAGGGCTTCGGGCATGGCTTCAAAGAGAGAGATCTATGGTGGGGGCGAGGCCGAGAGGGAGGGGCTTGGTTGGCTGGCAACTGCGCGACAGAGGAGACTTGACGGTGGCGTTGCGGGCTGCTCACGGTGGCGAGAGGTGTAGAGAGAGATGGTGTGGGCTTTGAGAGAGAGAGAGAGAGAGAGAGACTTAAAATGATTAACTAAATAGTAGGAAAATAACATAGAAATGCAATGGGATTCAATTTAAAATCCCACTTTGTTTTCTTAGTCCCAAAATAATATTTTTCATCATAAAATAAAATAATATAGTTCACTAAATGTTTTTAAGAGAAATAAAACCATCTAAGTAAATAGAGTTTTTAACATAAAATGAAATAACGAATATTACATAATACTCTTAAAGAATTAAAATAATTTATTAAAACTATATTATTTTTGGGGCTTCACAATATAAAATGCTTACTTGAAAATATGGGTTTGGTTCCAGAATACTAAAAATACCTCATTTAAAATATTTAAATATTTAAATATTTCAAAAATTTTAAAACATTGGGTTCTATTTAAAAATCATCTGAAATATTTAAAATACAACTTCAGAATTTAAAACTCAAATGCAAGACTCGTGACCAATCAAGAATAAAAGTAATGGTTTGTCACAACATAATATTTTTTAGTCCCACTTTGTTTAAAATCCATCTAAAATTCCACTTTGTTTTCTTAGTCCCAAAATAATATTTTTCATCATAAAATAAAATAATAAAGTCCACTAAATGTTTTTAAGAGAAATAAAACCATCTAAGTAAATAGAGTTTTTAATATAAAATGAAATAACGAATATTACATAATACTCTTAAAGAATTAATTTATTTTAAATAAAATGATTTGCTAAAACTATATTATTTTTGGGGCTTCACAATATAAAAGGCTTACTTGAAAATATGGATTTGGTTCAATAATACTAAAAATACCCCACTTAAAATATTTTAGACATTTAAATATTTCAAAAATTTTAAAACACTAAGTTCCATATAAAAATTGTTGGTGAAATTCACAATAATATAATTAAAATTATAATGAAATTAAAATTAAAACGAAACCAGTTTGGACTGAGGCACGGATATATCGCTCTCTTTAAGGAGATTCAAGCCCTCTGGGGTGTACAACGTCTCAAATTAACCGGTGCAGCAGAAATCCTCTTGACCTGACTCCTCCAGGATACAACAGCCCAACTGATCGTCGTCTAGCCCGAACTAACTCTGCACAAGTGGTTGAGCCCAAATCTCTACTCAAAGAACACCTTTCTATATTTGAAAAATCTCTCAAAAAAAAAATATATGCACACTATGCTTAATTTTTTTTTTTTTTTTATCTTCCTTTCTCTTAATGTTCACACACATCCCTACCCAAAGACCAAAAGAACATTTTATATACCATATGGACAAGAAACGCCCCAGGAGGTAAAAAGACAAACGGGCATAAAACAATAAAAAAAAAAACTTAAAAGCCCACCAACATCTATAACATAAAAACCATCGATTCTTAAGTAACTCTTCAAAGCATAAACGGCAACTTAAACTAACAACATCTAAGGCATAAAACCGCTTGAAAACAAAACGATTTGAACACTTAAATACCAAAACTCTCCCCAATGGCAATGTTAATATTAACTACTAGCAAAATATGAGAGAAACTCAACGGCAAATAATAAATATTATTAAAAAAAAATACCAACATTCCCCCACTATTTTTTAATAATAATAAAAATAATAACATAAGAGAGATACTTCCAAATAAAGAATAATTATTATGCATCATGAAGGTGTGCTCTGCATTGAACCCTCACTTAGTGAAATAATAACCTTTACTCCAGAGTCAGTAGTGGTCTCAGACTTGAACTATGACTGCTTAACGGAAATAAATAATTATTACTCACACATAGTAACCCAGGTGTTGACATAAGCTTTATTAGCCAGCACATTACGGCCTTGTGCTCATCCCGGTTTCATGAGTGTATTTGAGAATAAACCCAAATCTCATAGAGAGCGGCCCCACTCACACTCACATAGGTGAAATCTGTCAAGAGTGTCGTGTAATTCTTACACCCCACTCATAAGAGCTACAGAATTTCATTAAGAGTTTCCTTAAAAAACTCACCCTCCACAACATTACAGGATAAACGCACTCACATCATAGGAATGAGAAATAAAAAAAATAGTGCATTTCTTACGACCATCATATGATTCGTTTTTTCCATTAAACCCAGTTTTCAGGATCTCTGGTCCCCAGGTTGGGTATTCTCATACATGGCTCATGAATTTATGGGTTTTAATCTCATTCCCCTCGATGTATTACTGATCATTTCTTTTGTCAAAGCTTTGTTTAGTGTCTCAAAACTTTGTTTAGTGGATCCACATTAATAACACCATCAGTAAAAAAAAATCTCACAGTACTGTATTTTTCTTCTAAAAAATCTGGATTTACCGTTATAATAACAGTTTTGTATTCTACCAATTATAGTAGTACTATCACATTGATTTTTTCTACAAAGGAATAAATCTCTCAACATACGGCAACTAAAGTATACAATAATGCACTTAAAATTTAAACGGCTTAAGCAATAATCATGCATCCAAATTTCTTCAGAAAAATTAAAATCAAAACTCAACATTAAAAACTTTCGGTTATGAAAGTAAAGGTGGACGAGATCCCATGCCTCAAAGATTGTGAGATTATTACCTACAGGACCTGAAATCTCGTAAAAGAAATGCCGTTATAATGCTTAATAGTCTATCACGCTGGCTACATCCGATATAATGCCGTTATAAAAGCAATAATGCTTAATGCTTAATATCAAATACATTTAATGAAATCAAATGGCAATAAACGTCCAGCTTTAATACCAAAAAATTACATTTAATACCAAAAAATTACCAACATCCAGCTTTATTCTCAAAAGCTCAAAGAAGATAAATTGAAGATAAATTAATAAACGTCAGAGGCATAATCTTTTGAAAAAAAATAGTATTTTATTTTTTCAAAAACTTGACCCCCACTAATTTTTAGAATTAAAAGGAAATTTTCTTTTCATAAAAACAAATACTCCTTATTCAAAAATCACTTTATTCCAATATAAAAAAAAAAATTATACTGTGATTTTTTTTTTTTTTCTTATTTCATATCAAAGAAAGATATAAGCATACATGCCAAAATATTTTAAGAATAATGCACATAAAAAGAAACATCTTATGCTTTATTCTTAATACTCAAACTAAACATCCCATCACAAGCATAACCCTAAAACTCTATTTTTTATTTTTTATTTTAATCACATATTGATCAAATTCTATAGTTTGTTTGAAGCCCGCTTTTTTGAGTAAAAATAACTCGACATCAAATTCTTCCTCATAGACAATGTATAGAGCACATATTTAAGTATCAATATACGTCCAGAGGTGAATTTCAGCTCAACCTCACCACTCCCAACAACCTTGGCTTTTCTAGAATTACCAAGCATAATAGTTTTCTCTTCTTCAAAGGGAGTAAGATTTTTGAACCAATCTTTATCATATTGGCTTTGAAAGCACTTTTTGTGAGGTCTATTAAATTTTTGAAATCTTTTCTTTGCGGCTTCAAAAAACTATTTCTTGTATTTTGACCTTTGGGCAAGCTACTATTTAATTTCAAAAATTAAGTTTACCTTTGTCATGGTATTCTTATTACCATTTTGAAACACCAAATCATCTTGGCCTCCAGCCTCCTCCTCTACACGAATACGTGTGATTAAGGTCTCAAAAAATTGCTCATTTTGTTTACGGCGCATCGACTTTTGAAACGCCATTCGCGATAGATTTTCCATCTATCATTTGATATCGAAAGAAGCGACTTACTGCATATTTCTTCGCTCCAACTTCTTCTGTATCATATTTACTCTGTAAAGCTTTCCAAATTTTCTTTGCAGAAGTGTAAGTAGTATTGTAGTAATCATAAAATTGATTAGAAAGACAATTTAAAAGGTAACATCGACAGTTATACTCATCTTTAGTATATTTCTCAATCTTTTCTTCGTGAGCTTTCACTTGTGCTTCAGTCATATTCTCGATAGTGATCTTGCTAGGATTCTTTGCAGTGAGAACATAAGGAACATTGAGAAGGCTTAGATATAAGAGCACCTTGCACTTCCATCTCTTGAAATGAGCTCCTTTGAAACGGAAGGGCTTGTTTTGATCTCCAATGCTTTCCATGGCTTTTTCAGTTGTAGGCTCCATGCTGAATATCTCCTTAAAATTGTTGGTGAAATTCACAATAATATAATAAAAATTATAATGAAATTAAAATTAAAACGAAACCAGTTTGGACTGAGGCATGGATATATCGCTCTCTTTAAGGAGATTCAAGCCCTCTGCGGTGTACAACGTCTTAAATTAACCGGTGCAGCAGAAATCCTCTTGACCTGACTCTTCCAGGATACAACAGCCCAACTGATCACCGTCTAGCCCGAACCAACTCTGCACAAGTGGTTGAGCCCAAAGATCCACTCAAAGAACACATTTCTATATCTGGAAAATCTCTCAAAAAAAAAATATATACACACTATGCTTAATTTTTTTTTATCTTCCTTTCTCTTTTCACACACATCCCTACCCAAAGACCAAAAGAACATTTTATATACCATATGGACAAGAAACGCCCAGGAGGTAAAAAGACAAACGGGCATAAAATAATAAAAAAAAAAACTTAAAAGCCCACCAACATCTATAACATAAAAACCATCTTAAGTAACTCTTCAAAGCATAAACGGCAACTTAACAATAAAGGGAAATAAAACCTTTAGGTTAAAGAAATTAAACTAACAACGTCTAAGGCATAAAACCACTTGAAAATAAAACGATTTGAACACTTAAATACCAAAACTCTCCCCAACGGTATTGTTAATATTAACTACTAGCAAAATATGAGAGAAACTCAACGGCAAATAATAAATATTATTAAAAAAAATACCAACAAAAATCATCTATAATATTTAAAACACAACTTCGAGATTTAAAACTTAAATATGAGACTCGTGACCAATCGTGAATAAAAGTAACGGTTTGTCACAACATAATCATATATAAAATTAAATATTGGTAATTTTCTATATATATATAAAAATATAATTTTAAAAATACAACTCACACTACAAGAGAAATGGTTTTTTGAGACAAAAAATTTTCTCTCAAAAAATCATAATTTCGTCCTAAAAAAGAATTAGAGATAAAAAAAATTTCGTCTCTAATTTGTCTCTAAAAGGCTGTCTCAAAATATTTTTGGAGACGAAATTTGAATTTCATCTCCAAAAATCACTTTTAGGGACGAAATTTTGCGGAACCAATCGAAACCGTTCGAACGGATATTTTTTTTTAGACGAACTAATTTCGTCTCAATATCTTGTTCGAATGGAATATTTTTTTGTTCGAACCGACACGTTCATTCGAACGGAATAAAATTTTGAATCGAACAAATGACCATATTTGATACTGTTCGAACGAAATGAGTGTTCGAATGGAATATTTTTCGTTCGAACCTACCCGTCCATTCGAACGAAATAAAATTTTGAATCGAACAAATAACGTTCGTTCAAACCAATAAATTTTGATACTGTTCGAACCAATAAATTTTGTTCGAATGCAAATTACGTCCGTTCGAACTGTATTCTGTGATATTCGTTCGAATGAGTTATTTTTTGTTCGAATGGTTATTTGTTTATTCGAATGGATTTAGAATTGGTACTTTACCGTTCGAACTGGTTATTTACCGTTCGAACGGTATGAAACATACAGAACAGAACCAAATTAATTAAAAATACCATATTAGTAGTATTACACAAAATATAATTCAAATGTCAATTGTTCAAATGTTTTGAAACTTTATAATGTATTAACCCTAAAGAAAAAAAAAAGTTATACAATTATGGTGGTGGTGTAGAGTTTTGTGACATAACTGACTGTAACTGAAGCATAGCTTTTTGTACCTCCATCTCCAATCTCTTCTGCATGTTCTCTTCTAATCTTGTCTCAAGATCTGCTGCTTGATCTAATCTGATCAGTAACTCTTTTTCCTTAAACCTCAATCGCTCTATTTCAAGTGCTACTTCATCTAATTTTTTAGTTTTGTCGTCATTCGATCTAGCTTGAGAAGAGGATGATGATGTTGAAAATGGTTTAATGCAACGTCCTAAGCTCCTCAAATATCCAGAACGTGATCCAAGAACTTGAGAAATGATCTGAACATCGTTGACAGATGATGCATCAGATGGATCCGCATTAACCTCCTTGAGAGATATCATTTTGTCCTACAAAAACAAAAACATATTAGTTAGTATAAGTAACAAAACTATAGTCACAATGGAATTAAAGAAACTTAAACTTACATAATTTGCCTCTGCTTCGGGACTGATCCAAACACCATCACGGTTTTTATGTGATTTTGCATACAATTGGGTCAAATCATAGTCAGCAGGACTTTCTTCTTTCTGCAAAAAAATATATATATATTAGAACTTAAATCAGAAAAGTGTATTATATGTTAATATTTAATAGGGAGTAGAATAAATTACCATTTTGTTAGGCAAACGATGAAAAGATCGAGAACCCGCATGATGGTGTATCTTCAAGTTTGATCTATTTGCTTTGTTTACAGTACTCCGTTGCTAAAAAAATAAAATATATATATATATATATGTTTAATAAATCTATCATAATATACTATTAAAAAAATAGAGCAGCAAAATTACCTGATAAGCAGGATCTTCAAACATATCACAAACCTTCTCCCATTCATTTGGTGGTATTGCTTGGAATGGATTTTGGCGCGCCTCTATTGTAGTACTGAACTTCTTATAATGTGCATGACATCGACCTTTGTACCTCCGAAATGCATTCGACATCAACTCCTCAACCGTTAATCGATCCTCTCGTCGGCCAAAATCAAGCTCAAACTCATCCTTCCAATAATTGTAAACAATTAGTATAAATACCAAATATTCAAAAAGTAACATGAATAATACTTAGTTACTTGAGATGTAGGTTATTACCAAACAACATTTTTTGATGTGATCTTTCACTTCTTGTGGAACTTTAGACCAAGAGGATGTAGCAATAGGTGCATACGTGCGAGTAAGCGTACCAACAAAAGAAGCAAGTCATGCTGCTGAATCTCCAGAGCCACCGGTGTGATAATCAGGAATATCAACTTTAATTTTACCAACTTTCCTTACTTTTTCTATGCAGACACCCCTCGTAGTGCCTCTACCTCGGCGCTGGCTTACAACAGCTATATACAGTAATTAAAACAAGTATTTGAATTAAATACTTTTATTTTATATATATATTACCTAAATTGAGCATAAACTGCAGTATTTAATTTGATAAAATACCTTGTTCTGAGTCTAATAGTGTTGGCTGACTATTCATGTCAGGTGAATCACACGGGGAATCAGTAATGGATGGGGATGGCACGCGTGTTGCTTTACGTTTAGGAGGCATATCTATTTGAAATTGTAACAAATTATTATTCAAACAAACATTATGGATATCCTTAAACAAATAATACTTACAAAAATTGATATTTGAAATTCATTCACTATCTGTTTTGCTAGTAGACCAATCACCCTCATCCTCGCTAGACACTTCAGTTGATTCATCATCTTCTGATATTTCACCATCAATTACTTCGGGTTGAACATCTTCTCTATGCAATGGGACCATATCATATTGGCTGAGATCAACAAAGAGATTGATGCCTACTTCGTTTTCTTGATATGCTTCTTCATTTGTTGGAGTATCAACTTCTTCTGAAAGTTCTTGTCTCTGGAATAGTATCATATACATTTCTTGGTGCAAACTTCTCCACTACCCGCCATGGGTTTCCGTATTCTGGATCATCTAAATAAAATACTTGATTCGCTTGGCAAGCGAGAACGAAAGGATCGTCCTCATACAATGTGCGAGATGTATTGACACTCATAAAGTAATTATCGTTACGCACTCCCAACCTAGGATTTGAGACATCTCACCAATTACATTTAAACAACCAGACCATATATCCTCCCACGTATTTTAACACTATAATATCTTTCACAATTCCATAGAAGTCAATGTTATCATCCCCATGACTTCCTTCGACTACAATCCCACAATTTTGAGTTTTCCTATATCTTTCTCTGTCAGCTGTGTGAAATCTATATCCACGCACCAAACATCCTGAGTACTGGATGGCCCGCCTAGACGGACCACATGCCAGAGCATACAGTTCTGGTGAAATTTCTTCTGAATTTTCAACATATTTTGATACAACCTACATCAATAAATATTATTATATAAAAAAGGATAGATTTTAGTGGTATGAAATTCATATTATAAAATGAAACTTTACAGTAATACCGTATGTTCAAACCATGAAGCAAAATCCTCTTCATGCTTTCTTTCTACGTCAGTTACACCATTCGTGCGAAGTAGTTGTATATGTTCACTGTGTAGGTTCATGTGAATGATTAATTTGTAGTAACGAAAAATGTTATATTATTATACATAATTAATTTAGAAGATCATCACTAACCTCATATCCTGGACCGGCTACTTCGGGACTAGCGGTTGCACCATCTGATTCTGACACACATGCCGCATCCCCCACACCAGCCCCGCATGTAGAGCCGGATGATAGTGAGGATGGTAGTGAGGATGTTGAACTACCTGATGATGATTTGACAGATGATCAGGTGCGTCATCTAGTGCGAGACCCTTCGGCTCCTCCATATGATGGGAGCAAGGTGATCCGACAGGCTGATTGCATAACATTTTTTAGAATGCTTAACTTAATTGTCGGCTATAACATCGACCCGAAAAAACACAAGACTGATTTCGGGATTGATCAAGCCAGATTTTTGTTAAGGATAGGGCGGGGGGACCCCATTGATCTGGCCTTATATTTCTTTTACCGCATCCGATCAGAGTCACGCTATGTTAGTGGAGGTAGTCTACCATTTGCACTACTGATATCTAACTTCCTACTTCGATCAGGGGTTACAGTTTCAGCGACTGAGCGGAGGTCGCCATAGATGGGGCCCCTCAACAAGATCACATTTAGCAAGAGCGAGGGGCACTTGCGGAAGGCTGCACCAGGACAGCCTAGTGCCCCACCCACTGATCCAGCTTCTACTAGTACTACTGCCGCTGTTGAGAGACAGCCTCCTAGGGTTACTTTGGATCAGGTACGAGCTCTATTTGTTGAGTTCGTTGAGCCCATTATGGAGAAACTTAGAGATCTGGATGGGCGCGTAAAAATGTTACAAGAGGATGTTGATCTGCTCAACACCAAATAGTCTTTTTAGTTATTATTTTACTTTTTTATATTGTATTGAACATTATATAGTTGAGATGTAATTAATGTATAATTTTTATTTCTCGTGTTTGCTAATTTATTTATTTTTTTCATTTTATTTGCCGTTCATGATAATATAAAAAATAATATTATCTTTAAAGTTATATTTATATACTTTAACAGAAAATAAATCATTTTTATCTTAAAAATAAAATTAAAAATATATGTACAACTTAATAATGATAAACAAATTAATGAAAAAAAATTTCTTTCGAAGTAATAAATTTAAGTTCATATGGTTATTAACTTTTCTCGGGAAAACAAATTTAATTTCCTACCAATATTACTACTGTTCGAACAGATCATATACTGTTCGAACATAATTAATTGGTGGTTCGAACACTTTATCCCCCGTTCAAACGGTTTTTCTTTTTTAGACGATTTTTTTCGTCACAAAATATTCCGTTCGAATGGATATTTTTCTGTTCGAACTAAATTTGTATCTGAGGCAGTTTTGGAGATGAAATGAAAAATTCGTCTCCAAAAATGACTTTTAGAGACAAAATTTAGTTCGTCCCTAACTAATTTCACCCCTAAAAATTAAATCTCTTCTAGTGTCAATATATGTTTATAATTCTGACGACAATAAAGATTATATTTTAAATATTAGAGTATTTTTTAAAAGAGGTACGCTACAACTACCGACAGTGTAGCACAAGGATGGCTACTTACAAGTTATAATATATATTTTTTTTCATATCATAAATTTTTATAACATCATTTAAAAAACGTAGATTAAAAAAAAAATTGAATCAGGAACCATCCTCAGACGGACCTTCTGTGAGTATAGATAGATTTAGATTAAAAACTGAGGAATACCTCACTATAAATAATTATTTTATTATTATTTTTTATATATTTTTAATTATTATTTATTACTATTTAATATTATATTATTACATTTTTATTATTTTTTTACTATTATTACCGTAATATCTAAAAATACCACTATCGTTACTTTGCCGCCTGTTCCTCAACAACCTCGATGCTCATCTTCAGAGGTTCATGGTGTTCTCTGGCCATCAGCAGCGCATTGAATGGGAGGGCCCTCCAAATAATTACACCAAACTTCAAATTTTCATGCAGTACCATGCAGAACAGCTGAAAAGTAATTTTACAAGGCAACCTTTCAAACTGTCATTACAGTATGTAAGTGCTAGATTATCAATTTTCATGTAAAATTAAAATATTTTTATGTTATATTAAGTATATAATATTATAATTAAAATTTTAAATAAATTTGTTATTATTTATTATTATATTTCTTTAACTTAATTTTACTGAGGTCAAATTCTTGAAAATAGATAATATATATATATATATATGTATATAAATATATATTATATATATATATATTAAAAATAAGATTATATTATTATCTATCTTGACCCTTTTTACTGCATATATATATATATATATATATATATATATCTATTAATAAGAAAATTCTGATACTGACACCCATGTGCTATGCCCGATTTGGATTTAGGATGGTATGCATTTTTTTTTTTTTTTTTTGCAATAGCTTCCTTATAGTTTGAGATTTTTAGCAAATTGCTCATTCCGTAAAAATTTTCATTCATCACCGTTAATAAATGACTCATAGCCCAATCAAAGGGCATCGCGTGTCAATTTATTTTTCTTAAAACATTAAGTTAAAAAACTAAGAAATATTTTTTCTAATAAAAAAATACTTTTCTATATAAATTTTAGTCAACTTGAAAAAAAAAAAAAAACAAAAAGCAAAACCACCTGGCCTTCGGGTGGTTGTGTTCTAGACGCCGCGCTCGCGGTTTAGGCCTGCACCCTCTGATGTCCGAATTTCGACAGCCACATGGGTGGCCGAGACATGGCAATCCATTGCATGGTGATGACCACGGCCACCACACCGGTGGCCTTGTTCGGGCCACCTCCGTTGTGGCTAGAGGCTGGGGTACTGCTAAAATTTTTAAACTACCAGTGAGATAATGTTAAAAAAAAAAAATTACACAAGATCCTAAATCCATTAAGACATAGGACAGGAGATGTCCAATATTACTTTTCAAGCGAGTTTTAATTACTTTTCATCTATTTTTTATAATTATTTAATATTTTATTATTATATTTTATTATTATTTTTAATATCTCCTTATCATTACCAGCTGCCTGTTCCTCAACAACCTCGAAATAAAAAGACCAAACCTAAAACATGGTGATATTTTAAAGCAAAAAAAGGTGAAAAAATGGTAATATTTATTTAGCTAAATTGTCTTATGGATTTGCTAATTGAACTTGACCTTCTTTCAACGAATAAATCTCGGAGCTATTATCTTAGTTTTCAAACAACTTAATTAATAGAACTATATAATATATATCCACTTTCAGTATTACTCCATTGTATGTCACATGCCACCAATTGGTCATCTTAAATCTCATGACCCTTCTTGCATATATATATATATATATATGTATGCATGCATGCATCAATGACCTTAAAATCTGCAGAGGTCACAATATCTCGTCAATATATCGTGACTAGCAGTACTGACGATATACCCCGAGCGGCACACACTCCCACACATATATATATTAAAAACTTGCACTTCACTAATGTAATTAGTTACATTATTTTTTTTATAAAAAATTATATATATGTGCAGTCACTTTTACATACTCATTCTGCACTTTACTATTGTGATTGGCTACTTCACTTTTTTAAATATAAAATAATTATTTTAATCAATCACATCATCAGTGTGCATAAAAAATATACAAAACTGACTATATGCAAAACTACTTTTTTGGAAAATATACATCTGACTGCATGCATACATGCATATATGCCCACTTTTACCTATTTTTTATTTTAGAAATACTTTAGTTACAAAAAGATCACATAAAAATAATCTCACAAATTAATGTAGCTTGATGTGATTTGGCATATTCTAAAATTACTTTTATTATAAAATAGATCTAACAGATAAGATGAAACTACGCTAATTTATGAGATTAATTTGTATAATTATTTTGTAGATATAGCAGTACTCATTAATTAAGTCTGGATCTTATTTATATATATATAGAGCAAATTTAATTCAGAAAATTAAGATACATAGAGAGAGTAAAAAATAATCGGATATATATTATTAGCTTAAATATTCAAATCAATTAAGTAGCTAGTCAGCCCCTCAATTATAAGTGACTCTATGGCGTTGGACGCCTTGATCCTAATCGCGATCTCGAAAGCAGCTTGCAGCTGGCTGATCTTCATGGTACGTATATATAAGTAGTGTTGATTAGACTGTGTACTGGCAGTTAGGCGTACAGCTATTTCCCTAATTTATGTGTTAGGAGAAATAGAAAATATTACGAATAATTATATATATACATTTAATTATAATATTTTATAACTATGTATAAATCGAAAAGCAAGCAATTCATGTGCGAAATTTAAAATTAAAATCATATGAAAAACTTGACTTTTAAAAAATATAATGCTTTTGGTGGAGTGATCGATCGGTCATGTTGGTATTTAAAACTGTTCATTCAGGCTGAATTTTTATCCAGCCCGGTCCAGAACCCGCATCACTCCTAACCGGTCCAACCCAGACCGGTTACGGTTTTACACCCTGGTACCGGATCTTAACCCCGGTACCCGGTTTTAATTAAAAAAAAAAAACCTAAGCCTAACCCACCCCTCCCTCCTGAATCAATCTTATCTCTGCTCTCTCTCTCTCTCCCCCCCTCGAGCCATGAAACCCTAGCCTTCTCCTTCAAGTTTTGTCGTCATCTCTCTCTCTCTCGCCTTCGCCGCTGGCCGGACTTTCAATCGGTAAGTCTCTCTTCTCTCTCTCATTTCGTTAAGTATCTCTTCTCTTTCTCTCTCACTTCGGTAAATCTCTCCTCTCTCACTTCGTTAACTCGCTCTCTCTCTCTCTCTCGATCTCAATCTATGAGCAATGCCTTTGAGATTACTAGGAGCAATATTTAGTAGTTAGCTACTGTACTTATATTTCAAAGGTATGCTTTGTAGATTATCTTAAAGAATGGGGAAGCAGAGTAGATTATAACAGAATTTCGTAAAATGTTGTTATCTGTATAATATCATGTGATGGCCATGTTATGGTTGATGTGAAGTGTAAGAAAGAGTAATGATACAAACAGATCCTAATATTGTCACAAAGGGAGTTGGAGATCTTAAACTAGAACACTCCTTGGCTCCAAAGGACAGAGCGGCAAAATCTACATCAGCCTAGAGCTTCCTCCATTCATGCATTTCAATATAAATGTCCAAGCACACCGAGTGAATTTCAATATTTCATTAATGATTAATCTCATATTTTGTTTAATCAAACCAAAAAAAAACCCAATATTCTGTATATTGGCATTTCATTTGTGAATAGAGTTTTATAGACTCGTGGAGATATAGATTTTGATGCATATTGTGAATGTTGAAGGATGCTGTAGATTTGAATGTAGAAGGTATATTTTATAACTTTCACCAAAATATTGGTGACTTGGTATTTCTTTTTTATATATATGTGTACTTTGACCAAGATGTGTTTTCTTTAGGTTTTGGAATTGTGGAATCAATACTTCATGTTCAATCTTGCAATATATTGGAATGTTGTTTAGCCCCTTGCCAGTAATTTTGTATTGACCTTTTCTGCTTACAGAATGTGCAGGATCTCTCTCAGTCAGATCACTTGAAGTTGCTACTTGCCGGAATTATTTTGTAATTCATATCTTGTAGTTTTGTATTTTGCAATGTAATGTAATGTGTAAATAACAAGATAGTGTAATATGTAGTGGATTGCATGCATTTTAGTTTTTCATTTTTATATTTTTTTATTATTCTAGAAAATGTTAGTATAATGCTTTTTAATGATGATTCAAAAATTTTTTTCATAAAATATATGCTTTTATAAAAAATTATGATTTTCAACACCTTTTTAAAATTTTTTTAATAAATATAGAAGAATTATGCTTTTCAACATTTTAATTATAGGCTTTTATAAATTAAAAAAAAAAAACTTCTAAACCGGACATTTAAAAAAAAAAAATCCGAGTAAAACCCGAAATCTGGATTTTCGGGTTTTAAAAATCCGAATCCATCCAGGTTCCAGCCCGGGTCTGATCCGGACCATTCCGGCCCGGATTTGAAACCCGGGTTCCAGTTCGGATCTACCCGGATTCCCGGATCGGAACTCGGATGAACACCCTTATTGGCATTCACATTTGTCGTCGTAAAATAATTTTGTTATTATTATATATTATTAAAAAATTCTATTTAAAAAATTTTACAACACACAATTCATTCGCGTGGTAGGTATAATTTGATTTAAAATCCAAATTTTAAATTTTAAATTTTATAAATTAAATTATATCTCGTATATATGTGAAAGGTACGTGTGGTATAAAGAGTTAAAATAACATTATTCGCTTTTATTAGAAGAGAAGATCTAGGATTTTCAGAAGTCATCATATGTTACTGCATTCCGAGGATACAGATCATTTATAAGGGCATGATGATAATGTCGGTGAACATGATGATGGTGAAAATAAATGGATCGAGCGCCACATGATATGCCAAATTTATTTTATTTTCGTGAAATAAAAAATTCCAGCAGCTAGGACCCAATATTGGCATGCATGATAAAGTCGTGTATGTGTACGTTAACTGCATGTGCATCCTGCATGTGTACGTTAACTGCAATAAACATTTGAATTTCCATTTGAAAGTTAACGGACCAATGCTCGAATGTAACGAGTATAACATTCATATGTTAGTTTGAATGTTAACGAAAAAGAGTTCAAACGCACATGGTACGTTTGGAGGTTTTTTCAAACATTAAGCATTTAAACGTTCGTACGTTTAGTTCGTTTGAGGGTAAGTACGTTCGAAAGTTGACAAGTATTTTCCAACGTTATCTTATAATTTTGTGTAATTACGTTTGAACATTTGTTCGAATATGAACTAATGTTCGAACATTTTTTATTTACATTCGAACATACAGATCAAAAATAGTAATTTAATATAATTTAAAAATATACCAATTGTATCATATTACACACCATCATTTAACAACTAACAATGTCTTATAAAATTTTAAAATTAGATATTAAAAGTTATATACACCAATAAATTTGATAAAATTCATTTCTTCTTCTCTTGTCTCAAATTTCTTGAAGTGGTCATGACATCGTCCCTTGTGGTGTTGGAAGAGTATAGCTATCAACTCATTCACAGTTCTCGAATCCTCGTTATAGCCAAAGTCGAGGTTGAATTCATCCTAATAAGTGAATTACACAAAACATATGATATACTAATCTAAATGAAAAAAAAAATGTACTCTTAAGGTAAACTCACTAGTACACGACTCCGAATGTGCTCTTTAATCTCGAGCGGAACATCTCGCCATGATCGCACATAAAATGGAGTATAAGCTCAAATTATTGTGCCAATATAGGAAGAAAGCGCTGCTGTACTATCATCTACTCCTCCAATGGAATTATCAGGAATGGTGACCTTGACTTTTGTGTGCCTTCTATTTTTCTCAAGAGAAATACTATGTGTATAGCCACAAATTCGACAAGTAGATGCATCAACTAATAGATAATAATATAATTATAGTTATATAGTTATTAAGACAAAAGTATTAATATATAATTAATTATCAACGACATTTTCTTATTGGTAGGTATTGACTGGCTATCGTTCTCTTGCGTGTTAACTTGATCTTCAAGAGCGAATTCCTCGGGTAAGGAGTCCTCAACGGGTTCGGGACTTGAACTTGACGGATGAGACACATTTTTTTATCATTGTTTTGGCAGCATCCTTGAGGCATGATTAATATAATAAAGAAAATTAATTAGAAGAAATTACGAAAATTATAAAATTCTATAGTCACCTATATGAATAAAATATTTAGTACTTTTATTCTTCATCTTAGGATGTATTTTTCATGCTTGTTTCAGAATCTCCCTCAATAACATATTTGTCATCATCAACCACCTCTTCTTCGTCCTCCTTATCCACTTCCTTCCCGGATTCTTCTTCTTCTTCTCTTCTTCTTCTTCTTCTTCTTCTTCTTCTTCTTCTTCTTCTTCTTCTTCTTCTTCTAACTCTTCTTTTTCTCCTTCCTCACTTACTTGAATTGAATGATCATTTAATACGGACGAGTCGAGAAGGACGAGTGAGACGTCATCTCTACACAAGGGGACGTCAATAAACAAGTTAATAACCTCTCCATCTTCTTGGTAGGCCTCTACAATTGAAGTGTCATCTTTATTTCTCCTATTCTCGTAATCCACACTCGTTCCTGCTTTATATATAATTTGAGGGATAAATTTTTGTACGACTTGCCAAGTTATCTCTCTAATATCTTCATCAACGCTTTTCATTGGATCAATCAAGTAATAGACTTGGGTAATTTGACAAGCCAATACGAATGGATCATCTTTGTACCATTTTGATGCAGTATTGATACTCGTAAAGTGATTATCCCTATGTATCGAAACCCAACCACCGCCTAGATCCCACCAATCACATTTAAAGACATATGTTACAGACTCACCCAGATATTTTATGTGACGCCCCGACTCCCACGTATAAAAAATTTCGGGAATCGTGACGTCAGAATGATGACAACACGGTCACGTATCCCAATGACAAGTGTCAAGTGTATGCAACAAATAAACAGTGCACAATAAAATACGCAGCGGATAATTAAATAAGTCAACTAGTATCAAAATTTTAGTTTAATACAAATATCCAGATACAAAGTGTTTAAAAACATAAACCAAATGTCCCATAAAATAATACAAGTCTGAAAATAAAAGCATAGCACGAGTGATCCCAGATCACTCCTCTGACGGAGTCAAATGCTCAGGCTCGGCATCTGCATCAACAACAAACTCTGCAGTACCATTAAATGATACCATAGGTAAGTTATAACCCAACAAATCCTGAAATAAAAACACATTAAAGCAACTAACCATGTATGCATATGATGCAATATGCATGAAATCCAACATACGCCAAAAATCCCATTTGGCCCAAAATATTTCCATTAAAACATTTCCACTATTTTCTCAGAAAATGGCCCAAAACATTAACCATCATTTTCCAGAAAATGACACACAAAATCATATCCAACTCACGCTATTTTTTCAGAAAATAACCATTTCCATTATCCATTAATCCATATGCACCATGGCCTCCCCTATGGACCATCCACACGTCCTGACTGCATAACGAGCGATGCCTAGTTCCACACCCAGTGCGTTCGTGGCCAGGTCATCCTCTAACCCCCGCCAGCAGAAGGGCCACGGAGTCAGCACGTAACTCGTCCGATCCCGTTGTCGCCCAGCGACAACCTAGAGGACATCACTCAGTATATTTCGCTCCCGAGTGACCAGAGGAGCTCCATCGAGATAATACCCCATCTCGGCTTGGGGTCATGATACACACATACCCACAAATCCATTCCACACATGAAAACCCAATTTTCAAAATATCCACATGATCATAAATGCAATTATACGAAAACCTAGTTTTCAGTTTACAAACATAAATATGCGTGCATATGCAATGTACCAAACCGACAACAATATCCAACCAACCAAATCACAGTATAATCAACACACAAATACTCCATCCTCAAATCCATCCACCCCCAAACTCCTCGGACTTAGTCTGGAACCAACTAGAACATAGTGAAATCAGTTAGTACAAAAATATATTTAAATCTCAAAATTTGTTTGGAGAAATACTTACAGCGCTAATATATAATTTTAGGAGGATCGCGGAGGAGCTGGAAACACCAAAACAGCAACTCCACAGTGTAAAAACACTATGGTTGAAATACAGTGAAAACCCAAATTCACACAGGGTCAAATGAAAGCTAGGGAACGGTAGGGTAGGGCCTATGGAAGGTGGTGAAACTAATGGAAGCGACGGTTGACCGTGGGTGGCGGCCGAAACGGCGGTGGAAGGCCAAAAAGCTTAAATCGGAGATGTGTTTAGTTCAGCTTCACCGGTGACGGATCGAGGCCGGAGTTGGGTCCAATAGGTTGCTAGAGGGCCAGTGATGATGTGGTGAAGAAATGGTGGCCGGACGACGGTGGTGGGATGAAGAGAAGGCCGCGGCTTCGGACGGCTCTCGGAAGCTAACGGCAGCACGGTGTGGTTTGAAATTAGAGGGGCTGGGTCGCCGGCGGTTGGGGAGTCGAACGGCGCCGGCAGTGAGGGCCACGGACGGCCGGCGGCAGTGCTGGGGCTGAGGAGCCGAAATGCACGAGGGAGAGAGAGAGAGAGAGAGAGAGAGAGTCAGGCTGTGCGGGATGAGAGAGAGAAACCAAAAGAAAAAGGGAAGAAAAAGAAAAAGAAAAAGAAAAGAAAAGATGGGGAAAAGAAATGAGGTCCAATCCTCACAACTTTTGAGTCACAACTGATTCTCAAAATAACTATTTTTAAATCAGTAAATTAAATAAATCAATTTAAACTCAAAACTAGTTAAAGTAAAATATTAAACTCCAACAATAACATTCTTTAAAATAAAAATAAATTAAATTGCAGAACACTAATTAAAATTATGAAAGTACATTAAAATAATTTCCGATCTAAAAATCTTAAAATAATCTCGTGAAAACACGTTAAATTAAATTAAAAAGTTCAAATTAAATTAAAAAGTTCAAAAATCAAATAATTAATTAAAATAATCTTTCAATAAAAATATACTAAAATACGGGGTGTTACATTTTAATCTGATAATATCATGTATGACTCCATAATAGTCAATATCATCTGTTCCATGACTCTCCTTGACCAACACACCACAGTTTTGAGCCTTTCTATTACGTTCACGATCTAGAGTATGGAATTATAACCTCGAACCGCGCATGCAGTGTATCGAAGTGCTTTACTTGATGGACCATGGGGCAATACATACAACTCAAGAGAAACTGATAAGGGATCATGAGCACATTGTTTCAAAATCTATCAATTGAAACAGTATATACTTATTAAAAGTTACCTAGAGTTAAAAGTTTAAAAATCTAACATATATATAATTTTAGTTCATACATGTTGTTCAAACCATATAGAAAAATTTTCCTTGTGTCTTGCCTCTATATTTTCTACGCCCTTCGTCCTAAATTTGTCTATGTGTTTACTGTATATAAGTGCAAAATAATATTAGTTTGAGTACAAGAGTTAATGTTAAACTTTTTTAACTAGAATTATTCTAAGCATGCAACGACATACCTAAGATAGTCATAAATCTCCCGACAATTATATAGCACGTACCACCGAATTTTACCCAACTCTCCATCAATTAAATCTTAACAAGTTTGTGCACCCAATGGTCGTACATTCTGAAAAAACACTGATATCTCACGAGGAGGCAGACCAGCAAGATCAGCAATTCGCTCTTGACAATTAAATCATGTCTCAACACCACGAAGATATATTGAGCAAAATGTTAACCATTCATCGTGTATATAGGCCTCTGCTATTGAACCTTCAGCTCTGGTTTTATTCCCAACAGTGCGCTTCAATCGACCAAAATATCTTTCAATTGGATACATCCAACGAAACTGCACCGGTCCACCCAACAAAACCTTCTAGGGTAAATGTATTGCTAAATGGACCATGACATCAAAAAATAATAGTGGAAAGATCTGCTCAAATTTACATAGTATTGTAGCAATGTCTTCTTCAATCTTTGGCAACATATCTCGATTTACTACCCGAATGCACAAATCCTTAAAAAACATACAGAGTTCGGTTATGGTAACATGTACATTAGATGTCAGCTTCTCACAAATTCCCACTGGTAATAACTTATGTAAAAATACATGACAGTCATAACCTTTCAATCCACTAATTTTTCAGTCATCAAGACTCATCGACCGATATTTGAAGCATAACCATCTTGCAACTTCACACCTTGCAACCATTTATAAAAGTTCATCCTCTCATCCCTCATCATCGTAAAACATGCATGCGGCATGACCACTTTGTTGCATTCCACCCGAAAATGTAGAGTATGTTTAATTCTCATTCTCTCAAGATTTTTCCTCGTCTTGATTGTATCCTTTGTCTTTTTGTTAATGCTTATCAATGTACCCATTATATTATCACAGATATTCTCCCAATGTGCATTACATTCAAACTATGTCGCAACATGCAGGACGACCAATACGGCAAGTCAAAAAAATACTACGCTTTGTCCAATTCAATTCTGTTGCGCCTCATTTTCTCTTGTTCTTTCCCCGACCTTTGCCAAAATTTTTTGCTCTAACATGTACCAATTGTTCTACTATCTCTTCTCTAGACAACTCATTTGGTGCAATTTTGTCCTCTACTCTCCTATCAAACTTAGCGCATTCTTTTCTCCATACATGATTTACTGGTAGATAGCATCGATGACCCATGAAACATAACTTCTGATAATATTTTAACCACTTACTAGCAGTTTCTTTATTACACGTCAGACACACTAACTTTCCTCTAATACTCCAACCGGAAAGATTCCCATATGCCTGAAAGTCATTTATCGTCCACATTACTGCAACATGCATCTGAAAAGATGTTGACGTGGATGCATCATAAGTTCTGACGCATGTTTTCCATAACTCTTTTAACTCTTCAATCAACGGTTGCATAAATTCATCAATGTCATTCCCAGGTAATCTCAAGCTGGGGATAAGTAAAGTGATATAACTTGTACTCATATTCCCAAAAAGGTTGAATCCATCGATTTGAGTCCCAGGCACACGTTCCGAACTTCTATTATAAAATTTGGGTATTGATCATCGAAAGATTGCCACGCAAATTAGTAAAGTAGGTGCCTTATATATGTGTCATCCTTAACTCTTTTCTCCTTGTGCCACCTCATATCAACAGTTTTTTTTTTACACATATATAGCATTTGCAACCTAGGTCTCAAGAAAAAATATCGCAACACTTTAACCAACACGTTTTTCTTAGCCTTCCACCTCAACTCTCCGCATACAGGACATACTTATTTCTCCTCATTCTCATTCCAGAAGAAAACACAATCATTCTTGCATGCATGTATGGACTTGTACTCAAACCCTAATTCCTTTCTCAATTGTTTCACTTCATTGAAGTTCTTTGGCAATGCAAACCTTTCGAGAATCACCTCATTAAATAAGTCCAATACCATATTTATTGCTTTCATTGACATCCCACATAATGACTTAATGTAAAGCAACCGCACAATAAACAAAATTTTAGAATGTTTTGTACAACCTAGATAAAGCTCATGATTTGCATCTTCCCACATTGCAGCGAAATTTTAAGAATCAGGCCCTCGACCACTTGTGGCATTATCGTCTACGTCATCCATAAATATCACAGTTCCAATGTCATCCAACATATCTTCCATCTCATCTCGCTCATAATTATCATCCATGTGTCGTAAATAATTCGGATGACCGAACAATGTATCTGTTGACTGTGCATACAGCTCACCATGTAGTACCCATCAGGTATACCCAAGATCCATACCATTCACAATTATATGACTTTCAACTTCAGCCAACCCTATTGCAAACAAATTTTTACACTTTTACTACACACGAATAGGGTGTGTAATCCTTTCCAAGTCTATCCCCTAGATGCATCCAACTTTTGTCCATTTCTAAAAACATTTATCTATTAGTAACACGTACATAGAAAATTTATATGCATGTCATGCTCCAATTCTCACTACTATTTTTTATAGGGTAGTTGGTCATATCCCATTTGAGATTATATTAGTCATATTGCACATATTCCGTCACTCTACTACTTTTTACGTCAATAGAAATTTTGGCAGCACCTCCCCATAATTCTCCAAGTATACATGCTCACATAGAAGGATTATGACCTTACGAATAGTATACTCGAAGAATAGTAGAGGAAGACATCAAAATTTCATACTAAACGTGTTCAGTAGGAGTAACAAGAATATGCAATACAAATAATATAATCTCAAACTGTCTACACTGGACAATTCAGGAATTAGTGAACATCTAAACATACACTATTTGCTGAATGAGTCTAAGGTTATTTATGCAATGTTACACAATATCTATCAAAAAATACATGAAATAATATTTCCATGTTGTTTGAATGAACTATGTTAAAGAAATAGTAGTATTATATTATTTGAATCTCAAATGTGTATGTTATACGTTCGAACGTATGTGTTTTAAGTGCGAACGTAAAAAATAAACATGCGAACGTTTTATCTGAATGTTCGAATATATGTTTTACTATATTCGAACATTAATGCAGAGCAGTTTGAAATTAATACGAAAGATGCATCAATAGTACTAATATTTTTTTTTCCTTTTCTATTTTCCGAATATGACTCATCCTTTGCATACTAGGAAACAAGGGAGAGAAGAAGCCACTCAAGACACTGCTCGTATCAGGGCTCATACTGTTATGGTAGAGCCAGAGGTCCTGATTAATGAGTTCGGCGAGCTCAAATGGGAACAGATAAACCTCAATGGTTCAAGAGTTCTATATAAGGATGTGCTCCATGCCTCAGGACGCATCCTTTCACACCGTGATTGTACGCGATGTTTCGTTTGAAATTTCAACGAATGTCATCGCCGAGCTCCTTAGGATTCGTTGAGGAGTTGAGACATTGACTATGACTAACTCTCTAGCCTTGGTTCGCACATCTACATCTGCACACGGCACACTCAATGCAGATGTAGGCACTTCTGCATTATCTACTAGCCCATTTGAGCCACCATCAGCAAGATATGTAGACCGGTCAGAGGCTGAGCGTACTGGCCATGAGGCTCGGGATAATGACCAAGACAAGGATTTCTACATCCTCACTTGGATAGACCGCACACAAATTGAGAGGAAGAATGCCTTCAACCAAATCCATCTGCTATATTTCTTCCGCATGTTGCAACTTATTGTTGCAACAACCCTGGATTCTGTGGCATATAAGACCACATTTAGTTGGATTCGGGCACAGTTGTTGATACAAGTGACACGTGGAGATCCTATCGATTTGCCACTGCACATCTTTGAGAGGATTTGTTACGAGACGAGCATTGTCTCCATGGACGTACAACCTCCCATACGGTGTCATCATCAGCCGGCTATTACTTGCTTGGAGAGTGCCAACCTAGCCAGAGGAGCTTGTCAAAGATTAAATGAGCCCCCTCAACATGAGCATGAATTGACGTAGCATTGGACAGGCGAGGGGGTATCCTCGACATCAGCCACCCCTGTAGAGGATCTAGTTCCTTCGACGCAACCCAAGCCTGGTGTGGGGAGTAGTAGTCAACAGTCAACAAGTTCATCTGCGGGATCTGCGTGACCTGCTTGGGTTGATGTGGTAATCTCATAGCTGATTGCACATATTGATCAATAGATCGTGGTTGTAGAAGAGTCTGTCGCCGAGATAGCCCATCATGTAGTTATCCTCAACGAGAAAGTTGATAGCTTGACTAAGGAGATACAGAGTACGAATTTCATGAACAACGCGTTCGTCTGAGTGTTGTTTATTTAATTCTATCATATTTTGTATTTTTCTTTTAAAATATGTAAGAAACAATATTTTTTAATATATCTATTATTTTTTAATTTCAATTCTCAATCTTCTTTAATGTTAGATTTTTCAACTTTAATACTAAATCACTACATTTCAAATATATATAAACATAAATATATATTTAAATATGTATATATAAATATATTTATATATGTATATATAAATATATAATTATATTTTACAAATTGTGTATTATAAATACATACAAGTCAATTTTTTAGACTTGTTCACAAATTATCCACTATAAAAATCACATAATTTTTAAATTAGAGTCATATGTAATTTAAATTTATAATTAACGTTCGAATGTTAGCGCTAAAACATTTCACATTTGCAAATCGGACATAACTACAATGTCCAAACGTATATGTGACGTTCAAACGTAAATTTCTCATACATTCAAACGTAAAAAAAAATCTCATCTATTTTAATGACGGTTTCTAGAAACTATCACAAAAAATACTTTTTAGTGACGATTTGGAGACTGTCATACTTTTCCAACCGTCATTAAAAATCAATTGTGTTATAATGTGGTACGTATATATAAGTAGTGTTTATTAGACATTGTACTGGTACTAGTTAGACGTACAGATATTTCCCTAATTTATCATGTGTTAGGAGAAGTAGAAAATATTACGAATGATTATAATATTTTATAACTATGTATAAATCGAAAATCAAGCAATTGTGTGAAATTTAAAATTAAAATCATATGAAAAACTTGACTTTTAAAAAATATAATGCTTTTGATTGAGTAGTACTGGTCGATCGGTCATGTTGGCCTACACATTCATCGTTGTAAATAATTTTGTTCTATATTATTGAGTAATTCTATTTAAAAAATTTTACAATAGAATTTATTCTTTTGATATAATTCGATTTAAAAAATAAATTTTAAAATTTAAATCTTACATATTAAATTATATCTTATTATATGTGTATGGTACTGCAGGGTACAGAGACCTTCAAATAACATCATTCGTTTCTGTTAGAAGCGAAGATCGATCTAGGATTTTCAGAAGTCATCATTTGTTACTGCATTCCGAGGATAAGGATCATTTATAAGGCCGGCATAACAATGTAGGTGAACATGTTAATGGTGAAAATAAATGGATCGCGGAGCGCCACATGGTATGCCAAATTTATTTTATTTTTGTGAAATAAAAAATTCCAGCAGCTAGGACCCAATATGGTATATATGCATGATAAAGTCGTGTGTATATGTGTTTATATCTCTCTCTCTATATATATATATAGGGTACGTATATATATGGGTACGTACACATCAAGGACGATGCACATTCATAGCTACTGATCAATTAATGAAAGAAACGTATGGAAACTGATAATTCATAATGACAAGATCGATCAGATTCACAGAAAAATGTGGTCACAATTTGTTGCTCATCATCTGGGTTTCTAGCTGGTTGAGTAAGATGAATGATGATCCGTACTCATGTACTCGTGTGTGTGTATATATATAAATAAATATATATATATATATATATATATATATATATATATCTTCATGATTTTCATAAATTTGGTTGAATTTTCTAGTGCATTATTTTATAGCTAAAATATATAAATATTAGTCATAAACAGAAAAGTCAATATTCAATTCAATATATTAAATGTTAACTTGGCCCTCCAAACCCCAAATTAGTTGGCATGCTCAAACGATCGAGGACATTGCGTACAAGCTAGCATCAATATATATATATATATATATATATATATATATACAAGCTATCATCAATATATATATTTATTGGTTTATTTAGGCAATTACATTGTCAGGAATGTTGATTCTTGACAATGTATTGTGTTAATTATTACATTATCAAGAATCAACATTCCTGAAATAAAGATACTCTAGTTGGAGAGATGATCTCAGCCAGTGTCTTCTTCAGTACTCGATTTGCTAGAACTCTAGAGATTACATTGTAAATCAAATTGCAAAAAGAAATAGACCTGAACTCTGATATCTTCTTTGGATTCTTCTTCTTTGGTATTAACACAATGTGAGTTTCATAGATAAGGCTCGACTCTTCACCTGCATTGTTTAAATTAGGCCTAGACGTACCAACTCTTCCGAACATGCATATACAAAGGTCTTATGTCATGCTAGTTATACTCCTACCAATAAACATTATGACATTTTAGACTTCCTGCTGGTTCTTAAATATTTCTTCTCTCTCTCTCTCTCTCTCTCTCTCTCTCTCACAATTGTACTATATAATAAGTCATCTTCCCAGGTCCAATGTCAACAACGCGTACAACGCCAAACCTTCGTTGATTAGGCGATCCAATATAGCCGCAGATCGCTTCAGCTCTGCTGATATTTCATCATCCTTCAGTAGTCTGCAAGCGACCTTACATTTACAAGGCATTAGTCTTTCATTTTATTTTTTTGTTTCAATATTCGTTTCACAGGTTACGGCTTGCCGTACTTTCATTGATTTTCTCAGAGACTGATCGCTCTTTCCGTAGAATCATATATTATAAATCACTCGTACTGAATCTACTGATCTCTAACTTGTTTCATGGCTGTAGATCAGTAGTACTACTGCATGCAGGAAAAGTCGATATTTTGCAAACGATCAAAACCCACAAATTAAAAGGTTGCTCGATCCGGACAGATATATATATAGTACGACAACATGAGCAAAAGAGCCAACGGTCCAAAGCTGGAATTGAAGCTGAACTTGTCGCCGCCAAGGCGGGAACACTCGCCTGCTGAGTCTCTAAATGTTTCGACCTCTTCTTCGTCGGAAATGTCAGTTGAAGGCTCATCATGCGTTTCATCAGAGCCTGAAGATCAGTTTATGACGTTGGAGTACTCCCCAAGCAACACGGAACCCAGATCGATGATGCTCGTAGGATGTTCCAGATGCCTCATGTACGTCTTGTTATCCGGGGCTGATCCTAAATGCCCCAAATGCAAGAGTACTGTCCTGCTCGATTTCCTCAGGGAAGAAAATACCAGGAATACAAGAAACTGAGATAGCAAGCTCGAGCATGCATTTGCGTGGCTTCCTTTTACTGTTCCTCATCAGCATCAATTCCAACTGCGCGCTACATCTCTTTTCTTTCTTTCTTTTCTTTCTCGATGCTAGCTTAATTTGGCTTGACCTTATTTATTTTTCTAATGCAGCAGCTAATTTTATTTTCTTTCTTCGATCAGCTTTCATTATTTTAAGGTGTTTTGATCTCTTGTCTACTATTAATTATTCCTTTCTGATTCGTCGATACTTTGTGAAATTTGGTTGCAAATTATGGGGAAAAAAAGAAGTAAACTGCTTGGTTCGATTCAAACAAACTAGATTAATGTGGATTTTTCATGTTAGTTAATTCCTATATATATATATATATATATATATATATATATATATATGTTTTCTTCACAGCCAAACAGACTCTTTTTATATTTTTCCCCCATATTAATCAAGATGGCGTCAGTTTCATGTTAAATAGGTCATTGCCATGATATGTGGGCAAATGGAATATATATGTGTGCGCGCGCGCGTGTTTGTGTGTGTGTGTGTGTGTAGAGTAGGTAGATAAAAGATAAGTATAAGTTGAGCAAATCCTTATACTTGTATAAATTAAATATATAAGGAGTGTAATGCGGCACGGAATGCGTTGATATATAATGGCCAACCCCAACTAAACTGCTGCAGCCATTATCATAGCTAATATATATATATATATACGTCATGCACTCAACGGTTATATATGGTAGTTGAGCTAACTAGTTCTGATGGCCGCTGGCCTTTGTTTTTACGACTTATCCGTGAATATCATTCATATTATATACACTGCACGCCCTACAAGAAAAATGAACTTTTACAATTAATTTATTGGAATTAACAAATTGAATTAGTTGTAAACAGTCTGTATTTTAGTTATAAATAATCTGTCAATTACAATAAATTAATCGTAAAAACTTGTTTTTTTTATAGCATGCATGTGTCATGTGCTGAACCTAACATTTTTAAACACATTAATTAAAAACTTGAAATATATGGTCAACAATTATATATAAAATTTAGACATGAGCATTAATGCTTGAGCTAGATATTCAATCACATATATAATTCTGATCACGTCGAGTTAGTTGAGTCGTCATGACTTTGAAAACATCGGTCGTGGGTCGATGATGCATGCATGTTTCCTTGGGCTATGATCTAATAAATTTCGAAATTAATTGGACTAACCTATGTAATATATAGTCTGAAGGGTAATTAACTCTGGAGTAAAGAGACGGATGATGATGATGATTGTACGTAGCTGCACTAATCTTTGTCTAGTGGCCGCCGTATATCTTTGGACCAACCTAGCTAGCTAGCTAACTCTCTATATATTGGCTTTTGCTTATCTGCATGCATTTTCTCTCAATTGGCAGCTTATTTGGGCCCACCTACCCATTGATGGGTTATTTATAAATATTTCATTATTACACAGCGATGATGGATGCATGTACATGTATATGTAACATTCATGGGCCAGGTTTGTTTACAACGTAGGTACTATGTGTCAGGAAATTAAATGGAATCGAATATAGGAACAATATATATAATTAGATCAAATATGCAACAATATGATATAAATAAATATATATATATTTATATTTATATGAAAATCATGATGTCTTCTTTATAAGGAGATTTGAACTTGAGAAATGCTTTAGTTATAAGTTAGAATTTCAAAACTTACATATGGTTTGATATAATACGTTAAATTATAAAAATATTTTTATTGTAAATTAATAAATCTAATATATAATATAAAATTATATCAATTTATGAATTTATTTTTATGAAATATTTATAACTGTAGTGCTTCACTTTAAACTTTGATCTTCTTGCACTTCCATGGCTCCTCTATGAGATAGAATAGTGTGTGTTTTAGGTTGTGTAGCCATAAACTCCATAAAAAGAAAACCTTGTATATACTTTAGGATTTTGGCTTTTGAAATGAAATTTTTCACAAAGTTATTCCACTCAGCAGACTTATACCACATATCTGATGAATAGAAGAACTCTTTTATTTTTTTCTAAAAAATAGATATATAATGTAGAGTTGCTTAGTAGAATTTTTACTCTCCAAAAATTTGAATATTGTTGTAATTGGGAAGCGTACGAGATCTGTAGGAAAACCTATTAAACGGTACGCCATGTGGGGCTTCTCAAAGCTATCATTTATGAAAATTAATTTCTTTGGGCCATATTTGCTTAAATTGTCAATGTCGAGGGTCCTCTATGTGTTTAATTGGCAGTGGCAGATCATTAAGGACAGCCCCCACACCCCAAACAAAAAGTTCAAACCAAGATATTTTTCCGGAAGAAAAATTACCGCATAGCTTCTTCTTCTTCTTCTTCTTTTATCAGATTTTCCTTCAGAAATTTTAAAAGATCATTTATAAAGTACGTAGTTGATTTTTTTTATGAAAGCCAAAAAGTTCGGTAGAAGAACTCAAGATTTATACCATTTTTCAATTCGTCCTTAACTAAGCTCCCTTTAATATTTTCTTCAATCTCTTCTACTTCATCATTTTTATGTTTCGGTTTTTCAATTTTCTCTTCAATATTTTCTATAATTTTTATTTGTTTTCTCACTTGGTCACAACATGCATCCACAACTTAGAAAAACCAGTCATGTTGAGTAATATTGCTAGATATAGTTATGAGTTATGCAAATACCGCATATTACTCCTTTTGAAAAAGAGTGAAGTTTACCATTAAAAAGTTAATTTTTTCATATAAGTCCCACATCTACTAATTTTTTTCAAAAGAAGTACACGACGTTTATGCACTCTATAACTACAAATATAATTTATCTTCCCAAAAACACTTAAAAATAAGGCCAATAAATTATTTTAAAGAATAAACAGTAAAATGGATTAAAGAAAAAAACATGTATGAAAAAAAAACAACCCTTCTCCCCCTCAGATTGAGGCTAGTTGATCTGGCCACTTTTGTCCACCCTTACATCCTTTTGGTCAGATTAACGACATTTAGGCTCCATTTAGATGTTGAGTTGAGTTGAAATGAATTGAATTATTTATGAATAGTAGTGAGTTGAGATAATTAAGTGAATTTTGTGGAACCCACCTAAAATGAGTTTAGATGTATTTAAATGTTAATATAAGTTTAGATATTGTATTTATGGAAAGTTGAAAAAGATTGTGGACTCTGCATATAAAGAGGTGTTGAGTTGAAAAAGTTTATGGGTCTCACGTGTAAATAGTTTTTGAGTTGAGATGAGTTTACTGATTTGAAAGTTGGGTATTTAAATGTCAGACTCAACTTAAAATTAGATTGAACTGAGTTGATCTCAGTTCAGTGGTGTGGATAGATCCGCCTTGCATGCAAGGCATGTGATTGAGTATGCTCTATTTGTGCAGAAATTCCAAAAGGAAGTGATATCCTCTATGCATACCAAGTACTCAAAGCTGGAATGTTATTGGAAGCCTCCTCCACCAGATATATAAAGCTAAATGTGGATGATGCTTTATTTTTTTATCAAAGGAAAGCTGGAGTTGGTGATATTCTCAGAAATGAACAAGGTGAAGTTTGTATGGTAGCCAGCAAAGTGGAAAATGAAGTGGTAAAGTTACAATTTTGTGTTAATTAGGATATCCCCAAGTTAATCCTAGAAAGTGATTGATTGATGTTGATTAATGAGCTTCAATTCTTTGGAGATTCTTTCTCAGCTCTTGGAATTTTATTGAGAAAAATACAGAGACTTATAAAAGACTTCAATGAATGCACAGTGCTAAATGTTCACAGAATGGGCAATGAGGCAACACATTAGATTAGCAAGATATGCTTGAAAGGTGGAGAATATTGAGATGTGGTGGGATAATGTCTCAGTATTTGTATCTCTATTTGGTTTGATAAGAACAATTTGTAATCTCTTTGGTTCAATGAAATTATATTTTTCTATATAATATATATATATATATATATATATATATATATATATATATATATTATTAAGAAAATTATGATACTGACAGCCATGTGCCATGCCCGATTTGGATTTAGGACGGTATGCATTGTTTTAACAATCAAAAATTCTACTTAATCTCCTACTATTCACACCACACTCCACACTCCATCTTTTTTTTAATTTTTTTTTTAATTTTTTTATCAAATATATTTTTATATGAATAGTGAATAAAAAATTATAAATAATTTAAAAAAAATAAATTCAAAAAAAATTTTAAAAAAATATTAAAAAATATTAAAAAATATGGAGTGTGGAGTGTGGGGAAGATGAATAGGAAAACCCAGCTTCCTTATTTTGAGATTTTTAGCAATTGCTCATTCCGTAAAAATTTTCATTCATCACCGTTAATAAATGACTCATAGCCCAATCAAAGGGCAGCATGTCAATTTATTTTTCTTAAAACATTAAGTTAAAAAACTAAGAAATATTTTTTCTAATAAAAACAAAACTTTTATATATAAATTATGGACAATGCTACTGGGACTAATATTTAATCGAAAGAAGTATACCGATAAGTGCAAATGTATTTTTTATTTTATTTTTATTTTTTTAATCATTTTTTACATAGTTTAAATATTTTTAAAAAAGAAAAAAGATCAATTCATTAATATTCACTTCCTTAATTATTAAATAAAATAATTAAAAATTCAATTGGTTATTTTTATTGGTTCAACTAGCATTTTTCACAAATTTTAGTCAACTTAAAACAAAAAACAAAAAAACAAACCCACTTGGCCTTGGGGTGGTTGTGTTCTAGACTCTGCGACGTTTAGGCCACCCGAGGCGTTTAGGCCACCCATGCCTCGGGTGGCCGAGACATGGCAATCCATTGCATGGTGACGACCATGGCCACCACACAGGCGGCATTGTTTGGGCTACCTCCATTACACAATTAGATCCTAAATCCATTAAGACATAGGACGGGAGGTGTTCCATCAAAATCTCTTATTAATTATATATTAGCACTACTACATGAACCTCATCTAAAAAGCTATAAAAAAAATATATTCTTAGTAGGTACGTCGGGTTCTACCACTTTCACAAAAAGCTGTAAAAACTTATCTAAAAAATTTCTCCCTACTCTTGAGAATTTTAAGACGCTCACATGCTTGTAAAAAGAAATAACATATTAAATCAAAATTAAAATATATTTATCCATAGTTAGAAGCACACCAATGGTCACTTAAAAAGAAACCACAACATGATAACAAAAATAATAATAAAAAAAAATCCATTCTTGTTTTTTAAAAGGGTGCGGCTAGTCTGCCGCCCCAAAGTGACCGCTGGGCTTACCACCCAGTACAAAAAAATTTTTATTTATTTTACTTTTCACATTTTTTTACATATTTAAATACATTTAAAAAATAAACAAAATACATCAATATATTTAAAATCACTTCCTTAATCACTAAAAAAAAAAATTGTCCAAACGGTACACTTGGGCGGTACAAATGGGGTGGCAGATAAGCATTTCCCTTTTTAAAATTAACTTGGACTTGCCCGAAGAGAGGTGATGGAGGGCCCTCCCACCCTCACTAAGAACACCTTTGCAGGCCACCCAACCCTTCATATTTTGCAAGGAGATATTGTTTTCATTAGGGGTGAACAGGTGTGCCCCTATCTCGCCCCTCACCCTTATATTTGGACTCGTCCCTCGTGGGTGGGTGACCCTGTCTGAATGTAGGACATCAGATTGGCCTTCACAGCTATCCGCCCCACCATGCCGACCGCCACCAATGACGACAAACAACAAGAAAAGCAAAAAAAAAAAAAAATCCAAAACAAAATTCAAATGAATAACAAATTATAGATCCATCCTTAAAATCTACAAATCTATCATCCAACAACAAATTCAAGAAATTAAGTGTGTGTGTATGTATGTGTATTTGGGTCAAGTAAATGGGGTAAACCTTGGGCGAAACTAGCCCAGTCCGTGTCCCGTCCACAGCCAAAAGCTTGTGGGCAACAGCCCGCACACCCCTCGTCTGCAGATGGGGTGGGTAGGGGGTGGAGCCTTGCCTTCTACCCTAGTTTTCATTGCAAGTAAGTAGTTTTAGTAACAAAGAGTGTTGTTATGTTAAAAATGGCATATAATTTATATATTTGTTTGTAGATGTGTAAACAAATCAACTTGGAGTGAATAATTTTTTATGAAGTTTTGTTCATGTTAATTTTATTCAGAGACAAGGAAAGCTTGAGTTTATTACTTAATTATATTTTATGTTCACAAGAATTCAATTATTTATCGAATGAGTTGGGCATATTCACAAACAAGTTATTTCTAATCATATATACTATTTATATTAATCTTACAACTTTATTTGCAAATTTTGACAAATCAAGATTGAGTTTTTACAAGTATTTGTATTATTAATATAATTAGCTCTCATCCTTTTACATACTTGAGATATTTTCATTGTAAATATAGATTTTGTTTACGGTAAAACATAGTGAATACAAAATCATATTGGACTTCACGAGTTTATAAGACTCGATTCAAGAGTTCTTTTACAAATTATTTCGTTTAATAATTAATCATTAAATAAATCAAGTTTATCTTGAATTTGATCAAACAATCTTAATTCACAACGAGAATCGAGATTTAGGATAGGTTTGAAGAGTGAGATAAGAATTTTATGAATAACAATAAGATAGCTTGTAAATAGTAGTGAGATAGTTTGAATTAAGTATTTTTTGAATTTTAAAAAAGGAGAGAGAAAAATTAAATAAAAGATATTATAATGTTAAAATATTGTAAGAATATGGTTTTATAATATTATTTTTGTTTGAGATTTAAAAATATTGAAATCATTTTTTATTTAAAATTTTGTAAAAATAGTAATGATTAGTTTAAAAATTTTATATTTAAATTATGTTTAAAAATAAAATAAATTAAGATAAAATAAGAATAGATAAAATTTTATATCTCATGCTCCGAAACTACCCTAAACAGAAGTTCAGATTTTACCTTTTGTGGATCACGTACGGTTTTCGCTCATTAGTCATTATAATCTGTGGACCAACTTTAGAGTCATGGTCCCCCCCCGCCCGGCAAAAAAAAAAAATGCGCAGACGATTCAGTGAATATGGTCCAAAACTGCACCGAACTTAACGTTATGGATGTAATTACTGATGGGTCCGGCACGATCGATTTTGGACCGGGATTCAAGTCTTTTCTCTTTTTAGTTTTCAAGTTTTTGAAAAAAAATATATATATAAAATGAAAAAAACAATTAAGTGAATGTGAATATGTAGCATCTCGTATTTTAATATATTTTAATAAAAAATTTATTTAATCTATTTAAAAATTAATTATCTTATTTTAAAATTATAGAAGTTTTTAAATATTATTTTATAATATTTTAAATTGTGAAAAATAATTTTTATGGTATTTTCTTGATGTTATTTACTGTTTTGCATTTAAAGTAATATTTAATTTAAATTAGTTTGTTTTTAGGTTTTAAAATTATTATTATTTTATTTAAATCTTTCACTGCATTTGATTTATTATTTGGCTGTCAGTTTTAATATCCTCTTCGTTAGATCATTTCGAGACCCCAAGATGAAAAGACTGAATATCTCTTTTTTCCTTCTCTTTTTCTTTTTTTCTTTCTTTTTTCTTTCCTTTTTCTCCTTTCTTTCCTTCGGATTTCTCTCTCCCCAGCCCGACCCTCTCTCTCTCATCTCCCCCGTGCGTCTCGGCCTTTAGCATCCAACGCCACTGCCGGCCATCCGTGGCTCACACCACTGGCACTGGTCGACTCCCCAGCTGCCTGCGAGTCTTCCCATCAAATCTCAGGCCAGCTAACACCGTCGTTAGCCGCCGCGAGCTTCATTTGTTCCACCGCCGCCGTCCGGCTACCATTGGCCACCATTTCTTCACCACCTCATCACTGGCCCTCCAGCAATCCTTTGGACCCAATCCCGGCCCCAATCCGTCGTCGGAGCTCCTCCACGAACCCAAACTCCGATTTAAGCTTTTCGGCCTTAAATCGCCGTTTCGACCGTCACCCACGGCCAAAAGCCACCACCACTAGTTTCACCATCTCTCATAGGCCCTACCCTACCGTTCTCAAGTTTTCGTTTAACCCTGTGTAAATTTGGGTTTTCACTGTGTTTCGGCCACAGCATTTTTACACTATGAAGTTGTTGTTTTGGTGCTTTCAACTCCTCCGTGATCCTCCTAAAAATATTTTATAGCGCTGTAAGTATTTCCTAAACAATCTTTTGAGATTTAAATATATTTTTGCACTAATTGATTATACTGTATTCTGGTTAGTTCCAGACTGAGTCCGAGGAGTTCGGGGTTGGATGGATTGAGGACGGAGTATTTGTTTTGTTGGTTATTGTGATTGGGTTGTTGTTAGTTATTGGTTATATTTTGATGTGGATTTGGTTATTGGGTATTATGGTTGTGGTTTGGTACACTGCATATTGCACGCATGTCATGTTTGTAAATTGAAAACTGGATTTTCGTGTAATTGCATTCATGATCATGTAGTTGTTTTGAAAACTGAGTTTTCATGTGTTGACTAGATTTGTGGGTGCGTGTGTATCATGACCCCAAGCTGAGATGGGGCATTATCTTGGTGGAGCTCCTCTGGTCACTCGGGAGCGGAATATACTGAGTGATGTCCCCTAGGTTGTCGCCGGGCGACAACGGGATCGAACGTGTTACGTGCCGACTCCGTGGCCCTTCTGCTGGTGGGGCCTAGAGGATGACCTGGCCACGAACGCACTGGGTGCGGAACTGGGCATCGCTCGTTATGTAGCCAGGACGTGCGGATGGTCCATAGGGGAGACCATGGTGCATATGGTCCATAGGGGAGACCATGGTGCATATGAATTAATAGATAATGGAAAATGACTGTTTTCTGGGAAAATAGCGTGAGTTGGATTTTGTGTGTCATTTTCTGGAAAAATGATGGATATTGATTTTTGGGCCATTTTCTGGGAAAATGGTGGAAATGTTTTATCGGAAATATTTTTGGATCAAATGTGATTTTTGACATGTGTTGGATTTATTGCATATTGCATCATATGTATGCATGGTTAGGTGCTTTAAATGTGCTTTTATCTCAGAATTTGGTTAGGTTATAACTTACCTGTGGTACCATTTAATGGTACTGCAGATTATGTTGATGATGATGCAGATGTCGAGCCTGAAGATTTGGCTCTGCCGGAAAAGTGATCTGGGATCACTTGTGCTATGTTTTATTTTCATACTTGTATTATTATTTTATGGGACTTTGGCTTTTGTTTTTATGAGATTTTTATTTTGGAGATTTATATTAAACTAAAATTCTAGTACTAGTTGACTTGTTTATTATCCGCTGCGTATTTTATTGTGCACTGTTTATTTGTTGCGCACACTTGGCACTTGTCATTGGGATGCGTGACCGTATTGTCATTATTCTGATGTTACGATTCCCGAGATTTTTTGTACGTGTGAGTCAGGGCGTCACATAATCACTTAATTTAAGTTGTCTAAATAAGCATACACTTGACTAATTAAGTGTTAATTAAATAAAATAAAATAATAATGTTAATATTACTTGTATTATCTATAATTAATAGTTAATACTTTATTTCAAATTTTTTTACCCTTAATATTTTATATATCCTAAGTATAAATAATTAGATTACAAGAAAATTACATAATTATTATATTTAGTTAGAAGAAAGTCACATAATTATATGTATTCAATTTATAAAACTACTTTAAGAAATTATAATATAACATATAATAAATTATTTAAAAATTTATATAATAAATCAATTAATCTGGTTTGGTTTGAGGTGAAAAAATCCTACTTCGAGACCAGACTGTTAACTAAAATTTTTTACTTTCTTTGATCGAGACCGATCGATTTTTTATAACTTTTTTAAATTTTCATATAAAATATAATAAACAATTCAACTTTTGTAAATCTCAATTCAACTTTTTCAAATCCTAAAATAATAATAATATTAAAAAATAATATTTTCAAATTTTTATATAAAATATAATAAACAATTCAACTTTTGTAAATCTCAATTCAACTTTTTCAAATTCTAAAATAATAATAATATTAAAAAATAATATTTCAAATTTTTATTTAAAACTAAAAATTCTCATCTCGCCATTCAAATATACTCTTAATGGGTTTGATTAGAACCTATCGGTCGGATTTTTCAGTGTAGACCGAAATTCTTAAAGCATTGGCATTGGAATATCTAAATGCATATGCAAAAGCTCAAATGGATAATAAAACGTGAAAACGGGCTACATTGAATTATGCAAGTGTAAAACCAAATGACTTTGAGCTACAGTGATTTACCTCCTGCGGTCATATTTGACTTAATACTGTAACATAACCAAATGTTTGTTTATTATTTTCTTCCTCTCTCTCTTCCCTCTATTTTTTCAATGTGAAGCAATTAGTTTTCATACGAAGCCCAGTAATAAAGGAACAAGTATTGACATAGAAAAAAAAAATTAATATTATAAATTACTAATATTTTCATGTAGCTCTTAATTTAGAAAAAAAAAATTAATAGAACAAAAATATTGAAAAAAAATATATTAAGTTTATAATATTTTATTATTATTTTAACTAATAAATGGATAATCCAATGTGAGAATAAAGTTTGAGTAAAATAATCAAATGTAAAATCATGTCATATTATGTAAATTTTACATTTAGATATACATAATCCAATACTAATGCTCTAAATACTCCTGCCTGAACCGCAATCATAGACACATCACATGTATTGACATAAACAATAAATGCCTATAAAAGAAAAAAAAAAGAAAAAAAGGAGAACAACATTTTAGTCAAATTAGTGAATAAATTGAAAAGTCTTCCCCCCTTTTTTTTTTCCATTGAATATATTTATCCTTCACCCAAACTATTCTTTTAAGAATGGCTGGTAGTTACTCTTAGGCAGTGAAAGTGTTTAAAAAAGTGTTCGAGAATATTTGTGAATAGTAATAAAAAAGTAATAATAAAATATTAAATAATAGTATAAAATAATAATAAAATAAAAAAACAACAGTAAAATATTTTGAAAATACCGATACTCTCAATATCCAAACGTAAATCGATTTTACAATTTGACTTGGTAGTAAAAGGTGGTTAAATCAAGCTTAAAAAAAATAGAAGTCATTTTTTTGTAATAAAAAGTGGACTCAGTATGCAAGTTTTGAACATTTATCTTTAAAAACATTTAGGATCCATCATAAAAAAAGTATACTTTTTTATATGAGTTATTTATTCTCATAATATGTCTAAATTTTTTTGCGAAAATTATTGAAATCCAAAATAAAGTTAAATAACAAAGCAAGTTGATCCGTTAATTCAATAAGAAATGAAATGAGGTTTAGCACTGCACTCGATTTCGTTAGTATCGTCCAATTGAATCCAATTCAATTGTTTAATTATTCAATTTGAATGAGTGAATTTTTTCAAGTTCAACCAACCCATTTTCAAAATATCAAGCAGAAAAAAAAAAAAAAAAGTCTTGTGAAAATCTTTCATTTGACTATCATTATAGACAAATACCATCCTATCCAATGGGGAGATAGTTGGAGAGGTCAAAAACCCTATACTTTTTATTACAAAACCAATAAACTTGAAAATGAATCCCTAATCTGAATGAATTTAATTTTTTAATTTTATTTAATTTTTTACTCTATTTATTTATATTTCTTATTTCAATTTCATTTATATATTATATATAAAATAAATTATATATATTATATCTAATATAAATGAGAATTCAATTCCTATCTTTGATCTATAAGAGAACGTATAAATATTATTTGAATATCTGAAGTTGTAGAAGTAAAGTGCTAATAGGTGAAGTGGTGAAGTGCTGCACACTAGATGATGATAGTCCAATAAGTGAAAGCATCACTAACTTACGCTATGACCCAAGCAGCATGGGCACGTGGAATCCCGTGTGAATCAGCAAGGATCACCTTGCTGAGAATCTATTTTAATAACAAAAATACCAATTACATTTGTAATGGCAATTGGAATGATATTAATTATTTACTTTTATTTTTTTATATCTTTATTTGATTTTCCTTTTTTGTAATTTCGTATTTTATATTTGAACACACCACTCGTCACACTATGGGAGCTGGCCATGCCCAAAGTCGTTACCTTAACCATAAGGAGGGGGATGCTGATGGCAGGACATCTAAGAAATAGTGAGAATTATTGATCTCTCTTAATATCTCTCTAAATTCGACCTTCTCTTGAATTCTCTAAACTTCTGTTGCTCCATCCCTATAGGGATAGGGATAGATAACTACTTAGGTCCCGTTTTAAAAAAGCCTTATCCACTTAAGGTTCTGTTTGATTTCATAGATCATCTTATTTTATTTTATTTTATCTCATCACATCTTAACATTTAAATATCATTCAAATACAATTAATTTTTAATTTTTAAACTTTTTCATCTAATCATTACCTAATCATTATAACTTTCACAAATTTCAAAACAAAATACAAAAAATAATTCAAAATTTTCAAATCTCATAATAAAATTTATATTCTAACAATATTTTAATTTTATAATATTTTTATTCAACATTTACACTCTACTTTTCCAAGACTTTATAAAATATCTTAATTCAAATAATTTCATTACTATTTACAAATTATCTCACTATTATTAACATATTTCTTATCTCATCTCACTTATATAATCAAACAACGCCTTAAGTAACACAGCGAGAGAGAAACGTTGAGAGCACAAGGTTTTTATTTAAAAATAAATTATTTTGCATTAAAGTTAAAATAAAAATCAAAGATATAATACTCTGACCAATTCAATAACAATTTCTCACTCCTAACTGTATATAAATCCGGAGGCATGTGTTTGTTATTTCATTGGCAATCAGCAGCCATGTTATAGCATCAACAGTATTAAATTTCAAGTGTCAATAAAACGTGCACAAAATAGAAAAAACAAAAAGAAAAGGATAAGCCCAAAAATTGAGTAAAGAAAAGGCAACACGGACCGAGTCACTGTGATCGACAAGTTGCCTCGTTCAAACCTAGAAAAGCAAACAAACGCGTTGAATCAAGACTCTTTTTAGTCGAGTTTCAGACCCCACCCCACCCCACGCACACGCTCACTCCCACCACCTTGCACCGAAATCCCTCTCCTTCCTTCCAAGCAACATCCCTTTATCCGACTCCACGCCCTTGCCATATAAACACCCACTGCATCCCCAATCCCGAACTCACCACCGCAGCCGCATACATCGACAAGATAGCAAGAAGAACGTCTTCGTCTTCGTCTTCGTCTTCGTTTTTTCATTCTCTCCGATATCGAACACTAGCTCCATCTGTTCTGAAAGGCGCTTGACTACTGACTGTCGATTTCACTATGGCTTCTGACGATCCTACTCCGTGTCTCAAACCGATCGTGATCCGGGATGTCTGGGCTTCTAATTTGGACTCCGAATTCGAGCTCATAAGGGACGTTATCGACAGCTACCCTTTTATTTCCATGGATACCGAGTTCCCTGGCCTGGTTTTCCGACCTCCGGTGGAATCCACCAAGCCGTACTACCGCCAGCTTCTTCCCTCCGATCATTACCGGCTTTTGAAATCCAACGTTGACGTCTTGAACCTCATTCAGGTGGGCCTCACGCTCTCCGACGCTTCCGGTAACCTTCCTGATCTCGGTGGCGAGAACCGTTTCATCTGGGAGTTTAACTTCAGCGACTTCGATGTGGACCGCGACGCCCACTCCCCGGACTCGATCGAATTGCTGAGACGGCAGGGGATTGACTTCGGTAGGAACAAGAAAGAGGGAATCCACTCCGCCCGGTTTGCCGAGTTGATGATGTCGTCAGGACTCGTCTGCAATGACTCCGTGAGTTGGGTAACGTTCCACAGTGCCTACGACTTCGGCTACCTGGTGAAGATCCTCTCCCGCCGTAGCCTGCCCAATGGATTGGAGGAATTCTTGAAAATCTTGAGGGTGTTCTTCGGGCAAAGGGTATATGACGTCAAGTACCTGATGAGGTTCTGTCGGAGCTTGTATGGCGGACTGGACCGGGTCGCTAGAACCCTCGAGGTCGATCGGGCTGTTGGAAAATGCCACCAGGCCGGTTCGGACAGCTTGCTAACGTGGCATGCGTTTCAGAAGATGAGGGATATGTATTTTGTAAATGATGGGCCGGAAAAATATGCCGGTGTGTTGTATGGGTTAGAGGTGTTTTAAAAGTTAAAAGAAAAAATAATAATTTTTTATTCCATTTGAAAAAGGCCTATATTTAGATATTTACAATCTTAGATGTTTCGCATATTTTTTTTTAAAAAGTAAATAAATATGAAAGATATGTAAAAAAAATTAATTATTTTTTTAAAAAGAAATATAATATGAAACACAGGAAAAAATTAATTTTTTAATAATAAATCTCTATTTCTTTTTTTCAAAATGAGTGCATAAGGCTTGCGCATCTTAAAATTGTGTTTAGTATTACTCGTCTAGAAAAGTAAGATTCTGAAAAGATGATTTTTGTAAAACAATACAACAACTTCTCCACATGTCCTTTGCAAAAGGGCACTCCCATAATGTGTTCAGTAATTTCAACAGCCAAATGACAGACTGACAGACAAATAGGACAATTAGGATCATCCAAAACTTTTTGTTTAGAATGATTACTACATATTGGTAGTAGAATATTGCAAGCCCTCCACATGAAATTTTTAACACTGTTAAGAACTTGGGCAGACCAGATTCTCATCCAAAATTATTCACTGGTCTTAACCTCAGAAGGGCCAGACGAGTGTTTGACTGATCTTTCAGTTATCAAATGATAGGCAATATTAACATCAAAACAATCAGAGGAAGTACCATACCATATTTATTTATCTGCTGACAATAAAGGGTTTAGAGGTAAACTCAGAATCAGATCAGCTTCATCAACCGAGAAAGTTTCCCTGACCAACCTTGAATTCCACTCCATGCCACCATGGTATGAGGATTAATTAAAATATCAACCATGGCATTATCACCTAGATTCATAATAGGAGTTTACCAGGAAAGTAGATTTCTTTGGTAACCATTTATCCTTCCAGATCTCAATACTTTTCTCATTCTCAACCCTCCAATTCAAGCCATGAAGAAAAAGATTATTAGCTGTCAAGAAATTTCGCCATAAATAAGAAATATACATCAACAGACTTGGCATCTCCATGGGGGAAATACTTTACCTTTAAAATCATAGCTGAAATGGATTGAGGATTGTGAAAAAAATTTCCATATTTGTTTTGCTAAAAGAGCTTTATTAAAACACGCCAAATCATGAAAGCCCATGCCACCCAGCTTCTTGGAATTATCCATATTCTCCCAACTCATCCAATAAATCTTGGAATCATTTTGTTGATGTCCATAAAAAAACCTCTACATCATTCTATTAAGCTGCAAACACAAAGTCTTGGGCAACAAAAAATGCTCATAGCATAAGTTGGTATTGCTTGAATGATAGCATTCAAAAGAACTTCCTTACATGCCTGTGAGAGAAACTTGTGCTTCCAATTGCTAAGTCTTTGCCACACACGATCAGCTATGTATTTGAAAGACTTGGCACGAGATCTTCCAATTAAAACAGGCACTCCAAGATACATTTCAAAGTTGTGAGATGTTTGTATTCCAACAATAGCGAGGATAAAATTTCTTGTCTCTTCATTGGTGTTTTTACTAAAAACAGTGTTGTTTTCTCCCGGATGAGTTGTGCCAAAGCTCTTTCATACAACTCTAGTAATCCTTGCAATCTACTCCACTCAAGAGAATTGACTTTGATGAAGAGTATAATATCATATGGAAAAAACAAATATGGAACCCAGACCACCCCTCTAGCAATTGGAACCCCATGGAGGAATTTTCTAGACTCAGCACGTTTAATCAATCTACTTAGAACTTTTGAATACAAGAAAATATATGAACTTAGCAGATCTCCTTGCCATACACCCCTACCAGGTTTGAATTTTTCCTAAGGTTCTCCATCCATTAGAATCGAGTAGAAATAGATGTTATACATACCAAAATGAGAGAAATCAATCTATCACATAAGCCCATTTTCTCCATTACCAATTTCAGAAAACCTCATTCAACTTGATCATACACTTTACTCATATATAATTTTATAGCCATATAAACCCTCTTTACCATTAAATATATAATGCATAATATTCAATGTCTCATAGGCAACAATAATATTGTCAGATGTACTCTTTTGTCGTTTAGAGATTTGAAGATAATATTTGTAATATGTGCTCTTTGTAGATACTGAATTCACAAAGTAGGAATCCTATTATAGAATTTTAGATTCACTTCACTTATAGATCCAACTTGGGGTTATTGATTTGACTGACAAAGAAAAAGTGGAGTTGACAGAGGTATAGATCTATTTTTTGACACTAATTGAGTTGCGTTTATATAACCATTAATCGCACATTTGATGCAACTTTTTCTGGAAGGAGTTAAACAGTTTATTCTCATAGAAGAATTGGTTAGCTTTTCTATGTTTTTAGGCACAAAGTACTTTGAGCATTATTGTTGCTTGTACTATTTTGGTACAAAAAGCATATGAATGTTGTTGGTACTATTTGCATGCTGCCTAAACTAACCATCATTCAAAGATACACAATATATCTAGTCATTATTATTAACAATCTATTGAATAAAATAAGTTTTTTGAACATTGTTGACAATCCTAGAAAAATGTCCTATTAAGAGAGATGACGATTTAGTTGTTTTAGATTATTAATTGTCGTCTTGAGTGGCTTTCCATATACTATGAGCTAGTGGACATGAGCTTTCAAAAAGTAGATCAGACTTCATGTCTTGAGAGATTGTTTATGAGCAAAATAGTTTTAATGAGCTCTTGTTCAAAATCCATAGACAATTAATGAGATGGTGAGTATCAAAGAATCTATATTTTGAATTAATATACTCATACTATTTGATATTTCTATTATGGTTTGCTCATGGGAGTTAGAGGTTAGGGTATCACTATGGGGTAAATATGGCTTATTTGATTGGGTGAATTTATGATGCAATTTGGATAAGTCATTAAAAGTAATGACTAGACTGTGGATTCTGAAAAGTCACAGTTGGACTTGTTGACTAGAATCTAAGGATCATGTTGTGAGTTTAACCTAAATGTAAGTCGCGATGAGTCCCTGACTTCATGGTTGTGCAAATGCTTTTTATTTATAAAAGATGGGTCTCTTAGTTAGTGTATGATTTTTAGAAAGTTACCACATATGAGATTTCACATGGAGAGAAATGATCATTAAACACCACTAGAGACTTTTAATTTAATCATTTCTAGTTGACCATGTGATTTCTGTCCTTTATGTTATTGTTCGTTGTGCACATGAAAGTAATATGTTCGATGATCACGTGGCCTAGTTGGTAGCATTTAGTTAGCATACACATTCACCATGAATTTTGAAATTATGATGAAAAATGTATGTCGACAAGCTTAAATTGACACACTCACACGAAAGATCATCTCTAACTCTTAGGTAGCAAGTGGAGATGAGACATTTTGTTTCTTGATGCTTATGTAGTATGCAGATATGGTTGACAAAAATATATATGTCGCGTTAGCTAGGCTAAGATGAGGTCTTTGTTACCTGTTAAGAATGTACAGTGATAGCTCACAATCCATGTAGCCTGTGTTTAGCCAGATGCAATATTCTATTTGTCGCTTGGGATAGCAAGCAATTGGAGGGATTCGGGTTAGGAAATTGGAAAACAACTAGACTAAGATCTATACAATGTATTGAGTTCAGATGTACATTCAGTTTTGAAAAGAGAACTATACAGTAGCATGTATTTCATACTACATATACTTTTACAAGTGACAATAAAGGTGAGTAAATAGATTTCTAGTTCCTCACTGTGTGAGTCCTGTAGGTCATAATTGATGACCTTAATTTATTTATGCCCTTTGGAGACCTTTGACTATATCACGAGGTTCAAGTTTTAGTTTCTGCTACTTTGGCATGTTGATGTATTACCAAACAGTCTTCCCTTCGTCCTGATATCTCTCATTTTTAGTCTAGTTACTTTCCCAGCCTCATGACATAGCTATGGGTAAATTATGTTTTATAGAGATTAAGCATTAATTTGAGTCATTTAGACTTGAGAGGGATTATATATGCTTAGTCCGATGTGACCAAATGAGTTAGGGCATAACGAGATATTTTTAGAGATATTGTTATGCCGGTCTTCTCTCATAGAGATTTGGTAATGTGCTCCTATTTGTCTTTTACAGCTGTGCTCGATGGTCGCTCAATCTACTTGCCAGTATCAATAAGATTAAGAATATAGTGAGAGATGGAAACCTAAGGCTTTGCCCACTTTGTGCGAGTGGGAGATGAAGCAAAAGGGCGCTCATAGTGGGCACTCTTCCCCTTCTCTTGTTTAGGGGTTATGAAGTGGTTATTAAGCCACTTCAAGAGTCTTGATGGTTGGCCTCTTAAGGCCAGCTGGGGGTTACACTTAGAGAGGCTATTTATATAGCCCCTCCCCCTTTGGATGAGGCATTTTTTGTGCAAGTAGAAAATCTCTTTATTTAAACTATAGTTCTCTCTCATCCTAGTATTTAGACTGTGGAATACGTGAAAGTTGTTTTAGTCTTACCACGTAGCACACTCCACTATCAACAATGACGATTTCGAATGAACAACAACGATGAGAAATTCGTGGAACAACCACATTGGATATGAGATTTCCCGCTCGAGGTAATATCGCTTCCATGGCACTCTGATTAAGAATCTCTAACAAGAATGAACTTCAATATCAATTTTCAGGTAGATGTATCAGGATGCAGATACCCACACTAACGTAGAGGTTGAAGTCATGGTCGTGCAGATGGGTGGGACAACAGATGACCTAGAGATGAAGATATCTCTCAAGTTTAGGAAGACTAATATAGCATCTAAGGAAGAAGGTGGACACTGCACTAGAGTATGACGAGATGGAAATTGAAATAACCGACCTGACCAGTTTTTTTAGCTATTTCTTGATGATTCGTAATGTCATTAACAAATTGAATCCCCATTTTTAATGGGAATGCTAATCCATAGTCCCAAATGGTGAGCAATAGGGTTGCTACCCAGGTACCCCCTTCTCGTTCCTTGCCTCTGGAATGGGTGGGGTGAGGCTTTCCCCCCGTGGGTGCCCCCCCCCCCATTTGCACGCCAAGGGATGGATTTGCCCCCTGATCTGTCTACCCGCATGCCCACCAAACAAAAAACCACCAACCAGTAACTTGAATTCATAATCAACTACCAAAAACCACCAACCAGTAACTTGAATTCATAATCAACTACCAAAAACCACCAACCAGAAAAAATGTCAAAAACCATTGGCCATGGCTCAATGAACAAAACCATTGAACCAGTGAACAAAAACCAAGCAAAGAGAGAGATAAAGATACCATCTAGGGTCGACGGAGACTAGGAGAGAGAGAGAGACCATGACAGCAACGGCAATCGGGTGGGGACGATGGCGACACCATAAAACTAGCAATGAAGAGAGAGAGAGACGCGAGGACTTGAGGGACTGAGGAAGGAGTGGGGGGGGGGATTTCTATTCAGAATCCTATATCAAAACGATGTCATATTGGGAGTTTTCCCTAAAACATAGTTGTTTCATTAAAGGAAATAATTTTTTTAATATATATAAACCAAATAGACAAGGCCCAATGTAGGCAGGCCTAGTCCCAGTCCAGGCCCTGTCCTTAAGTTTATGCTTAAGTGTGAGCAGGGGCCCACACCCTGCATCTGACAGCCAGGTTTTCCTAACCGCCCAAGCGGGGCAGTCGATGGAGGGCGAGCAGACACGGTGCAAGGCCCCACAGTATACCCCTAGTGGCTTGATCGAAAATTTGAGCTCAAACTCCCTAGCATAGAGATAGCATTGGCCTATGAGTCAAAGCCACCATTTCTAGGAAAAGACAATCCCAGATCTTGGTCAAATGAGATGATTTCTTCATCAGCTGAGGATCACGCTAAACATAAACAAAGAAAACCACTCGTCTTTATTGTATATATTTGGAAATGAAAGAAAAGCTTACAGGGATCTAGCCTTGGCAAAGCTTATTACATATACCCTACAATCAAAGTAGCAGGAAGAGTTCATCTCTAAGTAGATTTGTTTAGAAGATTAAAATTGTCAAGTCTAGAAGTTAGGAAATCCTTGAATTCTAGGATTTGGAAAAATTGTACTTGACAATTTTCTTTTAATGAATGTAAGGTGGAAATATCTTTTAAAAAAAATGAAGTTTGAGGAGATAATGCATCTACATGCAACAATATTGAACAAGTTGAGGAGTCAGGACTATCACATCCACCATATGTTAAGGAGTTCAAGAAGACCGTAACAGATAGTGTAGAGTTTGAGAAGGGTAAGCTCTATAGAGGGGAGAACTAGTTGAAGAATTGGAAATAGGAACCGGATTCATGAAGTATTCAGTACAAAAAAAACTCTTTATATATTTTTCATCATATACTGCAAGAGATTGTGTTTGAAGCTATTGATTAGTAAAAGCATGAGATGATAGATCATCTTGTTTTCAAATACCCATCTACCCACAACTCTATAATAATGCACGCTATCCCATACAAGGTAAAAGCTATCACATCCATCTATATAATGAAGTGGAGTTTCCTACGCTTGATCTTGAACTTGAGAAGTATTTCTTTTTTGATATTACAAAAAAGAAGTATTTCTTGATCCTAAACTTGAGAATAAACTTTAGTATGAACATATCTCCTAAGTAGATAACGACCTTGATGGAGTGTGCCCAAATGGAGATAGAAATGGCCAATGTGGCACTTTCTGTAGCTCCATCTTGTTGCTCCTTGATACTTGCAACAATAACTTCAAATGTTTTCATCTACAAATTAAGCTTGTGATGTATTATTGACTATACACTGCATGAAAATACAAGCTATCATGAACAAGCTTAAGGCTCTCGCACCTGCCTATTAACGTTGAATGTAGTGTAACGCCCCATGCCCGGATGAGTCAGAGAGTTACTATCTGTCATCTAAAATCATATCTCACAGTACAGATATAACCTCCAATTTCTCAATTATACATAGATTCCATTATTTTCAACCAACTACTCCAAAATATCAAGTCAACAAAGCAAAACAAAACTACTGAATACAATTTTTGTATAATCAAAATACTCTATTCGTACTCAATCCACATGGCTTACAAAGCCTTATCTATGCTTCCTATTCTTGATCCTTAGCTGAAATATCCAGAAACATGAAAATATTATGGAGATATGGGATGAGTTATCAACGACTCAGTAAGTAGAGAACATATATTAGTATATAAACATGAGGATTTACAGAATTCAAAATGCAAAACAAAACATCTTTTGTTTCAGAGTGCAGAATCAAAACATGTTAACAAAATATTAGAGGACAATTCAAAATAATCATATTCAAAAGTCATTTGGCATAGAATAATTGAAACATCATTACATCAGAACACAATTTCATATTTACTATCGTGGTAGGATTGTGTAAACCCCAGCGGCCAACTTAGAGAAACAGAATGTGAAATTTTTTTCTTATTATTCTCGGAGTCTCAAATGTGCACACAAGAAAGACCATGCAGAAAACCACTTTATTTCCAAAGTGGGTGCACCAAAGATAGAAAAGTTGGTACCAACCAGAACAGAGGCCACAATTTTACTCCTATGGTAAGGTCAGAATAGAAAAGAAACAAAATGTTATACCAAAGGTTTTCAGAGATCACATCATATCATAAAAGAGTGCATAACATATTCAGAACACACATATTCAAATCATCTTCATATAATCATGCACAATTTTTCATATTTGCTCTTTCTGAACAGTTTAGAAATAAAATGCCAAAAATAGTTCATGTCTACACCAATCATGAAAAATATATTTTTATTTTCTTATACGGATTCATGAGTAATGCAGATAAACGACCGATGTTGTTTTCAAGTATTTTTTTTTTCAAAACAAAATCATGCATATTTTTGATAAAATCAACTCTAGTTCATTTGTTTTATGCAATGTAGTATATGAACCCCACCTACATGGACTTTTTAACTTTTCTACATTTTTTCACAACCATACCGAACGAATATCAATGGTCACCTATAAAATAGGCACGAAACTTATTTAAATCCATGTATTGTGATATTTAACCCTGGAATACTAAACTAACCTATTTTTTCAAAAAGAAAATCTAAAATTCTCGTAATCCTAAATTACCATCACTTGCCAAATTCATTAATATCCACTTAATTTCTCCGACTAAGACATCAAAGTCTAAATTATTTACTATTGAAATCTAACTATAAAAATTTAATACTAGATAATATAAATTAAATCCTAAATTATTTTTCCTAGGAAAAATAAAGCTTTTGGGTTAACATGAAGTAAAACTAAACCCAACTTAAAATATTAAGCCCAGTCCAACTTAAAATAACATATAGTTTTCTATAATAAAACTAAGCCCATTATGAAAGTAAGCCCAACAGAAGAGTCAAGCTCATTTAAAAAAAAAAACACAACTGAACTTAGAAATAGAACCAACTTAAAAGCACAAGCCCACGTGAAACAAAGTCCATCCCATAAGAGGGCATCCTAATAATAAACATGAATCTGACTAACCGAGGAAATCACCCGAGAAGGGCCGTGCGATGAAGGCTGAGGCTATGTGGGCTTCCAAGCTTGGCTGAGATCAATGGAGGCCGAGCTCTGTGTGCAGTAGGGGGATTGTTAGATTTCAAGATATTGACAGACGGTGGAGAGGAAGAAAGAGAGAGAGAGAGAGAGAGAGAGAGAGAGAGAGAGAGAGAGAGAATAACGTGAGAGAGAGATCGGAGCTATTATTCCGAGAAGCAAAGGAGCAGATGAATAAGGAGGTCTCGGCGTGAGCTTACTAAGAGGAAACACGGCAGACCTGAAGTCGCGTGAAGTGCCCGTCGGCACTTTCTGTGCAGGTGGAGGCGACGTGGAGGGGGCTGGCGACGTGCAGTGGCTTTCTGAGATGGAGTGGCAGCTAATTTTCATGTAAAACTACTTTGTTTCGGGTGTGGCAGAACATGGCACTATCATTGGCAGTTTTCGGTGGCTGGGGGACAATGGATCTCGAAAGGAGACGTATGACGGTGCTCGTCCGTTCGCTATAACGACGGTTCGGCGTGGATAGAGATGGTTGTTTTCCAAGTTTGGATTACGTTGGTGCTACCCGTGGTGGTGTTCATCCTTCGCTGACTGTGGGTGGTTCACTATAATAGGTTGTGAAGGTAATTCCCGTGGCTGCAAACACTGTCTGCCCTGTTTGCAGCGTTTCAAACGGTAGCAGCTTACTGCGGCTTCATCGTGGAAGGATCGTCTTGCGAGGCAGTGGCTTGCTTCCTTGGGAGGCTGCTGCTCCATGCAACAAAGGCTGAGGGAAGGAGGCGGCAGCTACGTGGAGGAGTTTCACTGAAAAACTCAAGTCTGCGGCGACGCTAGCTTGGAAAAGAGAAAAAAATTTAGGTTTGCATGAATATGCAGATTAGATGGGTATATATACGCCCTGCCGTGAACCTAGTGGGATGGAGACGTGCATGGACATGGAGTCCGGACTTGGTTCTCACGAGCTTCGATGTTGGGCGTATGTGGTTTGGGCCTTTCTGAGAGTTATGGGCCTAGACTCTGCTTCTAAAAATAATCTAGCTTGTCCCATAAATGTTTTAGGCAAATTCTTAAATAAATAGCTTCCACTTGGTCCTAAAATATCAAATAATTTTAATCTAATTATCAATCACAAAAAAATTCATATTCTGTTAAAATAAATTTTAGATCTGTAGTTTGTCTCAAAATTACTCATTAAATCTCCATACATATAATCTAAAAAAAGTTATAGAAAAGCTCGTGCTTAGCTTGGACTTGGTGCTGGGCCTGGATATTACAGGTAGAGTTCCCAACTGACCTCGAGATGATAAAAGCTTGAGGAGGAGTGTCTTATGATTCGACACTTCTTGTTGTCACAATAAAGAAGAATCTATTGATCTTGAACTAGAGAATGAACTTCAACAACAATTTTTTGGATTGATGTATACGGAGCAAATGCTCATGCCAACGCAAAGGTTAAGGTCGAGATAAGGCCGTGGTCATGCTGAAGGGGGTGGCAATGAAGGCTACCAAGCTGTAGATGTCTACAAGGAGATGGAGACCGTGATGGTGTATGTCAAGATGGATGGACACTTCGCTGGAGATGGCAATTGAAATGGCAGAAGAAAGCTTTCTGTAGCTCAGCGTTGATGCTCTTTTTTTTCTTCAACAAACTAAATCACTGTTTTAATGTGAACTCTATATCTAAGCCCCTAATGGGCAGACTTCGAGCTCGAACTCCCTAACATGGAGATAGCATTGGACTGTTAGTCTAAGCCACCATTACTGGGAAAAGACAATGCTCGTCAACATGGGGCAACACTACCCCTCTAAAATGATTTCTTCAATGGATATTCGTCAAAGAGAGGAAGCCTAGTTGGTTCTGTAAACATAAAAAAACAACACCACTCCTCTTCCCTACATATATTTGGTAAAAGGAAAAGCTTCCAAGATCTAGAATTTTGGCAAAGTTTATTAATATGGCTCAGAGTTCATATTTTAATAGATTTGCCTAGATGTGTAGATTTGTCCAGCCTAAAAATTAGGCATTTCTTGAATTCTAGTATTGAGTTCGAGGAGATCACACATTTACTTGCAATAACATTGAATACGATGAAGCCTATCACATCCTCCAAGTGTGAAGGAGTCTAAGAAGACCTTAACCCTTGGTGTAGAGTACGTGACAAAACTTGGATTGCCATGCCGAAGAAAGGGAAAAACTCTGAAGATATTATCGAACCGATAGAGAGAGAAGGGAGAGAATTTAAGGATTCAGAAAAAGGAAAAATTCTCATTAATTGAGTTTGTCTTAGTTGCACTGTTACAGGTACATTTACAAGTATTTATATGCTAGTAAAATAAAGCACACGTGTCTATTTCCTTTTTTTTTTTACAAGAATGCCCTCTAATAACCTTTTCTATGTTTACTAATACTCCCCAAGATGGAGTGTATAGATTAATGACACCCATCTTGCCTAAAAGAAGATGAAATTGAGTTGCACCACGAGGCTTTGCCAAAGAATCACCAAGTTTGTGAGATCTAGAGACATGAAGAGGCTTTATAATTCCAGCATGTAATTTTTCTCTAACAAGATGACAATTTATCTCAATGTGCTTGGTCCTTTCGTGAAACTCTAGATTTGTAGCAATAAAGAGTGCTATCTAGTTGTCACAGAATAAAAGAGTAGGCTTTGGATGAGAATATGTAAATCTTAAAGAAGAGAGATCAGCCAAGTGATCTCACATGTGGCTGATGTCATGGCCCTATATTCAGCTTCTGCTGAGGATCAAGAGACAATCTGCTATTTCTTAGACTTCCGAAAAATAAGTGCATCACCAAGAAATACCAAATAGCCTGTTACAGATCGCCTAGAATCAAGGCAACCAACCCAATCCGAATTTGTAAATTCCTTAAGATGTAGTAGATTACTAGTTGTCGGGAATAATAATCCTTGGCCAGGAGTGGATTTTAGATATCTTAAGATGTGATGAACAACATTTATATGAGGTTGCCGAGGCTTATCCATAAATTGGCTAAGTACTTGAACTATATAGGCCAAGTTAGGCCTAGTGATAGTTAAGTATATCAAGCGTCCAATGAGTGTTTGATACAAAGAAGCATCTTGTACGAAAGGACTATTTTCTTTGCTAAGTCTCAAATTTTGTTACATTGGAAATTTGAGAGGTTTTGAACCAAGGAATCCAGATTCCTCAAGAATGTCCAATGCATACTTGCGATAGTTGAGAGCAATACCTTTAGCAGATCGAGCCATTTCCAATCCAAGAAAGAGTCTTAAGTCTCCAAGATCTTTGATTTTGAACCAACAAAAGATTTCAAATTCAGAATAGAAGGAAGATGATTTCCAACCACTATTATATCATCTACATAGATCCAAAGTACAATAAAATGACCTAAATCATATAAAGTAAGCAGTAAATGATCAGCTTGAGATTGGATGAAACCATACGAAATAAGAACTGAGGACAGTTTGGAGAACTATTGCTGAGAAGCTTGCATAATCCCATATAAAGACTTACTCAGAGTGCAAACATTATGCTCCCTTTCTCTAGAAAAACTAGGTGGTATCTCCATATACATATTTTCTTCCAAATCACTATGAAGAAAGGCATTGTTTACATCTAACTGATGTAAAAACTAGTTTTGAGAAGCAGCCATTACTAGAAGGAATCTCACAGTTAAAAGTTTAGCTACAGGAGAGAAAGTTTCTTGAAGATCAAGGCGTTCAATTTGTGTAATCTTTAGCAACTAATCTTGCTTTATACGTTTCAAGTTAGCTACTGCTTATAGGTTGTTTTACATCAGGTAAATTGGTGAGTGTCCAGGTATGATTAAGCTGTAAAGCTTTTATTTCAGCAGCCATGGCTTCATGCCAATGAGGATATTGGACAACTTGTTTACAAGTTCTAGGCTCAAAATTGGTAGAAACAGACAAGACTGATGACTTATAGGAAGGAGATAATTTATGGTAAAGAGAAATGAAGAGATAGAATAATGAACAATAGACTTACCAGTACCTTGATCTAAAGGAGCTGAGATAGTATGAGCAGTAGCTAACTTGCAATGATAATTTTGCAGATAAGTACGTGCTTTGCTAGCTCTAATGGACTGCCTAACAGCAACAAGGTAAACATTCTCATGAGAAGGAGGATGAGGAGGATAAGAAGAGGAGGACAAAGATATATATGAAGAAATATGAATATTAGAAATTGGATGAGGTAAAACAATAGAATCAGGCAGAACAAAAGTAGAAGGTGAGGATGATTTGAAAGGGAAAGTAGTTTAAAAAAATATTACATCCCAAGAGACAAAGAGATTTTGGCTTTCAAGGTAAAAAACTTTGTAACCTTTTATTCCAAATGGATATTCGAGGAATAGACATTTTCTTGCACGAGGATCAAATTGGTGTCTGTTTCTGGGAAGAGTATTGGCAAAACATAAGCATGCAAAGACACTTAGATGAGAATACACAGGAACTTTAGAAAAAGAGCATCATATGGTGATTTGTTGGATAGGAGTGGAGTGGGGGTTCTATTAATCAAAAAGTTGCTGTTAGAATGCACTTTTCCCAAATTTTCAAAGGAAGGTAAGCTTGGAATCTCAAAGAACGAGCAATATTCAATATGTTAATGCTTTCTTTCAACTATACTATTTTTCTGTGGTGTCTCAACACAAGATTTATGGTGAATGGTTCATTTAGAAGCATAGAAATCAGGCATGTGAAATTCATTGCCATTTTCAAATCCGACGGCCTTTATTTTTATGTAAAATTGTGTTTCAATTAGTGAAAATAATGACTAAATCAGCCGTCGGGTTTGACCTTTGTCATCAACTATTGTAATGACTAAATTGTGTTTCAGTTAAGATAGAACCTAGTATATTTAGAGAAGTCATCAATTATTGTAAGGAAATACTTGAACCCATCACAAGAGGGTACTGAAAAATGCCCCCAAATGTCACAATGTATTATTTCAAAAGGGGAATTTGATACACTATGTGACTCAAAGGAAAAGGAAGTTTATGTTGTTTAGCCAAAGGGCAAACTATACAAGAAATTGTACTTGAAATTTTAATTTCAAATACATGCTTATTCAAGACTAGCAATCTAGAATGAGAAAGATGACCTAACCTATAATGACCCAAGTCAAAAGGATTGTGGCTAGAAGTATTATGTGTAACATGAGAGAGAGTTGTGGAAATCTTAGAGCTTGCTGAAGAATCCCGCAGTGGATAATATAGTCTAGCTCGCTGCTCACCCATCCCAAACTTCCTCCAAGAATGTAGGTCTTGAATAAGACAAACATTGGTTAGAAAAATGAGGCAATAGTTTATGTCAACAGAAAGTTCACTTGCTGAAATGAGATTGAATGAAAAACTAAGGACACAAAGAACATTATTCAGGATAGGCTCAATTTGGATACATATACCTTCTTATCTCATCTCATCTTATCATTATAACTTTTTCAAATTCACATACAAAAATATAATAAACAATTCAATTTTTTCAAATCTCAAAATAAAAATAATACTAAAAAATATATTCTAACAATATTTTATTAAACTACTATTCAAAACATCTCATCTGAACTGTCTGTCCAAACCCAACCTAAGGATTGTGAAAGATGCACAGTACCTGTACGAGTTACATGTGCAAGTGCCCCATTTGGAAGTTTTACTATATGATTAATAGCTGAAGATATTGAACAAAGATAAGAAGTGGAACTGACCATGTAATCAGTGGCTCCACTGTCTATGATCCATTCCTTTTGTTGATGTAAAGAAGGTTTGTGAACAAAGGAGTTGAAGAAATAAAAAGTGTAGATTTTAACTGATAGATTTGTATTATTGTCTGAAATGGGTGTTTGCAATAGTCCAACCTGATTTGGTACAGATTGCAGCAATCCAGGCTGATTTGCTGCAATTTTGTCTATGTGGTAGACTAAAGTAATTCAAGAAGCTGCTTGCATTGCTTCTATGTAACAAGCCAACCCTATAATTCTAAGGTCAGAATATTGATAAATTTTATTGGGCCTAAATGACATTTAATGGGTCATATTAGATAAGCTCACATACGATAAATTATTAAGGTTGATTAAGAGTTTTAGTTAGGCTCAATAACTAGATTAAAATCTCAATTATTATTTATTGAACGAGTTAGATTCATTTTAGAATTTAAAGACCGGCTATTAAAAGTTTATTTCAATTCAAAATCATCACTAATTGAAATTTCCTACACAATCTCAGTCACTCCCAATCCTACATTAAATGAACTATTAGTGTATATTTTTAATTTCAAACACACTAGAATTACACTTCTAGAATCCTCTTCACCTTAAAATTCCTAAACCCAACCCATGACATCCTATAAATAGAGTCTCATGCACTGTACATGCACCAACCTCTTCAAGCCTAGAATTTTTATTTCTAGCTCTCTTTTTACCTTCAGCATGACGTAACCTCATCTCCCCCACCATGAAACATGGCAAGACCCCCATCGTCTCTTCCTCCCTCCTAATCACAACCACTGTCGTTCCTTCATTGCACCGTGATCGATTTTGTGTTAAAAATGTTAGAAAGCAACACTACAAGATAAGTAGCTTGATCATAAATTAGGATTAGCATACGTTAGCTAGTTATATATATTATTATTAAAGTCAATTATTTCGAAGTTAGTGTTTATGTACCATGCATGTCATGATATTTGCAAGTACGTTATTCATCATATTTCATTCTGCATATTATAGTTATGTAGATATTAAGCATCTCACATTGCATAAAACACGTAAATTTTCATAAGATCAAGTGTGAGATAAACTCAGAGCAGTTAATCAGATGGCCATTCAGATACATGGTATTAATGCAATTTCAGGGTGGATGTACAAGCCACGGATTCAAGCATGGTCCACCATAGTATGCCGGAATATTATCAGCAGCTCCCCTTTCGGCAGCGAGACGTGAGACCGGTGCATAACCTCTCATACAGGGTTAAGTGTGTTGACCAATGAGATCAGTTAAATAAATCAAATTAGGCAGTTAATTCAGATAAATCAGTCATGCATAGCATAATTATCAGTATGATCAGTCATGATTGTAAGCTCAACATGAAATATTTTATAAAAACCTTATGTTAAGTATGCTTACGTTATGATGAGTTTCTTACTGAGTTATTGACTCATTTTAGTTTGTTTTTATGTTTTTAAACCACCCTATATTAGAATATTTATGAAGGTGGAGCTGTATGACATGACTTAGTCCAGGGAGGCATGACAATGGCCTAGATCATGTACTAAGATTTTAAGATATGATTTTTATAGCATAGACTTTGAGAAATTTTTATATATGCTTATGTGCATTCTCATTTAGGATTTCAGTATTTTAATACAAAACGACTCCATTTATTATAAGGAATCTTTGTACTTAGTGCCTCCTTTAGAAAAAATAATATTTTTAAGTCATGTTCAGTAGTAGCACTCCAGCTCCCGAGAACTTTTAAAAGTGACTTTATTATTAACTGTCAGGAGTGGGCTGCTACATCCTAAATAGTTGTAATTTGAAGAGATTCATCGACATTGCTAACTTGATTCACAATACTATTTTCAACGACAGGAGAATAGCCATGAATCTTATTACACTTGTCAACAGTATGTCCATTATAATCACAATGATTACACTACTTTTTCCTTTCTGGAAAAAAGATTGTTGTGGTCTACCAGAATTTTGCTGTGATCTGTTATTGCTCTTTATCACTGAAGTACCAAGGCTAATTCTTGTAGTTAAGGTAGTATAAGTATCAACATTTTTTCCACTACTATGTAAAATCTCTCTTTGTTTTTCCTCTTATAAAGCTAAGGAAAGAATTTTACTAATGGAAGGGAAAGGTTCCATCAGCATAATCTGCCCTCTAAATTGAGAATATGAGTCATTGAGACCCATCAAGAATTGGTACACTTGCTCCTCTTCTTGATTTTCTAGCAAGAGCTTGCTAGAACTACATGCACAAGCTGGTTTACAACCACATATTGGTATAGGTTTGAGTGTCAATAACTCATCCTAAAGGTCTTTTAATTGTGAGTAAAACATACTAATAGAATTTTGCCCTTGTATTAGGGTTGAAATATCCTTCCTAAGTTGGAAAATTATAGGGCAATTTCTTTGTACAAATGTATTATGTAAATCCTTCCAGATTTATGCTGCCGAATCCATAAACAATATAGTAGATGCTATATCTTTGAAAATTGAATTAACTAGCCAAGATATTACCATGTCATTGCATCGCAACCATGAAGGAAATAGAGGATCATCCTTTGTAGGCTTGAGCAGACTCCCATTCACAAACATTGTATTGTTCTTGGCACTAATTGCCATTGACATCAAATGTCTCCACATATGGAAATTATCTCCATTAAGCACCTGCGTAACCAACACTATTCCAAGATTTTCTTCATGATGAAGAAAATAAGAACTTGAGGCATTATCACACTGATTTTGAACAACTAAGGAATCCATTTAAAAGATCTCGAAATTCTTGAACATATGTAAAAGAAGAATCTTAGAATTCTTTGACAAAAATATCAATTTTTGTACTTGGAATGAAAAATATCACAAATCCGAAAAATCAAAACCGGAAGGTACCCTCTGATATCATGACAAAACTTGGATTGCCATGTCCAAGAAAGGGAAAATTTTTGAAGATTTTATCGAACTGATAGAGAGAGAAGGGAGATAATTTAGGGATTGGGAAGAAAAAGGGAAAGTTCTCGTGAATTGAATCTATCTTAGTTGCACTATTACATGGACATTTATAAGTATTTATATGCTAGTAAAATAAAGCACAAATGTCTATTTCTTTTCTTGTTCTTTTACAAGAATACCCTCTAATAACCTTTTCTATATTTACTAATTAGAAAGCCATACTCTATAAAAGGAAAAACAATTGGAAGAAGTAAATGCATTCATTAAGCAACAAGCACCTTAAAAGGTTCTATTTACAAAGTTCTTGATAGATTGTTGTCTATATGCTAGATGAAAGTTTTGTTTAGAACTAATTATTAGTAAAAGCTTGGAGATTTTTTTGCTAAAATATTGTCATGATTAACCTCCAAGAAAGGCTTGGGATCATCGAGCCGAGTAGAGTAAGGCTATGTTTCGGTGTCAAATCTGTCTCAACTTATCTCAAACCATTCACTGATGGAATCTATTACTTTTTTAACTTCCTATAAAAAGTTAAACATATATCAACATACTTCATATATTTAAACACATCTCAATGAGATCTACAAAAGTTACTATTTACGGACCAACTCAAATCATCTAAAATTACCTCAACACCTAGACGCAACCTAAAAAGACCTCACTAAGGACCACGGAGAAAGGTAGAGCAAAACTGAGTCAAGATATATCACTGACAAAGGCATAGCAGCAAGAGCACGCTCAAGACCACTGAGTGATGCAAAGCTCCAATTACTAGCTAGTGATCACGAGGCTTGGAACAGCAACAAGGTTTCACTCAAAATGACTGAGCAAAGTAGATCTCCAAAGGATGGACTCAAGGTCATCAAGCCATGCAACGGAACAAAGCCTTACTCAGTGGTCTCGAGCAAGGTAGAGGTCCCAAACTAGCTCAGGAACATCCAATCGGGGACCACTTAAGCTGGTGCTTCAAGCACTAGAGATCACCAAGCCATATGGAGTAATAAGACCTCAGTCAGAACCAACAAGAAAGGCAAAGCTTCAAAGAATTGTTAGAGATCACTGAGCGAGGAAGAGTTTCGAGTGCTAGCTTTGGTTCACCGAGCTAGGTATAGCAACAAAACCTAGCTTGAGACCACGAGCGAGGCAGAAGATGAGCTAGAGGGACAGGAAATGGGCATCTGAATTGGCCCTTTATGTGTAGGTTCATTCCTAGTGCTTAGCACAATTTTGACGATGGACCAGCACCAAACTTCATGGGATGAGGGGAGATTAAGCATGGTATCGCAGAAGGTAAGCTGAAAAGTTGGTTCACTTTCAGAACATGGCCATGAGCTTGGGAATCTGACACATGAAATCCCACAAACCATCAAATGGAAAAGAAAAGATTAAAAATCCAACCTATAAAAGGATGGATCACTCCAAGTATGGGACTTTTTCTCATGAACATGCACCATATAATTCACATATTGTAAGCTAACTTGTCCGTTTGGATAGTAAAAGTGTATCATCTCATCATTATAATTTTCTCAAATTTTCACACAAAATATAATAAATAATTCAACTTTTTTAAATTTTAAAATAATAATAATATTTTAACAATATTTTATTTAACTTTCATCTCAATTAATTTCATCTCAACTCACTATTTTAAGCATCTAAGTGATTTATATATAAATATATAATATATATATATATATATATATATATATATATATATATATATATATCTCTCTCTACGTCCGTCAGCATTAAAATCGTCATTTCTCCCGACCAAAGAATTAAACTCGGAAATATTGCAAGTAAATGCTCACAATTAAAGATCCTAACAAACACTCTCCTCTACCTCTATATCCCTAACAAACCACCAGTGCAACATTTAAGGATCATACCGGCACACATACACGTACAAATCATGTATATATAGGTGATTTAACAGTAAAAATATCCATGAAAAAAACAACAGAAGCTTTCTGACAATTAGCCATATTGATCAGATGGCTAGGAGGTTCAAGCTTCCTTCAATTTTCAAACGCAGAAAAGCAAAACCATCATGGAAATGGTCTCCTTTCAAGCACCTAAAATACATATCATTCCGAGCCAAAGAAACCAAGTTTAAGAGTCCCAACTCTGCCCTATCCAACGCTGTCAATGTTGCAGCAGCTCTGGATTCACCGCATGCATGGTCACAGTACTCGAAGTACTGTTTCTCAGCAGAGCTCGAGGAATCTGGTGGCGAATTAATGGTGGAGATGGCAGTCAAGGCATTGACATCAAAGAGGTTGTCTTTTGAGCCAGCTGGGGACACGAGCTTGATGACGGGGGCAATAATTAGCAGGTTCCATTTCCAGGACTATGTGGTGCATGCAATAGACTCCACCAATCCATATACTGATTTCAGAAACTCTATGGAGGAGATGTTTGAGGATTATGGAAAAAAGGATTGGGACTATGCAGAGGACCTGTTGGCTTGGTACTTGAGGATGAATAGAAAGAACAACCATGGATTCATAGTTGAGGCCTTCATTGATATGTTTGCTGGTTTTGCTTCTTCTAGTACTTCATCTTCTTATCATGCTTCGAGTTCATCTTCCAAGTCTAAAGACAGGTGGGAGATTGAGGTTGAAAGCGTTCTTTCATGAGCAAAGAACGGAAATATCTAAAATCTTATTGTGTAAATAATCCCTATATCTCCCTACATATAATAATATTAGAGCATTATGGACGAGTTCTCAAACTATTTCTATGTATTATTCATACTGATTTCATAGATTTTCTTGCAAATTGTTTGTTCCTGGGTTGAGAACAAAATTGCGAGAAGATTTAGTACGGATGTAATAATTGATAATTCTACAAACTGACGTATATTGATGTAGTACATCAGATTGTTTGTTCCGAATTGGTTTTTTTCAGCCTGGAACTAGGAAAACAGGATTCATTCGGATAGGTATCTGAATTTTGTATCCGCCTCCATCCATATGCAAATATAGTTATAAAATGAGAATTATTATAGATACAAAGAGATTACATAAAAATAAACTCACAAACTGACGTAGCTTTATGCGATGCGTTAGATTTATTTTATATAAAAATTAACTTACAATCTGATGTACTGCATCAATATACGTTAGTTTGTAGAATTCATTTGTGGTGAAAGTATTTCTATAACTGCATAATTGATATTATTTTCACTTTTTTGGTCGAAGAGTGAAACACTGATCTATTGTCTATGAGAGAAATATTGTTGGAAGCTAGTACTGAGATATATAATTTTATTAGATCCGAAAGACCAGTCAAAATATATAAATTAGCTAGAGCGGTTCACAGAAACACAAAAAGTACTGCATGCATAGCGTTTATGTATGTGCCGGCCAGGCAGTTGAAATTTTAATTTGACAAACATAGATCTTGGTTGTTCTTGATGGGCTGAGCAATATAATGGCATCACGACCAAAACCTTTTATTATATGGTTGTCGGTACAGTGTGTTTCAACTTAGAAAAACGCACTGCAGCTATAGGTTTAGGTTCTAGCTCGCTACTCCCATCTACCCATAATGTGTATCGAATATTTTGTTTTATCGCATGTGTATATATATATATATATTTTTTAAAATATATAAAAACAAATACACACAAATGCTTAAAGAAAAAAAATACAAAATAATATTCTGTATACATTCTCGATACCCTTTCTCAGTGGGAGTATTATTTTTCATAGGTTTAATGTCTTATGCATTTTCTTTGTTGTTGGAGATCATATGGTATAGATAGCCAAATAAAACTTTAATATCAAATGAAGTTGTCTTGTTGGAAGCAATTACTGACTATGAAGGCCGTAATAAAGCATGCATCTACTTTTTATCTTGGCGGAAATTATTGAATTTATATATCATGAGGTATCACCATTTTCTTCATTGTTTTTTAATAAATTTTGAGTCATTAACAATTAAAGCCGGCAGTTAGGACTGTAATTGAGGCGAGTTTGACTACTTTAGTAAACAATAGGCTCGGACTCCTTTTTTTTTTTCTTTTTTTTTTTAATTTTTTTAAGGAAGAGCTGGAAACCACCCATATAGCAGCCCCGTCCTAAATTTATTAAGAAACCCTCACTTATGGCGGAGGAATCCCGTGATAACAAAAGGACACTTGGAGTTTATGGAATATCCATTAAAAAAAACCCATGCATCAAAACAACCAATACCAGAAAACAAACCTATACCAAGACCAAACAAAAAACCATCTAAACATGCCTAATATAAGCCGTTCCCATCTTATCCAATCTGTACAAACCTTTGATAACTCTAGGAAGCTGACAACTACCTGAAAACCAATTATTCCTCCCCATGGCACCTTGTTGAGCCAAAGCATCTGCCACTTTATTCCCTTCTCAATACAAATGATTTAAAGAAAAATCTACTCTCTCTAATAGACCAATAAGCTGCTCCCAAATATCCCACAAATACCATAAAGTGCATTTACGATATCTTATCCAATTCACTACAATATTCAAATCACATTCAATGTCAATACTATTATGGCCTAATTGTTTACAACAATTTATTCCTTCCATCACCATTCTCAATTTAGCTTCATTATCAGAACAAGAACCAAAAGATTTTGAAAAACCAAAAATAAGAGAACCCGTACAGTCTCTAAGGATACCACCACCACCAGTCGGCCCCGGATTCCCCAAGCTACTCCCATCCAAATTGAGCTTCAAACGCCCTTGTCTTGGTTTTAACCATCTCACGACCTGCATAGCTTTTTTTTTTTTTTAGCAAACTGCACTTCCAGATTATTCAATATCCAAACATCAGCATCATTTCCAAACATCAGCATCATTTAAATGGTCCATAACATTCATGTTCTTACTCAAAACCCCTACCCAATGCTTAATAGACAGCCAAACATCTGCACTACTCTCCAATTTCCCCTCCATTCTAGCCACACATCTCCTTCTCCACAATCTCCACACTACTAAACAAGGAATCAAACCCATCAATGTTCCCAATTGAGAGTATCGGGAAACTCTATTAAACCATATCTGAACTCTTTCTTTGCAGCTTTGGTGCCTAAGGAATGCACACCTACCTCCACTGAAACTTTCCTCCATACATCAGCAACAAACTCTCATTCAAGACATGCTCCAAATCTTCTGATTTCCTCAAACCACAACAATCACATGCCGAAGCAAGTGACACCCCTACCCTTCTCACCTTTTCATCAACACTCAAAAGTTGCTTTCCACATACGGATAGCAATTTTCTTTGATAACCATTTGTGCCACCCACTTTGCCCATTCAAACTTTGGGACTCTAAATCTTATAGTAGCCCATGCCGACTTTGTAATAAACCAACCATTCTTTTCCGAGAGCCCTAACAGGATATCCGAGGCACTTTTAAGATCTTCAACTCTTTTCATCACTTCTTTAGCTTTATTAAAATCCAGAAGCCTTTGCAAATTTTTCACATCCCACACGTTATTAATAACCAATTCTTTTAATTTTATATGGGAATGTTCACTATCTAGAATTTCAGAAAACAGGGGACCCGAATCCAGAAAATTTTCATACCACAGTTTTACATCTCCTTCTCTAACCTTCCACTTAGATTTACTTGAAAGCTCAGGCATACTTTGCAGAATTTTCCTCCAAAAAGAAGAGTCCGACCCATGTGTCATACAAAGAGCAAGATGCCCTCCTTTAACATATTTAGCTTTGAAAAATCTAGCCCATAAGGAATTTTGGTTGGTTAATAACTACCAACCAAACTTCATAAATAAAGACCGTTGCACTTCCGAAATGTCCCTTACTCCTATACCCCCCCTCCTCCACAAGAACACACAATTTCTTCCAAGCCATCCATTTCTTTTTTCCTTTCCCATCATTAACTCCCCAGAAAAATGAGGCAAACATACCTGTATCTTTTTTATCACCATCTTCAGGGCATTTAGAACAGCTAACAGGTGCAACATCATGCTCGAAAGCACATGTCTCAACAGCACTAGACGACCTCCTTGAGACAACAGTCTACTTTTCCAGACCTCAATTTTCTTACTGATTTTTTGAATTAAAGAGTCAAAATGACAACCCTTCAATTTACCCTCCACGATCGGCACACCTAAATACATAAAAGGAAATTTACTTTCAAGAAAACCAGTCTCATGTCGCAGTTCTCCCTTCCTCTGAGCACCCAACTTCTTTGAGAAAAAAATTGTTGATTTATCTTTATTCACCCTTTGGCCAGTCTAGCTTTCATACTTCTTGAGCACCTCCATTAAATGTCAAACAGATTTTTTACAAGCATTAGCAAATATAACAATATCATCTGCATATAGTAAATGAGATATAATAGGAGCACCACTCAGATGTGCAAACGGTAAAATATGCTTCTCTGTCATCTTCTTTTGAATCATTCGAGAAAGGACTTCTTCCATGATGATGAAAATATACGGGGACAACAGATCCCCCTATCTCAAACCCCTTTTTGACTTGATACAACCAAAATCGAAACTTTTTTATCTTTCACAATTTGCTTTAATCTTCTCTTCGACGTGCCCAACCCTTTAACATTCCAATACATAACTTTGTCAATCATAATTTTTGAGGCAGGGCCTTAGCCCTCTTAGACTTTCTCACTTGCACATCTTCCTTATTTATTCCTTCTGATGCACCCACTGACGCAATACCTGGATTAGAGCAATAGTCCTTTTGAGCATCAATACAACCTCCATATCTCCCTCAGATAACACATCAGAATTATTCCTATACACCACACCCTCCTCTTCCTCCACAATAAGCCCCTCGCCTTCCATAACATTTTCAACTTTGTTTTCATCGGTAGTCCTAGAACAACCACCCATTTCAACCTGCACCCTTAAAACCCCCGACTGATGTTCATGAAAAATTCCAGCTTCCTCTTCAATACACTTCTCTATCAAGTTAACTTCCTTCATATTAGCAGTACCAACACTACTAACCTCATTCACAACTTCCTTATTTTTCTCATTCACATTCAAAGGAGAATGCACATCGTCATTATTTTTCTCCTCCTCCCTATACTCCTGAATCTGCAAAATAGGACCTTCCTCTTCAACTATCACATTTTCTTTTCTACCCACTTCTTTCCATACCATCCCATCTCCCTCCTTCCTCAAGTCTTCCTTCCTTTTAGCCTTAGGCTTCACTCCAACCTAGCATACCACTTCAGCGTGGCCTTGCCTGCAACATTTAGTACAATAAAAACCCCTTTTTCTCGTATACTTCCCTTTGCAAACTTTGTGTTTTTCCTACAACCAACGGAAACCCCTCAACAGGATCCTTCTGAAAATCCACTTCAACACACAATCTTGCACCAGTGGCTCATGTTCTATATAATGTGGCATTATCTGTACCCAAAAATCTACCAAATCTGGAGGCAAAACTCATTAAACAGTCTAGTCTATATAATTGTAAAGGCAAACCTGATAAGTAGATCCATTGTGGTGCGATCGATGGCTCCTTGCCATCAAAATTCATGGACCAGTTAAATAGACGAAACTGGTACCCTACCACCAATCTTCCTTCTCTTGCTCAAGCATGTATGTAGTCTTTTTCATTTGCCAAATGTTACAAAACATGATAGTTATCCATAAAACTTATCATTGGGACTTCAGATAAACCCCAAGATTCAATAATCTACCTCCGAAGGACATCGATAGACGGCCTTGAAGAAAGAAATATAAGCACCAACGCAAACTTCAAATCCTCAGCAGCCCTTTCCATCTCCACATCCGAGAATACAAAACCTAACTCCCCATTAATCAGTTCCGGCTTCCTCAAAGGGATTTTGAATTTTAAAGATGGAATTGGCATCTTCAAAGCTTCTGCAAATGATTTTCCACCAGTGAAAATTTCCCCTTTTCCGACCAGAGCATCCCCCGAACCACCCCTGCAACCAAAGAACCACCATCGGCACCTCCCCTCAACCTTCCGGTAACAGACCCTACCGGAGGCAGCACGGCCATGGCAGCAAAATCCCCCAGCAATCGCACTCGAGAAAACCCTAGCAGAACGAAAATAATCACCCTGCCATGTCACACTCTATAGTGATAGGAATCTGCTGAGATGTCTTTGCTCGAACTCCTTTTATATATTCATATTTGTGTGTCAGTGTATATAATATATGAGAATCGAGTCGACCTTTGTGAGAGTATACTCACAAACATTAATCGAGTTGGGTGAATTTTATATGAATTTGTATAATTTAATAATCGAAAACTAAAATTTTAGTTTCCAAACGACTTATATTTTAATAATTGATCGAGTTGAATCAAATTCGAGTTGAATCAAACTGAACTTGTCTATCGGATAGTATCATGTATTTATCACCCAACTCGCAGTTGATATACTACAAGAAAAATGACCTTTTTCAGCACCATATTTCATCTCTAAAAGTGGCAAGAATCGCCGAAATTAGTTTTTCATGAACGTTTTTGCTTCAATGCACGTTGGACGCGAAGTTGCTTTACAAAAACTTTTTACCAACGCTTTTAAAAAAATGTTGCAAAAACATGGTTATTTAAGGGGTTGATGTACTGCCGCAAATAGATATATAAGTGCTAGAACAAATGGTAACCAGAATCGACGAAACTTATACCGGCAATGCAAATTCGACGAAACTGATCATTTTCGGCGACTAAAATTTGCCTAAAATAGTCCGTTTCAAAATAATAAAAAATACCAGTGAAACTGTATGGTTGTCATAGCCTAAAACACACAAAGGATGTGAACAATACATTATAAATACACTAAGCGGAGAAGATTAAAAAGGAAAGACAAAAAATAGTACAATAATTGGAATATATGTGACAAGAAAACATTAAAGATATACTTGAAAATTGAAGTATATATGACTTTAGGTATCAACTCATAACAAACAAGTAACAACCACGTTAACAAAAAACAGAGTTCTCTTGGAAAAATGTTCAACAAATTTGCCTGGACTATCAGTGATGTACTAAGAGAGAACAAACTTGGGATGAAAAGCAATGCTCACCATGATAGCATCACCAACAGTTAATTGGATGTCATATTTGCTGGAGAGAGAGAGAGAGAGAGAGAGACTTCTCAACTAGTCCAAGAAGATCCTGCAAAATAAATTGCCAAAAATGAGCAAAGCAAAAAATCCTAATTCAAGCACATTGTTTTGATGATATACTGAGAGCAGGCAAAGGCAGGGAGATAGAAAAAGTTTTCAACTATTATTTTGATGGTTTACTTAAAGTAGACAAATGCAGGTGAAGAATGCAAGCACATCATACTAGGGAAACATAATGCAAGCACATCAGATATATCTTGTCCAGTTGATCACAAATAAGTTCACAAATCTGTTATACTAATTTTATCTAGCAAACAGAACCGATATAACAATGTCAATAAAAAATACAGCTGCACCATAAACATTTATATTTACTGCGAAAAAAGAAAAGAGAAGGAAATGATAGTGACACAAAGGAAATGAACAACAATAATCATTTTACTTCATACTTTAGTTGTAGAAAAGCAAATTAAAGGAAGTCCTAAAGAGGTATTAATTACCACCTGCAGAGACTTAATAGAGGAAGGAAGTAGTTTTGGTTTTTCAACTTCAGTAGTTGTAGAGGTTTAGTAAGGGAATGAGCTATTTTCTTGTCATGTTCGAACGAATGAAGTCTACCTTATTGAGCATACAAATAAAAATAATAAATTCTAGCATACAAAAATCTAACAAGTATCTACTCAATTATTAAACAGTGGTGGCAAATGAACAAGCAAACGACATATCCTAAACAATCAAAATCTGACATTTCACAGCAAAAGTTAAAAAAAAAAAATTAAACAAATTCACAGTGAACAAAAGAATAGTAAAGAAAGTAGAAAATAATTTTCAAGAGGAAGAAAAAGAAGAGAAGAAAGGTTACCTTGTGAAGTGAATCTATGATGGGAGACAGTAATGAAATGCTACCTTGTTCTAAATGGCTCTTCCTCTTCATTTAATCCATATAGTCAATTATGATACGACATACTATTTGTAAACACATGATGAAATAAATACAAGTTTACTACGCATGTTGAGAAAAGTGGTCTTTTCTTCAATGGTCAGTCTTTAAGACAGAATATCAAAGGAGAAATGCTTTTATATCACAATGCCAATTACTAGGTTTTCTAGTTATCAAATCTCAATCATACCAAATACATAACTACAACTAAAATCCATTACTAGGGATTGAAGCTAGGGTTACAAAGAGTTTGAGCCAAAATCCATTACTAAAAAGTACAAAGCACAAACTTTTTGAGCCTAAATCGAAAACCTTACACTGTCTAATTCAGAAGTGTTGCATCAGACTCTCCACTTACCCAAGAATTAATTCTTCTAAAATATGAAAAGAAAGACATTTTAATATTAAATACAAGAAAATTACGAATATAACTTACCTAAGAAAAATTTCCCAATCCGACACCTTCAAAAGACTGCTTCTATTCGATCAATGCATGTTAGTGATAAAAGCAGCATCTTTTACAATATTTTAACTCAAGTCAAGTACTTCATGTATGCATTTTATGGTTGCAACTTAAATAAAGAACCCAAAATCTATAATAATTAATCCCAAAAGCTATATAACAACACATTCATCATCATAACTTAGCCTAAACACAACAAATCACAGCATATTAATATCTAATGGCATGAGTAGAACATCAAGCCTCAAGGTATCGGTTAAATTACGGGTGGATACTTCAGAAAACAAAAGCTACTTGAGTATATGTACATGGCAGTACAAAACATGGCAAACTACAAACCAAAATAGAGGCAACATAAGATATTTGAGTGATCCTACCAATTAATTAACCTATCCAAACAAGATCAATGTACCCAAGCGAGGGATTGAAGCTAGGGTTAAAGGACCAACCCCAAAATCTAGAAAAATAGAAAGCCTAAGGAAAAAATTAAGTATTCAACCATCTACACAAAAAATTAAAATCTGAAAACCAGGCTCTAAGTTAATCACACAAACTACAAGAGGTAAAAGGATCTTTCTACAAATCCTTGAGTTGTAGTGCGATGGTGTTCACTCGAAAGACAGAAATTTATGAGAGAAACAGAAAGACAAATGGACAAGAGAGAGGGAGAGAACTTGCAAAGATGGAGACCAAGTGGAGAAGGTGGCAGAATACCTTGGGCTTCAGCGGTGCCGTAGTGGAAGAGAGAGGGACTGAGTGAGATCAATTATAGATCTAGAGAGAGAGATGTAACAAGCCCAATGGTAGGTGTTTGAGTAAATTGAAAATGTGGGAAAATGTAAGAAAATAGGCCAGATTCGAAGTTGACCTTGCCTCCAAGAGAATAAGGAAGATACTGGAAATTATGTTGTATTCAACTTCTAGATACCTTACAATTGCGTCCTAAACCACTACAAATACTGACCTCTACTAACTAGTGGGCCCTAGACCAACTTAACAAGACTCTAAAAATAAAGACAGCTCAATCAAGGCTAACAACATTAAATTGGCCATGGCCCGACTCAAGACTATCTTGAAAATAAAAGAAATGGCCACAGGCCCATACAACGAACAAGAACAACCAAAGCCCACAATAACTTCACTCCACCATTGTTCATGTATGGGGGAGTGTGACAAATCATCCCTCTTCAAAGCACATTTTCCTCAAGGTGCGGTTGAGTAAACCACAACATATTCATCATTGCCCTTTTGATTCCTCTAATCCAAGGAAACTGACAAAATGTCGAAAGTTGCTCTGATTTGCCTTCTGTCCGCTATAAGTGCTTTATGAAGTTCTGATCAGTTGTGCTATTGTCAGTGTGTACCAAATTATTTCCAGATTTTTCCATGCTATAAGCCACTCAATAGCAAGTGAAAAAACAGGAACTATGACAAATTTGTAGCCCGATATTCTAGTGATGAAGGCTTGGCTTCCCACCACTACAGCAAGTACGGCTATTACCAAAACAAACCATTTGAAGTCCTCCAATACATATACAAAAAATCCAACAATCTCAAGTAAAGTATTCTTGGATAGATAGGTAGCTACTTTCTCCTAGGATGGTACAAAGAATAAAAGAAAGGGGCCCATAATTGATAGACCTTCTTTCTTCTTTCTTGCAAGGGTATCAACAGCAATGGGAATCATACAAGCATTTTGCTCTACTATAGAACTAACTCCACTTGTCTCCACAATATCCTTTCCGGCTAAATAACATTTCCAGAACTCGATTACCCGTGAATTAATAAACAAGGGCTGGTCCTTTTTACTAATGAAGGAATCGTCATGTAACAATGTATTTTTTATTGAACTCAGGCACACAATAAGAAACTTCGATGGGCCTTGTGATTTTTTCCCAACCAATCCACATTGACCATGGTCACCTACATTCAGAATCCTTTGAGCCCTACCATTGATTTTTTTATATGTAAAGCATCAGCTAAAAATCTCTTCTAAGTGCCTCTGTTCCTACCTTCATGAATCTCATTCATCTCTTCCATTGCTTGTCTTGCATCATCTGGGTTATCGAAGTTTACTCAAAACATCTGGAAGTCCCATTGTTTCCCTTGGCTATAACCAAACTAGCAATTTCGCCATACTTGGAAAGCTTCTTCCCATCCTTTGACATGGCAACTTTATACTACAAAACATTACCAAATATCTTAAACAAATCCTGAAGCCCAAATTATCCATTGCTTCGCCCAAGTTCTTGATGTACCCATAAATAATTGAGTTCCAATCAGCAAGGGCCTTTTCGGGCATTTCATCAAATAGCTAAGGGAACATAATTCCAACCATAATACCATCATCAACATAAAACAGACCTCTGTTATTGATATAGGAAAAAAAGGGATATGCTCCCTTCCTCTATCAAAGGGCTCAAATACACCTATTAGTGGCAATAAATCAAGCAAATGAGGAGCCAAAAAATTTTTACCCCTCCAATTCTCAGCAAACTTAACCCCACATGTTACGGCCTCTGTCTCATAATGCAAAACTTTAGCATTATCTAAGACGCCAACCTTCAAACGCTGAACCACCTTAACTCTCCAGGCCTCAAATATCTCATTAAAATCATCGTTATCCAAATTGACTCCAAGTTCTGCAAGAACAAGTGAAGCTAATTGGACAAAGTCATTTTCTACTAGGGGAGCTGGAGAATAGGGCTTTAGTAATAATGAATCTCTGGTGGCCCAAATTGGGATGCCACGACCATAGACCCCATCTATCTTCCTCTTCGTGAGCCTCCACTGCAGCACAAGTAGCCTCCCAGTGTAGCTTTGCAATCCCTTGAGTAGCAAGTCGTAGTTGACTAGGGCCTCGAGCACTCTAGACTTGCTGCTACTCCGTCTCCCGACCAATGCAACCTGTGGGAGCTTGATGGTCGTCTGGCTCCCATAGTGCAAGAATGTGTCCTGTAGCTTATTGACTATGGGAATCCTCAAGTGGTCAAGCAGCAAGGCTGACAACATTGACGAAAGTGAATGAGGAGCCGACGAGACTACCTCGTCCACCATGGATGAATAGAACTGGTGTGGATGGAATTGAGGTGGCGATGGATGTGTAACTACCCCTAAGGAAGTTTTTGAGAGATCTATGGTTTGGAATTTAGTATGGCTGGTTTTTTGTGGTAAGGGTGAGGAGTCAAGAAACTAAAATTTGATCCCACCTGGGCAAACTTCCATCTGATGGCTAGGCCTTCTCGTTTTACGGTTTGTGTGTAGTTGTTGCTAGGGATGACCGACGGATATGAAGGAAAGAGGAAATAATCTCTACGAGGAAGGAAAAGAAATTAGAGTCAGAAGGGGAGTGCTGAGAATTGAGAAATCGATTTCAGATTTCTAAAAGAATTTATGAGAGCAGAAGAAAGAGTCATCTATAGATAACACTTAGCCCGTTATTCCTCTTCTTGCAACTCGTGAAGCAGTTGCTCCAGATGGTTAAATTTTTCTTCAAAATCCTTCCCACCATCAATTACATATTGATGGAGAATTTCGATGTTTTCATGAATTCGTTCCATTGACTCATTGATTTTGCTAAAGGATACAAAGATTTCTTCCATGATAACATAGAGATCTGTGTCTCTCTAATACCAATTTGTAACAAGCCCAATGGTAAGTGTTTGGGTAAATAGAAAATACGGGAAAATGCAAGAAAATAAGTCAAATTTGAGGTTCACCTTATCTCCAATAGAAGAAGAGAGATACTGTAAATTTGTATTCCTTACAATTGCGTCCTAAACCACTACAAATACTGACCTTTACTAACTAGTGGGCCTTAGGCCAACTTAAAAAGACTCTAAAAATAAATACATCTCAATCAAGGCTAACAATATTAAATGGGCCATGGCCCAACTCACGACTATCTTGAAAATAAAAGAAATGACCACATGCCAATACAACGAACAGAAACAACCAAAGCCCACAATAACTTCACTCTATCACTGTTCATGTATGAGAGTGTGACAAGAGAGAGAGAGTGAGAGACAGAGGCAAGGAGTCGGCGTGAGGAAAGCTAAGTTTCAGATTTCACTAGAGGAGAGAGAGTGTATCGGGTGCATAATGAATTGATTTTGCGGATTTTTTCTGTCAATAAGACATCTCAAGACTTTTTGCAGTGATCAACATGTCGCTGCAAAGGAAATATAACGTGGCCAACCAGTTGATTTTCTATCAGTATTATTTGTGGCAACAAAAAGTTGCCGCAAAAGGCTTTTCCAGCTAAATATGAGTCGCTGCAAAATATTTTGGCTGAAAAAACTATATTTTCTTATAGTGATGCTTATTGCGATGACAAAAAGGGTCACAATAGGTATAAAGACACCATAAAAGATTACACAATGAATTCCCCATCATCATTTCCCAACTTTTCTCTGGAATTCAATGGCAAAATGACAAACATCGCAAATAAGGTCCATTTGAAGCGATTTTCTTGTAGTGATATACTAGCTTAAACTATCAATTCTTAACCATTTACACAATCGATTAAGATCCAACCTGTTATGAATAAAGAAAAATGAGATATTTGAGTAGATTTCAACCAAAGGGGAAAATATTGTTCAAATAATTTAACAGTATATAAGGATGGAACCAAGATAATTTATTGGCAGGGGCAAAAGAATGAACGTGGAAATATATAAAAATTTAATTAAGATCTATATTCAAATTAAACCTGTATCCATTATTTGTTCTTAACAAAAAAAAATGACCCAAATAAATTTTTTCTTAATATCTATTAATTCATACTCAATCCAGTATCAAGTTTCAAGATAGAGCTCTATGTTTTATAGATTTTAAAAGTTAACTATTGTTAATGCCTAAATCTATATGACAGACCAGAATGGAGGAAAGAATTATCCCCAGCCCACAATAGTGATTTGGGCTTCGATAAAAGGCTCTTCAAGTTCATCTGTAAAATAATAATAAATAAGCAAATAGAAATAAATAAAGAGAGACACAGAGATTTTTGTAGTTTGGCATAAAACCTTATGTCAATGGATTGTTTGAAGGCAAAATCCACTATGATTGGTGATTTTACAATCTCTCATGACCTCACATATTGCTTAATACAATGAAGGAATTTAGTCTAGGCATAGAGAAGTCATCCCCAACCCTTTTCCTTTGAGGAGTTTGAGTCAACTTCTTTTAACTTATCTCTTCCTTACCTTATCTCTTTCATGCCTTATTTCTTGGTTTTATCTCTTCCTTTATTATTAGCGATAAGTTTTCAAATGGCTGAGCGAGTCAATTTAGTCCCTAACAACTATAAATGGCTTTTTTACTAAATTGCATAAAAACAATTCTCTCGATGTACAATATCAAAGCGTTAGCTAAAAAACTTATCTTAAAGAGAATTATTAATAGGAAATTCATAATTTTAATGTTGATGTCGTATTTCGCATACCTTTAGACCAGGCTCTAACAATTCAGGTCTTCACGACGAGCCCTGCAAAGAGAAGGATAAAGGCGGCTTGAGAGGGTGGCCTAGGGGCCAGGGAGCCTCCGAGCTAAAGTCAGTAAATTTTTTCTAGAGTGTAGTAAATAAATAAGGAAACTTAAAGACCAGAGAGCTTTCTCGTACTTGGGACCGGCTATTTATACCAGAAATGAGCAAATCAAGATTGTTTCTTTGAGACATGAAGTCCTTGCATTGTTCTCTCTGTCATAATCCTTAAATGCGATGGAGCTCCGTGTCGGTTTCATGATTGCAAGTGTGACTCGACTTTCATCATCATTAATATGAGGCAGTTTCTTAAGCCTCAACTTGGCTTATGGGAGCCGTTGATGCTCCAATGCCGATGGATCTAGGGTCCTCTATGTTTCTTGCATACCCAATTCTCGAGGGAGGCCGCCGATGTGTTAGGTTGAGCTATCTTGTCAACTAGACGACGCCCCTTCCCTGTTGACAATATGCTCCTTGTCCAAATTAGATCCTCACTAGGCTGGGTTTTTGGGCCAAGGTCCTAAGGGCCTTTCTTAAGAGGGGAGAGTTCCCCTCGCAGTTACCCTGCCAATTCTTCCCAGACAGGTCCGGGAGGAATTTCCTTTATCTCCTTTATTTTAGACCCGATTGAGTTCTCGGTCTGCCTGACCGCGTGCTGAATGACCATCTGTATTTCGCCCATATGGCCGCGCAACGTTCGCCACATTTCTGCTTTTACCTGCACCCCTCTAACTTCCCTACCACATATGTATCCTTCGTCTTCATCATTTGCACGTTATCTCGAGGGATACGTTTTACAGCATTTCCGTTAATCGAGGGGGATCCTAGTGCTTGAGTGGGACACATGTGAGATGCGCAGCGCTACGATACTTTAATGTGGGGAATCCCCTCTCTCATCTATATATATAAGGACTATTCTTCAGTTGAACATCCTCTCCTAATTTTGACTTTGTTTCGTTACTCTTCAATTTCATTCCCTTATCATTCTTCTGAAGTCCCTTCGTGATTATCTTCAAATAGTTATGGACCTAAAGAAATCCTATCGCCCTGGGTCCCACTCAACGACTTCTGGCACTGTGCCGACTGGTACCGCTCGTGATGACCCTTTTACAAATGATTTTGAAGGATTTTTCTAGCAATCGAAAATTACCTCCGAGGAATTAGCAGAGTTGAAGGCGATATACGGGATTCCTTCACATCTGGAATTGGAAGTACCCTCTCCCACCGGTGGTGCAGTGGACGAGGAAGGCTACGGTACCAGAGTTGCGGTGTACCCTGTAATGTTCTCTTGTGGCCTGAGGTTGCCTGCTCCTCGGCCGACGTGTTTAGTGCTAGATTACTTTGCTTTGACTCCTACACAACTTCTTCCAGTCGCATTGAGAATTTTGATCTCATGTTGCGTCATCTGGTGTCATGCCTTAGAGGAGATCGAGTCTGATTATCCTGACTTGACTGCCCACGAATTCTTTATCACCCACAACTTGGTGGGGAAAGGTCGGCACATTTATAGCTTTCAACCTGTCCAGGAGTTTATTTGGATAGAAGGGTGGCACAAGTTGGTGAAGGGATATGTCGATTCCACAGGGAGACAAATTAAATAAAACACAAAAAATAATAAAAAGAACTAAAGGAAAATAATTAATGATCAATAAGAGAAAATTGGTTTTAATGTGATTTAGCAAGTAAAATTACAAGGATAAAAATAAAGATCACTCAAATTATAAATAGTAAAGCATCAGGAATTCCTTGCACAAATTGGGTATTTATATTTATTCTTGATTCAGTGAATTACTCAATCGGGAATTCATCTCCAGAGTCCCCAATTGGAAGATATAGAAATACAAACCATTTTAATCGAAAGATAACTCTTTGATAAATCATTCACTACTTTTTAAAACTCTATAAATTATCATCTTTATTGACAAACCCAGTGACGATAATATACCCAGGGGCAATACTGCAGTAAAGAATTAAATCAATAAAGATAATAAATTAATCCAAACATAATCAAAGATCTTAACTCTTCTATAGAAAAAGCATGACTGAATCTATGAAAGGAATCAATTCTAAAATTATTTGGAGATAAGAAAATACTATTGATAATTAGAGAATGATAAATAAGAGTTTGCATTAATAAGGAACAATCACATGAATCAAAAATAAACTAAAAACACCATCAATTGTACAAGTTCATCCCTAGCTTTACTTAGACTTAGCTGTCCACAAGCACAGCAAAAATCTCTCGAATTAATTGTCTGTCTGAAGTAATCTGTAATGATCTCGATGTCAGTCTTTTATATAGAGCTGCGCATATCTTCTTCTTTCTTCCGGCGTGCTCTTCTCCTTCATTTCTTTATGTTATATGCCAAAGTTTGTCTACAAACTTGCATTTATTAATTTGCCGAACTCCTCTATTTTTCCCAGCTTTCAATCCTTCCATCCACTTCTTTCTTTCTTTTTATTATCTTTCTTTCTTTTCATCCTTCCAGCGTGATTCCACCAGCTTTCGTCCCGCACATTCCTAGCCTTTTCTTTCTTTATTATCTGCCCAGCATTTTCAGTCCCGCAGCAATGAAAATCTTGGCCTCATGGTTCCGTGTGTTTCTTTCTTTCTTCTTTTTTTTATTCTTCATGGCTCTTGTGCACGTGTTTCTCTCCCATCATACGGCTGCTTCTAGCTTATTTATTTTTCTGTTGTGCTCTTTGTCAAACGAAAACTGCATGCATTTTTTATTGCTCCAGCTGGTCTAGCGTGAATGGAGAGCATCTGTCTCCACCAAGCCATGTCTTCTGCTAAAATCCATCTCTCTATTTTTATTTCTTCCAGCTGACAGTAGGCATGATATGTTTCGTGAAAACCGAATGTGAGTTGCGGCTTCTTCGTGGTTTTGTGATAGTCCGTCCCACAGAGAGCAACTGATCTTCCAGCAGCAAGTGGAGGAGATTGGAAACGTGGTGCTGCGTAGCTCGATGGTTTCAGCATGTGGTTCGTCCTGGTGCAGCATGGTGGCTTCGAAGGAGACTGGGCAGTTGAGGCAAAGGTTTTTGGGCGCGTATGGAGGTGCTCATGCTGGAGAGGTGGTTCCGTGGAGGAGCCTGAACGCATGCATGGAGTCTGCGTGCTGGAGGTTGAAGATGACGAAAACGACTTGTCGTTTTCGTCTTTTGACTAAACGACAAGTCGTTTAGCATAGGGCAACTTTTCATTCGATAGACAAAATGACACGTCATTTTTTTCCGTGGACTAAACGACACGTCGTTTATCAGATAGCCAAATTCAATCCAATTATAAACGAAATGTCGTTTTGGTTTGTTGACCAAACGACATGTCATTTAGCCTGAGCTGAAAAACAAAAATAAGAATAAAATAAAATAAAATAAAAAGTTAAATAAAATAAGATAGGCAGAATAAATAATAATAATTAAAGAAATAAAAATAAAACTAGAAAAAGAAAATAAATAAATAAATAAAGATAAAATAAAATAAAACTAGACAAAAAAAAAGTAAAATAAATAATTAATAAAATAAATAAAATTAGGCAAAAGATGAAAATAAAAATATTAAAAATGTGTTGTGCAAGTGAATAATTAAATCACAAGTATTAAAATTAAGCATAAACTATGTTTTTAATCAATTTAATTCACAACTTGGATTTATGTCTCTTAATCATTTTTTCGTCTAAAATCAATAATAAAATAGTAAAACAATTAAAAATGTATTGATTTTAACTGTATAAAATATGTAATAATGCAGCTCAATCAGGATACAACCGCAAGTTCTTCTTCCTGCCAGTCAATGGTTGGGAATACTCGGCTAAGCAAGTTGTTAGGCGATTGTTCTTTGTTCGTGCCAATTGGGGTACAATTTTTTATGCTTCAATCTAGGGTTGAAAACCGACTAGGTCGGTTCGGTTTTGTGGAAAAACTGAAACCGACAGATGATGACATTTTGATGATGAAAATCGGCCGAAACCGACTAGTGTTAAGGGGTGAAATCAGCCAGAATCAGTCCGGCTGTTTGACCGGTTTTGGCTTTTCTTGGGCCCTTTTTTAGGCCTTTTTTCTTGCCCAATTGGGCCAATTCAACATTTGTTTTGGGCTTTTTTTTTTCTCAATTCATTATCCAAGTTCTTTTTGCGCTTTTTTTAAGTTGATTTCATTTTAATAGTAATGTCATTTATAATTTTCTACAATTACTAAGTAACCAACTATATTAATTATTACTTACTACTTATTACATAATTAAAAATAAATAAAAATAACTTCACTAGATGTTTAGTATTACATAATACATATTACAAGAAACAAATTGTCTTAAGCATAGCAAAATGCAACTAAAAAATATAACATAAATAAATGACAACAAATTGGGAATGATTTTCATATTTGCTACTTCAACTTTAAGCCTTCAACCTTCAATCTTCAATAGTTGTCACGTTTGATTGTGTGCCCAACTCTATATACAAATATTAATAAATATTAATAATAAGAATAAAACATCAAATGTTAGTGAATTTGGATTATAAAAAATACTAAAATTAAATTACAATAAAACAAAGAAAATATTACCTGATTCTACTATGAAGCTTTCCAGATTATCCATAGCCTTCCGTATATCAATGGTTGTTGTCGGATACATTAACCAATTTTGAGTACAAATAAGTGTCTCAACAATTCTCGGAACCAATGAACTCCAAAAAGGATCAAGCACCATGACCTCCCGTACTAAATACTGACTCGGACACAACCATGGAAACAGGCATGGCCAATAAGTCTCTTGCAATCCTCACGAGTATAGGATAGTTAGCCTCATTAATTTTCCATCAAGTCAAACGATGTGGAGAGTACCTCACAACCATCTGATAAATATCGATCAACTTCTGTTTTGGCAATATTAGATCCCATAGTGGAAGATGTTTTATACCACTCGTAGAACCATTTGGTCTCATGCTTGTCATCACCATCATTCATGGTTCTAGATATCGGAGGAGGTTCATGTTCTTGGGTACTCATAGTGAAGCCCAATTCAGCATTATACTCCACATACAAATCTCTCAATACATGTTTCACACTCAACACCAACTTCTCAGCATGAAATTCATTATAAACTTTCCTCAAGTGGAAAGTAAGAAGTCATAACTTGATTCGTGGATCAAGTAAAACTGCAATTAACATGACAAGTTCAACCTGTCTAATGACCCCTAATACTTATCATATTTTGTTCTCATATTTATGGCCATACTCCTCAAGCAACTATTAGGACTCTCGCTCAACTCCATCAACTCATTTTGAAAATTACAAATCTCCAGAAAACTGGTGTTGGCTGTCACATATAAAGACCCAGAAAATCTATTAGTGGCATTATAAAATATTTTCAAAAACTTAACAAAAACCTACACTGTCTCCCACTCCCTAGCTTTAGGAGGCCCCATGTGCCCAAACCCAGGGTCATCATCAAAGTAAGAGAGGTAATTATAATCCTCACTCTTCATCCGCCTGAAAGCCTTCTCAAACTTCTTAGTTGCCTCCAACATCATATAAATTGAGTTCCATCGTGTCTGTACTTCAAGATACAACATTTTCTTACAATCAATTTTTTCTTTTTCTGCACATCTCTTCACATTCAATTTTTGAACACTTTTTTAAGTTTTCCCTTTTCACATTCATACAATCTCTTGCAACTATGACACGACATGACACTTTAAACCAAGGTTCAGGAGACCAATACACTTTCCTAAATCTCTGTCCTTCAACAACTCTAAAATTCAACTCATCAATAATTACCATCTCTACAATCACCAACCTCACAACCTCTTCACTATATTTGTGAGTTACAAGATTGCTTAATATATGATCGATTTCTCCGACCCCCTCCTCAGGTGTTGCCTTACCTGTCAAGATTTTTTGGTACCTATCCAAAGGCCCACGTTTATGAGGATTTTTAGGACATGAAGGCAAATGGTTTTTCATTGTTGAAGTTTCGTTCCTCTTTGAGTGGCAAGCGTACGTCTTGTCTCAATAATTACATTTAGCTTTCAGATCATCTATAGGACAACCCTCCACTTTTATAAAATGGTCCCAAACAATCAATTGATCATTCCCTTTTCGTTTCTTAGGTAATGGACAAGTAGTACTAGTAGGGGCACTAGGGGGTTTTGATTACTGGGTCTCCCTCAAATCATCTCACAAATTAATGGTTGGACTTGATACATCAACATCAATTGGAGACAACGAAGAATCCATCTAATTTATAAGTTGTCACGTACATTATAAAATAAAATAATGATTAGTATTACACAACAGCTAGTTTACAACATGGCAAACATCACAAGTCTAAGACTCTAATCTAAGTTTGGTTCACTCATCTTTCCTCAATGTTGCAAACTAATTATCACACATAATGCTTCATGGAATTTATGCCAAAACAGAGATTTAGGAAGTGCTAATTTACTGTAAGCAAGGGCAAAAATAAAGACTCGTGGGATTTATGCAAAACCACAAGTCTATCACACACAAGTCTAAGACACAAATTATCACACACGTCACACAATACTCATATACTGTAAGCAAGGCAAAAATAGAGATTCACAACAAGGGCAAATACAGAGACTTAAAGCAAGGGCAAAAATAGAGAAATTTCTTTTGGCATAAGCTCATTTCGGCATTTCCTTTTCCTCATAAAACATTCCTCAGAGAAATTAACAACTAACAAAGAAATGGAACCCAACAAAGATAAAATACAAAAGAAATTATAAAACTTATAGTGGGGATGTGGGGCGTGTGGGTCGTCGGCGACAAGAGAAGAGAGAGGGTCGTGGGGTGTGTGGGTTGTTGGTGATGAGAGAGGAGAGAGTCTAAGAGTGAGTCAGTGAGAGTAGATCACTGAGAGGGAGAGGGAAAGGACTAAAATATCAATGGGTCCGGGGAGAGAGGGAGAGGGAGTTTGGGTGAGAACGGCTACGAACTGCGAAAAAGGAAGGAAGGAGGAAGGGGGAGATTCAAACTCCTAACCCTACCCAAAAATGATGCCGTTTGGTTTAGACCAAACGGTGTCATTTCGTTTAATTTTTTTTCAAAGGGTTAAGAACAAAATGACACCGTTTCATGTATAAGAAATATAAAATATAAATATAAACTCTATATAAGTCAGTCGGTTCATCGGATAAGATCGAGCTTGAACTAGAGACCGAACCAGCTGACGTCAGTTTTGTTAATTTCTACCACCGGCTGACCGGTTCTCTACTAGTTTCAGCTGGTTCCTGAATCAGGCAGTCGGTCTCTGTCAGCAAAAGTCAGTCTGGCCAGTTTATGTACACCCTTACTTCAATCCGCCGCCCCGATCCAAATCCCCATGAGAGAGTGAGACTAGTGATTGTTAGGTCCTGGGTTGCGGCGCATTCTAGCGAGTGTACTTGGAGGCCCTACTATCGAATGATAGCCTTCGTCGATACTTGGTTCCCCCTGCCTGCCAGCGCTTTGACGCGAAGATTCCCATAGGACAGACCATTGCGTCCGACTCCAACCATCTTGTTTGCTTGCCAATTGTGGGAAAGGGGAAAAGACCACATAGCCCCTCTCCCCCATCTGTTGATTTAGACTATGTTGTTGTTCCCATTCCCACCGGGGCCCTATCCGTATGGGTGCTTCGTCTCCCCACGCCCTAAGAGCATCCCAAGTGTTAATGTCGACCGTCGTCCCACCATGCTCTGTGCCTTCCTCCCAGAGAGGCTTTGTTGATGCGACCTTGGTGGCCGAAGTGACATGTCTCGATGGCACGGTGGGGAAAATGGGCGACGTTCTCAACAAGATAACTATAGGTGTTGCTAGCGATAGTGGGGAGGTTGCCGAGAAGGCCCCAAAGGGTCTTCAGACGATCGAGTTGTGTGGTAGTGCCGAACATGTGCACAGAGCATAGGAGAAAGCCAAGGTGCTACTCACCGAGGTAAACTTTGCTTGATCACCACTTCATTCGTGCGTTTCTTTTCTTCTCCCCTTTCCCTTTTTTTTTTAACTCAACTTTTGCTTTAGGGATTGAGGCGCCTGGCTGCCTTCTTCGTGGGCAACCTAGCGATGCTAGGGAGAGAGAATCGCGACCTTCACTCCCTAGTCCACACTTCCACGGAACATGTTGCCTTCGAGCAGGAACAGAGAGAGGCAGTTGAAGGGGCCCTGGCCGACCTAGTCAGATCCCAAGGGGAGGTTGGTCTACTTAGCATCGAGGCCTCACTAGCTAGCGAGGCTAGGGACATGCTGCCGCAGTCTCTAGATCAGTGCCAGTTGGAATTGGAGCAGTTGCAGGTTGATGTTTCGGAGCTTCGTCGGCAGCGGGATATTGATGGTCGGTAGGTCAAGTGGCTTGAATCCAAACTCCAAGAAGCCAATGAGTCGCTAGCAGCGAAGAGACAAAAACTAAATGACTAGAAGTAACGAAGATTGGACGCAAAGACCACCCTGTCTGTGAACCAGCTAACACTCATGGGCCGAGAAGCGACCGTCAGCAGCCTGCGCAACATTTTGTCTTTTGTCTGAAGGGTATGGAATGATGCATGGAAGTTTGGCTACGAGGAAGGCCTGGAGCAGATGAAGACCTTCCTCCTCCAGAACCCCCAGCGTGACCTTCGGACCGTGCGCGTATGTGACTTCTGCCCGCTCAAAGTGTCCTTGCGACGACGCTACCTACTCAGGGCGGGCCTAATCCCGAGCAACCTTGGTGATGGCTTTGTTGAAAATGAACCCGCCTCATGAGAGCAGACTCATCGGGCGAATTTCCTTGCATATTCCTCATCATTGGGATTTTGGGCCTCATGTTCTCATTTTTGCCCTATTTGCTTACCATGCTTCAACCCCACCATCATCTTCCATGGTTGGTGGCCTAAATTGAAGGTTTAGAGGTTGCCGCATTGGGACCAAGTCAGATTTATGGAGGCGGAGCTTCTGCACAGGTTTCTTGCCAATCCTCTGTTGTTGGATTCCGCACCATGCGCCCACTGTACAACTCGATTAACTACCACGTAATATCCCTATTGAATTTCCTCGAGCATTACTAGCACGCCATAATGATGGTAGTCCTCGACCCTCGTTGCATCCGTAATTTTGACTCAATCGAACTTGGTTGTCTTAGTGCGACTCCATGATTCTGTGGTCGTTGCTTTTAGCCGCTAAGCCAGTCTTGGTAAGGTTTACAGTTCCAGACCCATCCCAAGACTTCTCCCCTGTATGTGTATGCATGAAGTAGATGGCACATTTGGAGGTTTATCAGAATGTGCAAGCTTCCTTCCGTATTATGGCAGAGTTAATAAAATGATTTTGTACGCTCGACTGTGTACTTCTCGCATATTGCTCCCAGTTTTTCCTGCAGTGTTGTTTATGTGCCTTGCTTACTGTATTGCTTCCGTATTTTTCCCTTTTGTGTTGTTCCCGTGCTTTGCTTGCTATATTTCTTCTCACATTTTCCGCTACTCTCCCCTTTTTTCCTTTTTTTTTTGTAACCTTGCATTAAGTAATAAAGTAAATATGTGTATCCGATTGTACCTTCTCAATATGTTCTTTGCTTGCCGACGCTTTGTGCGGCTTCTCTTCTCGACATTTTGCTTCTTTTTCTTGGAGCTTCCCTTCTTCGGGTAGTCGTAAGACTCAAACCCGCACTCCATTAAGGAGAGGTCAGGCTACCTCAAGCTAGCCTGCTCCTTTTTCTCCCCCAAGGAGGTAACTTCTTCGGGCTACTAGTAGAGCAACCCGCTTCTTTGCCGTGATGGGAGTCGAAGTAATCTATTCAGGTGGGCCATGTGCCAGTCCCGCTCTCCACTATTAGAGGGGTATGGCCACCCTTGGGCCGACCTTGCCCTTCTTGGCCCCGTAAGGAGGTAGGTTGTTCGGACAATTTGTAACTGGATATGTTCTACTCTTTGACATCACAGGGAAGGGTAATACTTTGAGCTAGGTCGGTGCTAGACTCACTCTTTACTCGCAGTAGAGGTCGGGTAAGTAATCGAGAGGGCCGTATGCCGGTCCTGCTTTCCTTCGCGGGAGGGTAAGGCCACTCTCGGGTTGACCTTTCCCTATTGTGTCGGCGGGGAGGTAAGTTTTCGGGCAGTTTATTCCTATACCCACTACCGCCTGTTGACACTTACGAGGAAGGTAAAAATTTCTAACGTCGGGTAGTTGGGGACTAACCCGCACTCTGTCGTGGGAGGGATAAGGCAACCTTAAGGCCTACCTTTCCCTATGGTATCCCGCAGGGAGGTAAGTTCGGGCAGCAGTTGACTGACCGTTCCTTTACCATGAGGGGGGTTGAGGTAAATTATTCTGGCCACTTAAAGGCTGGTCCACTCTGTAATACCCTGCTCCTTCCTTTCTTCTGACGTAAGCAATTACGTCAGATGCGTCAGCCTACCCACTCCTCTCTTTAGTGTCTAAGAGCCCTGTTACGCGTGCCAAACCCCGATGGCGTGTTTTTAAAAGATACTACGTAATTTATAAAGCTATCTTTGTGTTTTAAAGTAATGTGTATTTTTAAATGGAAGATTCCTATTACTATTTAAATAAAAAATATTTTAAATAATTCAATTATAATATCTTTGAAGAGCTCCAAAAATATTATAATTATAGGGAATCATTTTATATAAATGATTCCAGTTATTTAAAATATTAGATGATTTAAATAATGATGGAATTTTTATTAATTTAATAGTTTTACTCTTTTAAATATTTTAAGTAAGACTTCATCATTTTATAAATGATGAAGGAATATTATTTTAAATAATATTCTATTTTAATTCCTCTCAGTGCTTTTAAATAAGTTAGCTTTTACGCATTTTCAATCAGTATTTAAGGGTCATCGTAGACCATTTTATAGACCTCCAGATGTCGGGTTTTAGGATAAAACCCCTGCCCCTCTCTCTTTTCTCCCTCACTTTTCCCCAGCCCTCTCTCTCTCCTTCCTCTCTCCTTCGGATTGCACTGCACGATACATCCCCCCTCTCTCGCCCGAACTGCTCCTCAACCTAGCCCGGCGCCGCCGTGCGCTGCCGTGCCTCACGACCACCACCACCGGCCTCCTCTCCCTCCGGCGACTCTACCCACACCGGCCTTGCACCCCCGAGCTCGGTCTTCCTCTCCCCCGGTAATGCATAGCCCGAATGGGCTTGGAAGCTACCGCGCCGCTGTGCGCCGTCCTCCGGTGCCACCATTCCCACGGTAGTCTCTCCTGCCACCGACTGGCCCCCTCCAGCCAGCCCAGCCTCTATCTCCCCGCCGACAGCCCCCATGCACGAGCTTAAGCTCCTCCACGCACGGGTTCACTGTGCGAGTCCGTAGCACCGCCGTGCGCGGCCATCTCGGCCACCAGACACCACCACGAGACTCCTAAGGTCTCCCCCTTCCTCCTCTAGTAAACCCATGACCGGTAGACCCCTCCTCCACCTCCCGGTGTCTCCCGCTCTCACGCACGGGTTAAGCCTGATCCGCCGCCATGCGCCGCCACCCACGGTGAGTGGCCACCCTAGCCGGCACCTTTAGGCCACCATGAAGCCAACCGGACCACCCTTGGCCTTGATCTGCCACCCACGGCCCCACACTCTCTCTCACTCTCCCACGGCTCCTCCTCCCTCACAGTGCAAGGGCCAGTCCTTTTTCACCACCACGGACCACCGTGCCGACCACCACCGAGCCTCCATGGCTCCACCAGTAACCTCTCCTAGCCTAGCCCAAGCCTAAACCACCACTTTATGTGGTGGGTAATCACTGCACGTGATGGACAGTCACTGTGTGTGACTGACCACCACTGTACACGGCAAGATCCGCCGTGATACGCTCATTGTCATCATCATCAAGGCCAGCTTAGGCCCTTCCAAGACCATACCTAACTATCCAAACACTTAAACAGTCACTGTACACGGTGTAGCCACCCCATACGTTCCTCCGACGTATTCGCTGTGACGGTCAACGAGCGACGCACGGGTTATCCCATCGATGGTATAATTCTCTATCCCTCACTATTTATGTTAGATGTTAGCTAGTTGACTAGGTTGTGGACTGTGCTGCTAGTATTATAGGATTTCTATGTAGCATAATGGTGATGTAATGGGCTGTGATGTGAAGTGCTGGGCGTAGTTGGGAAGTGTGCTGTGTAGTATTGTGGACTGTGCTGTTGGTGTGGTGGACTGTGCTGTGTAGTGTTGTGGACTTTGCTGTGAAGTGTGGTTGTAGTGTATGTGCTGTAATAGTGACGTGGCGTAGTGCCGTGAGTGGAGTACACATAGAGTGTACTCCATGTGGTGGATTGATGATCGTATGACATATGTGCTGTATTGGTGACATGGCGGAGTGTTGTGAATGGAGTACATGTAGGATGTACTCCATGTGGTGAGACGATACACCATACGGCGCGTGTGCCATAATGGTGATGTGATGTAGTGTCGTGGATGGAGTACACGTGGAATGTACTCCATGTCGTGAGATGATGCACCATATGGCGTGTGTGCCATAATGGTGACGTGGCAGAGTGTCATAAATGGAGTACACGTGGGGTGTACTCCATGTGGTGAGACGATACACCATATGGCGCGTGTGCCATAATGGTGATGTGACGTAGTGTCCTGGATGGAGTACACGTGGGATGTACTCCATGTCGTGAGATGACGCACCATATGGCGTGTGTGCCATAATGGTGATGTGGTGTAATGTTGTAAATGGAGTACATGTGGGGTGTACTCCATGTGGTGAGACAATACACCATATGGCGTGTGTGCCATAATGGTGACGTGACGGAGTGTTGTGAATGGAGTACACGAGGAGTGTACTCCATGTTGTGAGATGATGCACCGTATGGCGTATATGCCATAGCAGTGACGTGGCATAGTTCTGTGAATGGAGTACACAAGGAGTGTACTCCATGTTGTGAATGATGCACCGTATGGCGTTTATGCCACAGCGGTGACGTGGCGTAGTGTTGTGAATGGAGTATGCGTGAAGTGTACCCCATGTGGTAGATTGATGCACCGTATGGCGTGTATGCCATAATGATGACGTGGCGTAGTGTCATAAATGGAGTACGCTAGGAGTGTACTCCATGTTGTGAGACGACGCACCGTATGGCATGTATGCCATAGCGGTGACGTGACGTAGTTCTGTGAATGGAGTATACGCGGGGTATACTCCATGTGGTGAGACGATACACTATATGGCGTATATGTCATAACAGTGATGTGTTGTAGTGACGTAATGGAGTACACGTAGAGTGTACTCCATGTGATGGGATGGTGCATCATACGGCGTGTGCGCCGTAGTGGAGATGTGGCGTAGTATTGTGAAGGGAGTATGCATGGAGTATACTCCCCGAGGTGCAGCGATACACCGTATGGCGTGTCGTAAAGATAATGGTGGTTATGTAGTTGTTAGGGAAAGCACTTTGTGTATGGTGTCGAGAACTGTGGAACAGTGCCTCGAAATGGCTGTAGTCCAAGGCGACGGGTGTCGTCATGTGATTGGCTTATAGCCGGGAATAAGTGCGAAGTGGCTAAGAAGTATCAGAGCAGTGCAGCGGAAGCATGATTGAGCAACGTCATAAAGTGGCGTGGCCCATCATGGAGTTGCGATGTGATGACCTAAGATGTATGTGAGCTGATGTGACAAGGTCACGGTGTAGCTTGGGACAGTCTCGAGCTATATGGCGTGACGTAAGGTGTAGTTATGAACAAAGTCTCATCAGCTAAGTGTTGGGATGAACTGTCATGAGGTTCGGGTAGCACGGAGAGTCGTGCTAGCCGGGTAAGAGAAGGATGGTATCGGGGTATGGCGCTTGTCCATACGGCCCGATGACCAATGTAAGATATGTTGGTCTTAGATGATAAATGGGTAAGGTATGTGTATGGTCTGGTTAGACGCATGTGTCGGATGGATTTACTGTATATAATGGGTAATCTGTCATAGTATGATGACATGGTACTTAAGCCTCGGAATGGCTTAGAGCCATGTAATGTGTATAGATGGTCATGAGAAGTAGAGTGAGTTAAGATACATGAAGGTAATGATGAACGTACTGCCCCAGAATGGGATGCGCGACTTAGTAGGTCTAAGTCATGCGTCGGAATGTGGTTAATAAGAAGAACAGGACGAATGTCCTAGTGTCTTAATTCTAAGCTGAATCATGAGTTAATCCTAGTGAATAAGCACTCAAAGTAGAATGTCAAGGTTGAAGGAAGTAAAGACCGGAATGGGTCTCTAAGGGTTTTATCATAATAAAAGACGTGAAAGAGCACGGGATAGAAAGAGAGTGTTTTAAGTAAAGCATAGCTCTATTTCTAGTCAGTTGCTTATGCACTAGATACAGAATAACGTTAAGGTTATGTATGCATGTAGGTTGCCATCTGACACGCGCATGAATGGACTGTACGGTATGAATGGACTATATGGTATGAAAGTAGCATGGAATCCAGGTAAGTGTTACGTTCATACTCTTCTAGAGTTTTCTAAAGATAAGAAAGAGAAAAATGAATGATTTTCCATATGAAAACGAAGAAAAGAAATGGTCTCCCCTTTTCGAGGGCAGACGTTTTACCAAAAGAAGAACGAAAAGTAACGTATTTAAAGTATAAGTATGTACGGCCTCCTTTTGCAGCCCCTGTTTACGCACCCAAAAGTATTAACTGTATGCATGTGAATGGATGACTATACGTAGTATCTATTGTATGTATTTTCAAAGAAAAAACATAGAACGGAAATATGTTTTTCGGGCTCTCGCCCCAAACGAATGTTTTCTCACGAAATGTATGTTTTCTCACGGAAAGAAATTTTCTCATGAAAGTATGAAATGAAATGAAAAGAAAGGAAATGCATGCTCGTGCACATGAAATGAATGAAAGATGCGGCTCTCCAGAGCCGCCATGAAGGAATGAACGTAAGAAAGAATGAAAGCAAAGCATAAGCATGTATGAATGTATGAAAATACGTAACGGCCACAAAAAATGAATGAACGAGGTACCCAAATGAATGAATGGGCAGATTGCAATGCCGGGTGGTAGTATCTGGTAGTGCACCCAGTGCTGCATCCCTGATAGAATGGGGTTCCAACCCATGGCCACGGGCGAATCCATTGGCCATAGGGCCGCTAACCTAGCACACGGGGCGTAATAGTGTGCACTGGCCTATGGAAATGATAAGAAAAGAATGTATAAATGCATGGCATTCTTTAAGAAATGAAGGCAGTAATGAGGGAAAGTTTTACTAAAAGAAAAGCACGTTTTAAATATGAAAACCTCCGTCTACTGATGTTTACGGACGAAAGCATGTATGCATGTATGTATAGTATGTATGGAATAATGAATGCATGACTGAAAACCTATATTTTTATATTTTAACGGTATGAAGTAATGCTTATTGAGTATTCGACTCATTTTAGTTTTTATGTGTGTCCCTCCCCCCACAAGAACTGAATGAGCATTACGCTCAGGAGAGACACAGCCAAAAGGAGAATGGCACGGAAGTCTAGGCATGATGGTTTTAAATGTAAGAAATGCCTTTTTATTTTAAAAATTTATATTTTCCACTATTTTAAACCCCAAGCCTCTTTTATTATAAAAGCACATTTTATTTTATAACGTAGAGTCTTGCACCCTGGGAAGGACAGTGAAAGATTTTAAATTGGACGGTAATTCCCGTCGTATTTTCTAAAATATTTTGTAAAAATACCCACCACGAGGATGGGCGTTACACACTCTCCCAGACGAGGCTCACCTATCATCCTTCATGGGGAGGTAATCTGTTCAGGTAGTCTGTTACTAGACCCACTCCCTGCCAGTTAACATCATAGGGAAGGGTAAGTTTGGGGTCAGACTAGCGTTGATCCCACACTTTTGGGTTACGTTCTGCAACATAAAAACTATGACAAGGGAGTTGGCTTAGCAGTAATATTTTCGCATGTGCTCGATGTTCCATAGGTGTGGTAGCTTGTTTTCTTGGGAGTTTTTAAGGCAATAGGAACCTGATCGACTCATGGCGATGACCACGTAGGGGCCCTCCCAATGAGGACCCATTTTCCCCTTATCCCACGTTGTCGTTCCAATTTCTTTAAGTACTAGCTCCCCTACTTGGAATGTCCTCGGCCGCATGCCCTTGTTAAAATACCTCTCAACCCTTCTTTTATTGAATGCAGCTTTTATCTCTGCTTCTAGACGTACTTCCTCCAGCATGTCCAGCTGTTCTTCCAGTCGTCTGTCGTTGGATTCTTGCACCCTATACGTAGGGAGTCTGACTTCTACCGGCAGCATTGCCTTATGCCCGTAGTTGAGAGTGAAGGGGGTCTCCCCAGTCTGTGTTTTTACCATAACTCGATAGGCCTAAAGCACGGCGGGGAGCTCCTCAGCCCATGTGCCCTTTCGGTCGTCGAGTCGTTTCTTCAGTAGTCCAATCAGCATTTTGTTAGTTGTTTCGACTTGTCCATTGGATTGTCTGTGCTCGAGGGATGAGTATTGAAATTTGATCCCCAAGTCTCAGCTCTAGTTTCTGTAAGTGGGACGCTAAACCTGCAAATTACCGATTTCCATAGGAATCACATAATATTGCATGCAGTGATGGTGGCTAAAGCCTCTACCTCGACCCATTTAGTGAAGTAGTCGACCGCTACCACTACAAATTTGACCCCTCCCTTTCCCATGGGAAGGAGACAAACTAGGTCGACTCCCCATTGGGCAAATGGCCAGGGTGAGGTGATCGACACCAGCTTCTTCAACGGGTAACAGGGAATTTGGGTGTATTCTTAACATTTATGACACTTCCACGCATAGCTTTTGTCTAGGAGAGTTTGGGGCCAATAGTAACCTGCTCTAATCACTTTTCTAGCTAATGCCTATCCTCCTGAATGGTTCCCACAGATACCCGCGTGTATTTCTGCTAATACGTATTGTGCTTCCTCCAGGGAGATGCATCTTAAAAGTGCGGCTGAGTGACCCTGCTGGTACAAGACTCCATCCATCATGGTGTAGCATGCCAGTCTATTTCTGATCTTTCACGCCTCCTGCTCTTCTTTAGGTGTCACACTGGTATCCAAATATTTGACTATATTTGCTGCCCAGTCTGAGACCCCGGGCTGTATAGTCATGATTTCAATCCCGACAGTGGGCACCTCTACTGTCTTAACCACCGTATTATCCAGCAGGGTTGAGTCTTCCTACTCGGATGCTGCATGTGCCAATTTGTCTGCCTTTTGATTTTTCGTACTCGATACTTGCTGAATTTGAAAATACTAGAAGTGAAGCCGCTCTGCTCCCACCAATGCGAGGTATCTCTTTAGCTTCTCGCTCTTGACGGCAAACTCTCCCAACACTTGGTTCACCACCACTTGGGAGTTGGCCCATACCTTGATTTTGGTGGCTCCCAGGGCTTTGGCCACCTACAATCCCGCGAGCAGCACCTCATACTCTGCTTTATTGTTCATTGTCTTAAAGGCCAGTTTAACAGCGTAATTGTGATCTTCCCCTCCAAGGGTCATGATGTGCAACCCAACTCCTCCCCCTGTCCGACAAGACGAGCCATCGACAAATACTTGCCAGGGTCTTGTAAGGCACGTACCACTGTCCACAATTGGGAAACCTATAAACTCGACAACAAAGTCTGTCAACACTTGCCCCTTCAGGGTGGTGCTAGGAGCATATTCGATATCAAACTCGCTCCATTCCAGTACCTAGTTCATGAAATGAACCTGAGGCGTCTGGCCGCTGTAATACCTTCTTCATAAGGGTCTATGTGAGGACTCGTACAAGGTGAGCTTATAAGTAGGAGTGTAACTTCCGCATGGTTGCTACTAATGTGAAGGCTAACTGCTCTATGTGGGGGTATTAGGCTTCGGCTCCTTGATAGGCCCTACTGACATAGTATACGGGCTTTTGGATCCCACCTTCCTCACACACCAGTACCGAGGAAGCCACTTGGGGGTAAAATGGCCAAGTATAGGGTAAGCGTTTCCCCACACCTAGGTTGGCTAAGCAGCGAAGGTTTCGTGAGGTTTTCCTTGAGGGCTCTGAACACCTAGTCACACTCGTCGTCCCACACCTTTGCTTTTCGCAAGACTTTGAAGAAAGGCAATCATTTGTTGGTCGATCTCGAGACAAACCTGCTAAGTGCGGCTATCCGCCCAGCTAACCTCTGCACCTCATTCATGCTTCGAGGTGGAGCCATGATGAGGATAGCATCTACCTTCTCAGGATTGGCTTCAATACCTCGCTCGAACACCATGAACCCCAAGAATTTTCCCTACCCAACACCAAATGAGCACTTTGCTGGATTCAGCTTCATCTGATATTACCGCAATGTTTCAAATCCTCCCTTAGGTCGTCCAGATGTTGTCTTAAGGTCCCACTTTTGACCAATAGGTTTTCCAAGTAGACTTCCATATTCCGCCTTATTTGGTATTTGAACATTCAATTGACTAGCCTTTGGTAGGTGGCTCCCGCATTCCTTAGCCCGAACGAGATCACCTTGTAGCAGTATAGACCTTGGTCCGTGATGAATGAGGTATTCTCCTTGTCTTCAGGCTTCGTGCGAATTTGGTTGTATTCGGAATAGGAGTTCATGAAGCTAAGTATGCGATGACCCGCCATTGAGTCGACGATGAGGTCAATCTAGGGGAGCGGGAAGCTATCCTTAAGGCAAGCTTTGTTGAGGTTGGTGAAATCAACTCACATCCACCATTTGCCACTCGACTTCTTAACCAACACCTCATTCCACATCCACTCTGGGTAGTGGGCTTCCTGGGTAAACCCCGCCCTCAATAGGCTGTCCACTTCTTCAGCTATAGCGGTGTTCTTCTCCGCGATGATGCTTTGACGCTTCTACCACACTTGTAATACCCTGCTCCTTCTTTCCTTCTGATGTAAGCAATTACGTCTGATGTGATAGCCTGCCCACTTCTCTCTAGTGTCTAAGAGCCCTGTTATGCGTGTCAGACTTCGATGTTGTGTTTTAAAAGATATTATGTAATTTATAAAGCTAGTTTTGTATTTTAAATTTATGTGTATTTTAAATGGAAGATCCCCATTGTTATTTAACTAAGTAATATATTAAATAACTCAATTATAATATCTTTGAAGTGCTCCAAAAATATTATAATTGTGGGAATCATTTTATATAAATGATTCCAGTTATTTAAAATATTACATGATTTAAATAATGACGGAATTTTTAATTACTTTAATGGTTTTATTCCCTTAAATATTTTAAGTAAGACTTCATCATTTTATAAATGATGAAAAAATATTATTTTAAATAATATTCTATCTTAATTCCTCTTAATGCTTTTAATTAAGTTATTGTTTACGTATTTTCAAATCAGTATTTAAGGGTCATCGTTAGATCATTTTATTGATCTCCAGACGTCGGGTTTTAGGATAAAACCCCAGCCCTCTCTCTTTCTCCCTCACTTTTCCCCAGCTCTCTCTATTTCCTCCCTTTCTCCCTCTCGGCTTGCCCAGTACGCAGTACCCACGTCCGAGTCCTCCAGCCCTCAGCCCGGCGCCACCGTGCGCCGGTGAGCCTCATCGCCCCTTCCACCTGCACCGCCTCCCTCCGGCGAGCTCCCCTACACTGGTCTCCCTTGCCCACGCTCTCTCCTCCTCTCTCTCGGTTGTGCACAGCCCCGTATGGGCTTAGTAGTTACTGCGCCGCCGTACACCGCCACCCACGGCGTGTGACCGCCACCTTCCGCCTCCTCAAGGCCACCACAAGCCCTTCCAAGACCACACCTAACTATCCAAATGCCTAAACAATCACCGTACGAGGTGTAGCCACCCTGTACGTTCCTTCCGACGTTATCGCTGTGACGGCTAGCGAGCAACGCACGGGTTATCCCGTCGATGGTATAACTCTCTATCTCTCGTTATTTATATTAGATGCTAGCTAGTTGACTAGGTTGCGGATTGTGCTGTTAGTATTGTGGAGTAGCTGTGTAGTATTGTGATGTGATGGACTGTGATGGGCTGTGACAGGCTGTGACGTGAAGTGTTGGGCGTAGTTAGGAAGTGTGTTGTGTAGTGTTGTAGGCTATGCTGTAGTAGTGACGTGGCTGTAATCTAAGGTGACAGGTGTCGCCGTGTAGTCGGCCTATGGCCGGGAGTAAGTGCGAAATGGCTAAAAAGTATCAGAGTGGTGCAGCGGAAACATGACTGGGCAACGTCATGAAATGACGTGGTCAATCATGGAGTTGTGCTGTGATGACCTAATATGTATGTGAGGTGACGTAACAAGGTCACGGTATAGCTTGAGAATAGTCTCGAGCTATATGGCGTGACGTAAAGTGTAGTTATGCATGAAGTCTTATAGTGTCAAGTGTTGGGATAAACTGTCTAAAGGGACGGGTAGCACGAAAAGTCATGCTAGCCGGGTAAGAGAAGATTGGTATCGGAGTATGGTGCTTGTCCATACAACCCGATGACCAATGTAAGGTATGTTAGTCTTAAATGATAAAGGAGTAAAGTACGTGTGTAATCTAGTTAGACACACGTGCTAGACGGATTCACCATATGTAATGGGTAATCTGTCCTAAGTATGGTTACGCGGCTTAGAGCCGTGTGATGTGTATGAATGGTCATGAGAATTAGAGTGAGCTAAGATAAATAAAGGTAATGATGAATGTACTGTCTAAAAATGGGATGCATGACTTAGTAGGTCTAAGTCATGTATCGAAAAGTGGTTAATAAGAAGAACAAGGCGAAGGTCCTAATGTTTTAATCCTAAGGTGAATCATGAGTTCACCCTAGTGAGTAAGCACTCGAAGTAGAACATAAGGTTGAAAGAAGTAGTGACCGTAAATGGGTCCCCGAAGGTTTTATCATAGTACGGGATACGTAAGAGCATGAGATAGAAGGAGAGTGTTCTAAGTGAAGCATAACTCTATTTCTAGTTCAATTGCTTATGCACTAGATAGAGAATGACGTTAAGGTTATGTATGCATGTAGGTTGCCATCTGACACGCGCATGAATGGACTGTATGGTATGAAAGTAGCATGGAGTCCAGGTAAGTATTATGTTCATACTCTTCTAGAGTTTTTTAAAGATAAGAAAAAAAAATGAAAAGCTTTCCCTTTTGAAAACGAAGAAAAGAAATGCTCTCCCTTTCGAAGAGCAAACGTTTTATAAAAAATAAGAAAGGCACGAATAACATTTTTAAAGTATAAGTATGTACGGCCCTCTTTGGCAGCCCCTGTTCATGCACCCCAAAGTATTAATTGTACGCATGTGAATAGATGATTATACGTTGTATCTATGGTATGTATTTTTAAAGAAAATACATAGCGCGAAAAGACGATTTTCGGGCTCTCGCCCCAAACAACGCTTTCACATGAAACGGGTACCCAAATGAATGAATGGGTAGATTGCAATGCCGGGTAGTAGTATCTGGTAGTGCACCCAGTGCTGCATCCCTGACGGAATGGGATTCCAACCCGTGGCCACGGGCGAATCCATTGGCCATAAGGCTGTTAACCCTAGCATGCGGGGTGTAACAGTGTGCACTGGCCTATGAAAGCGAAAAGAAAAAAATGTATGAGTGCATGACATTCTTTAAGAAATGAAGGTAGTAACGAGGGAACGTTTTAAAGAAAAGAAAAGCATGTTTAAAGATGAAAACCCTTGTCCACTGATGTTTGCAAATGAAAGCATGTATGCATGTACGTATAGTATGTATAGAATGATAAATGCATGACTGAAAACCTACGTTGCTATATTTTAACGGTATGAAGTAATGCTTACTAAGTATTCAACTCATTTTAATTTTTATGCGTGCCCCTCCCCCCCACAGGAACTGAATGAGCAGTAAACTTTAGGACAGACACGGCCAAAGAGGAAGAGCACGAAGGTCTAGGCATGAGAGTTTTAAATGTATAAAGGGCCTTTTATTTTAAAAATTTATATTTTCCACTCTTTTAATCCGTAAACCTCTTTTATTATAAAAACACATTTTATTTTATAATGTAGAGTCTTGCACTTTGGGAATGACAGTAAAATATTTTAAATCGAACGGTAATTCCCGTCTTCTTTTCTAAAATATTTTATAAAAAGACCCACCTCAAGGACGGGCGTTACAACACTCCTCAGGTTTTTAGGTCTATATTTAAAGTGTGATGTGTGATCTCGGGAGCTATCCCGAGCATGTCTCCATGGTCCCATGCAAATACATCCATGTGCTCAGCGAGGAGTTGTCGCATGGCGTCTCGAGCTTCCTGCACCATTCACCCACCGATCGTCGTCATGGCTTCTTGCCAACTCGGGTGGAGGATGACAAGTTCCAGCGGCCCGATTGGCTCAACCTTTCGGAGCTCTCGCTCATCTCGAATTTCGCTCGCAACCTCCACACGATCAGAGACCACAAAAAAAATTGCAGTGGCCTTCTGCCGCCGCAATTTTTTTTGTTCCCACGCATCTAGTTCTCCATCTGCCATACTTTCCCCTCTCAAGTTGGTTCAGTGATCCCTTGAGTTACCTGGAATGGGTTACCTCAGATGCACGAAGGACAAATAAGATCTATCACGATCCCACAGACGGCGCCACTATTGATGTCGTGTTTCGCACATCCTTGAACTAGGTTCCAACAACTCAAGTTTTCACGACAGACCCTGCAAAGAGAATGATGAATACGGCTTGCGAGGGTGGCCTAAGGGCAAAGGAGCCTCTGATGCCAAAATCAGTAAATTTTTTTTGGAGTGTAATAAATAAGTAAGGAAACTTAAAGACTAGATAGTTTTCTTGTATCTAGGACCAACTATTTATACCAAAAGCTTGGTGAGCAGATCAAGCCTGTTGCTTTAAGAAATGAAGTCCTTTCACTATTCTCTCTGTCAGAATCCTTAAATGCGGCGGGGCTCCGTGTCGGTTTCATGATTGCAAGTGTGACTTGACTTTCATCGTCATTAATATGAGGCAGTTTCTTGATCCTCAACTTGGCTTATAGGAGCCGTAGATACTCTGATGCCGATGGATCGAGGGTCCTCTGCATTTTCTACGTATCCCACGTATTTTCAGTTCTCAAGGGAGGTCGTCGATGTGTTAAGTTGAGATGTCTTGTCGACCAAACGGCACTCCTTCCCGATTGACAATCTGCTCCTTGTCCATATTAGATCCCCATTGGAATTTTTGGTTGAGGTCCTGTGGACCTTTCTTGAGAGGGAAAAGTTCCACTCACGTTTAAGAAAAATTGTTGAGCTTCCAAAGTCCAGAAGTAGTCATGATCAAATTTCATAGAGCTCTAGTTAAACAAAAATTATTTTTTTCCGAAAAAGAAAACATTTAGAACAAATAAAAAATACATTTTTTGCGGACGTAAAAGAGCTCTGCTCTCTGCCACCCTCTGTCACCGTCTCATCTTCGTCTTGTGACATCGTCGCTCTCTCTCTCTCTCTCACTGATAGGTACGACTCAGAGATTACGAACCGGAAAATGTATTTATGATCTACCTCCCACGGTTGGAAATCAAAAGATAGAAAGAAAAGAGACAATTTTTTACTAAATTTGGGTGCGGAGCAATCTACAGTACAAATAGTTCGCAAGGACTAGACAATAATGCCCACTTTTCTATACACCTATTAATTTCTTTCCACGTATCTATATAATGCGAATAGTTGATATAATAACTGTTATACGTTCTACAAAATAACTGACCTTGGACGTGCAATTAACTGTCTACCACTACACACAGTAACTCTTTGAGAATTTGCTTGAGGCCGATGGGGTTCAAGGTTCGAACTTCGGGTCTTATTTGCTCCGAAAGTTGTCTCTTCTCCATACCATAAATGGGTTATTTAAATTTTAGACGTTAAAGTGATTATGAAATAGAGAATTCCTCTCTCTCTCTCACTCTGCCTTGGTTTCTTTGCCTCTCCACAAGATGTGAAAAAAAAAAAAATCCCCAGATTTCGTTGTATTGCAAAATGGAAGAAGTTCAACCAGATGAAGAGAAAGGATTATGTTTTTTAATGAAACAATGGTGCTATTTTGTAAGCAGTTCAGTTGTGCTGATCCCAGCCTTTCTAGTTTCTATGCCCATGACTGAATCCCGCATTGATGAGAAGAAGGAAAATTCGGTACTTTATAATACCACAAGGAGGATCGGCTTATTGCCGGGCTTGGCCACGCGAGCCTGCAACCCATGTGGGGGCAACAAAATCTTGGGAAGCTGGGTATGTTCCGTCCAGGTCGCGGCTCCAGAGGCTAATGCTGGCCCGCCCGTTCCAGAGAGACTGGGCCATGTGTAATATGTCTAAGGACCATAGGATCACGTGGCTCCTAGAGTGATGGGCCTATGGGGCAGAGGCAGACTGCTTTCACAGAACAGCGACCACCCCGCCCCGCTCGATGGAAGGACAAACGGGTCAGTGCCTTTCGAACCCAATAAAGATACCCAGCTGGACCATTAGTTTTTACTCTTTTTATATTTTGTAAGTTCAAGTTCATGTAACCCTACTAACCCGTTAACTGTTCAAACAAAAAAATTACATTCATTTTGTTTTATTTGACTAAAAAAAAATCATCTCTAATAAGATAATTATTTAAACTAAAATGATGTCTTATTATAAAATGAAATAACCTGATGAATGAAAAAGAAATGACTAAAACTAATGAAATAAAAAGAAAGGAATGGAAATAAAATGAGTGTTTTAATATATGAAGCCAAGTAACGGCCAATGATTAAATAAATGATAATACCAATGGACTAGCTAGATTTCCATATAAGCAGTACTGGTAGTGTACCCAATATTACCCTTGACTGAAAAGGATTTCCAACCTGTGGTCACTGGTAGAGTCCAGATCTAAAAACTAAGTAATGACCAATAAATGTTGGTACCATTTGACTAAGTAAATTGTAATGTCGGATAAGTAGTCTTAGTAGTACACCCAGTATTACTCCCTAACTGAAAGGAATTTCCAACATGTGGCCACAGGTTGAGTCTAGGTCTAAAAAACTAGTATCCCTAACACACAAGAGCATAACAGTGTATACGGGTCAATGAAAAGTGATAACAATTAAATTGAATGTTGTGAAATCGATTAGCTCTTTATGAAGGAATATACAAAGTATGAGAAATGATATTTTTAAAGAAAAAACCTAGTTTGTAATGTTTTCAAAGAAAAAAATGCTTTATGAAAAGGATTCACAACCTGTGGTCACTGGTAGAGTCCAGGTCTAAAAACTAAGTAATGGCCAATAAATGTTGATACCACTAGACTAAGTAAATTGTAATGTCGGGTAAGTAGTTTTAGTAGTACACCTAGTATTACCCCCTAACTGAAAGGAATTCCCAACCTGTGGCCACAGGTTGAGTCTAGGTCTAAAAAACTAGTAACCCTAACACACAAGAGCATAACGGTGTGTACGGGTCAATGAAAAGTGATAACAATTAAATTGAATGTTGTGAAATCGATTAGCTCTTTATGAAGGAATATAAAAAGTATGAGAAATGATATTTTTAAAGAAAAAACCTAGTTTGTAATGTTTTCAAAGGAAAAAATGCTTTATGTAATGTAGGCAGAACCGTATAGGAATGAAGAATGTGTAAGTAAAGATCTATGTTAGTATATGTTTACAGTATGAAGTAATACTTACTGAATATTCGACTTATTTTATTTTTGTTGGCCCCACATAGGAATGAAATGAGAATGAAGCATCAAGACGAACATGGCTCAAGGTCAATGTGACAGAAGCCTAGACATGTTTTATGTAATATATGAACTCATATTTTGTAAAATGGATTTTGTAATTTAATTTAATGAATTTCTCTGCAAACTCTCTTTTAAATTTAAAAAACATATTTCAATTTTTAATTATAGAATCTTTTATATCCTAGAGAGGAAATAAATTTTTTTTAAAATTTTTATCATTTTATAAATATTTCTTAAAGCCCATCACGAGGACGAGCGTTATAATCTTGACCACTATCTTTGTAGTGCGTGTGCACATAACGCACACATGCACTATTTTTTATTGATTGTTTTCTCACTATCCTCCTTTTGGCACTCTCTCTCTTTCTCTCTCTCTCTCTCAATAATTAGTTATTAAAAAAATAAAAAATAAAATATCCACAAATACATCTCACAAACTAACGTGATTTCATATATATAATGTGTCAGATTGTAAATTTATTTTATAATAAAGTAAATATGAAGTATATTATCATCAAGACACATATGTTTGTAAGATTTTTTTATAGATCTAATGCTTCTGAAAACAAAAAGAAAAATGAAACAAGATACAACAGTTTTAGCTTTCTGGGAGATTTTTTTTTTATTTAGTTTTCTTTTTTCTTTAGACTTGGTTACATAGTTTTTTTTTTTTTTCTAAGCAAGCAAATATATTTTATTAGGAAAGATGATACAAGAGGAGGGTGTGGGGTTCTCCAGCAAACATCCAAATATAATAACAATAGTACAAAGTGATGGTTACATAGTTGTTGCACTTGTAACTTGTAAGTTATATAGAAAAAGAGAGCATACTCTCATCCCTTTATATCATTCTTCCCCTAATTAAGCGAAATTCCATTTTGAGCATTGTATGACAACAAATTAAATGTAGTACTAACAGTTACACATTTTACGCATGTCTCAACTCAAGTTTATGAATTATTTTCTTCTTCTTCTTCTTCTTCTTCTTCTTTTTATCTATACCTTTTTTTTTTTTTTTTTTTTTGGGTGTAACCAAATAGGAAGGCACTACTTAGCAATAGCAACAGCAAAATTAGCAATTTTTGGGTAACCAACCGTCACGTTCTGTGACAGGTTACCATGACATTTTGGTGACTTTTTTGCCACAAAAAAAAAAAAAAAAAAGGAAGAAGAAGAAGAAGATTTCGTGACAATTATCCATTTGTAATCACAAAAACCACTATCTGTTGTAGCGAATTTAGTGCCTAAATCAGAATAATCACTTCTACCGAAGTCTCCCTGCAAACCTTTTTATTTCTAATTTTAAGGGCAAATGGATTAGAGGAGAACTAATTTCAAAATCATCACAAGTTTAAATTTTAGGTTGATCAATAGTAAGTAGTCTAGTTTATCAAGCAATTGGTGTTACAAAGTACACATCAAATTACGTCAATTTGTGAGATTATTTTTGTATACTTAATCTATTTGTGGCTAAAGTATTTCTCCTTATAAATGCTGATCATGTAGGAACTTAATTTCATGACATGAGGATTAATCATTTGATTGCTAAAGAGAAAGAAAATTGATACATAAAAAACACCTAGACTACAACTTAGCATGGATGGCCACAAAAGTTAGAAAGTGCTCCTACATACAATTGTACACGCAAAAACCCCCCTTCATGGACTCCACCATGCACATGGCTCATCTTCTCATCACCTCCAGGCCTTTTAACTCATCAATTGATGGCCAATGAATTAGTTGTGACCTTCCCTTGCATCTTCCCTTCCCACGTGTGAATTTAATGTGCTCCCATGGCTCTGACACGTGCAATGGCTGGCTACGATTCACATGACTTATCTTCAAAGCAAGCTGGTTTCAGCAAGATCAGCCTATCAGAGACAACGTCATCCCAGATCTCCTTGAAAGCTTTGAAGATAACATCATGGTGGCAAGGAGAATTCAGCTTAAGAAAGCAATTAAGAAGCTCTTGGAGATCTTCTTTCGAGTATATCTCTTTCTGCAGGATCATCTGCAGCATGGAATGCCGGAAATCTTGATAAGGGTCGCTGGAATCCTTCTCGACGGCGATGCTGTTGATGATTTTTTGGCACGGTTTGGGATTCTTTGAACTCCTGATCAGATCGGTTTCGGCTTCAGAAATTGAGGTGGAAGTGAAATCTTCTTCGTCCATTGAAAGGCCGCCATTTCTGTCGCAGGAACTCGAGGAGGAAACGCAAGGCTTTGGGTTTTCGACAGGACTGATGGTGGTTTTTGGCTTCTGGGTTGGCTCATGTACATCTGAGGCTTTTGTCCTGCCACAGCCACACCCTGCATTGGATCCAAATATGGTTCTGAGAAGCTTTAATTTCTTGTTGGAAGACATCACAGAGAGAGACAGAGACAGAGACAGAGAGAGATGAACCCTTTTGCAGTATACCCTCCTAAAGGGTTAGAGATCAGAGAGAGAGAGAGATAAACGGTGCAGTTGTTAGGAGTCGTTTTCAGTACTAATGGCTTGTGGTTATAATAGGGAAGTGAAGATGATAAAGGGTGTGTTTTTGGGTTGGAGTCCACTTCTCTCTAATGTTGTTTGTTGAGAGTTTTATGGGTGCATTAGCAAAGATTACATATTAATATTTTAGCTTTGTTGGAATCATCGGGTACTGTATGTATGCATGTGACGATCCTCGACATCATGGGACCCTCACGATAATTAAGATTCTTTATTTATTTATTTATTTTGGATTTATGTTTATCTGACTTGAATAAACAATAATAATAATATACATTAATTAAAGAGGTCTATTTTAAATTAATCTTTAATAATTATAAAATCCCATTCGATTGCATATATATATATATATATATGGGAATTGTTTCGAAACAAATAAAAGAAATTAATGCAAGATATGTTTGTTATGATCTCAAATTTGAATTTTCAAAGCAAGCTGTTTCGATGGTTGAGGAAGGTATTAACTTATTAAGTGATGATGATGAAGGCTAGCTTTGAATTGATAGTAAAGTGGCGAAGGACTTCATGATGATAAATAGTTATTTAAGAAAATATATAGTTTTTATTTGTTTAAATGACACGCAAATCTTACTTCAATTAGAGTCAATTTATAACGTGATCAACAAATTTATTTAATTTAGGGAATTAATCATGAGGGAATTAATCATGTACGTAGATCAATCATTCAAGGATTGCTTAATTCAGATGCATTTTATTTTTTTTTTTAAAAACTTGGAGTGCAGTTAAATTAAAGAAAAAATCTAGTCATTCTTTTTCTCATCATCATCCCATGATATGGCATTAAATGATAAATTCACAAATAAAATATAATACATAGTCTCAAATCATCTAATGTCATGTCATGAGATGATGAGAATTTAGAATGATGAGTAGCATTACTCTTAATTAAAAGGCCTTTGACTAATTAATGATTTTTTTTTCAATTCTTCTAAAAGTGCCCATATATAGATCATTAGAAGAAATATTATATCTCTCTTCTCTGTTTGACAATTTTAAGATCCTTATGAAATTTAAACAACAAAAAAATGAAAAAAAAAATTGAGATTTATCTAGAGTAGGAAAGAGATAAATCCATGAAGCGGGCTCCATATTATTTACTTAATATAAAGATATTGAAAAAATTCATTTGGGTTTAGACCTTAATTAGATCAGTTGATCAATCAAAAACATTAAGGAATCCAAATCTGATTAGGATACATCTAATATTCAAATTCTGAATCTCAAGCTCCAAATTAAAAGAAAAAAGAAAAGGGTTTCAACAAGAACTTTCATCCATGGCTGACCCATTTTGGGCCATCAGAACCATATATATCAAATTAGAAGAAGAAGAAGAAGAAAGAAAAAGAAATAAACGTGTTTTTTCTTTTTACTCAATGATCAACACCCAAAATTTTAGGCTTTGGGAGAAAAAATTATAATCTAAACCTAGCAAAAGATTCGATAATGTAGCTTTCAAGAAAAAGAAAAGATTGGATAGCCACAATCAAGAACAAACAAGTATTGCATGCATGCATGCATGCTAGCTAGAAAATGTCTCATAAATGCACGATAGTTAGAACATTAATCTCAGTACATATCTGCATGATCATGATGTCCTCCACCCACATCATGATTAATAACTCCGAACACCCTGTCCAAAGCCTGCGTTATTGCCGTCATAACCTTCCTGTTGAAGAATCTAATACAAGCATTCACCGGAGGCCTTAACTCCTCCCAAACACGGGAAAAAATGCATCGAATGCTGGATGATGTTCCCGATACTGGTGTTGGCTGCAAATATGCCCAGGCAGCCCTCTGAACAAGAAAATTGCTAATAGGAATCTCATGAACAGATTGCATGCTCAAACCCCGTGGTGGCCGCCGCGGCAGCAGATCTTTCAGTGAAATATATGCCAATGGTGGCGGCGACTCTATGATCAGCTCCGAATTGGCAGCTACAAAGGCTGTGTCCTCCAACACCGTTCTTGGAAAGCTTCGGCATTGGAACAGCTTTCTAATGATGAGAGCCATAGAGCATGTCTTCTTCAGGAGTACTTCGAACTGAGTGATCGGGTATTGTTATGGGATTGATCAGGTGTTTATTTTATTGTTGGGGAGTTGGGAAATTTGAGGGGTACTTTTCAGATTCTGAATATATCCTCTCGAGTATATCTCTTCTAATTTGAGAAAGCAAGTCAACGTTTTGAATTCTGTTTTGTGCTTAGAATTGTAGCACAGGTAGATGACTGATTAGAAGTTACCAATGACTCTCAAATTCCGATTTTATTGTATATTCTGCGTATAAAAAGCACTAGAATCTCTCTGCAGCTTTTTCTTTTTGTTATCAGTGTTTCAGTTGAATTCCGTATGTTTCTGATATTTATATATATATATATATATATATATATATATTATATATGGGCAGTGCTAGCACCACCGGATCTCGACACTTTCCACCGATAAGGCAATTTCTCTTCTTCTTTTTTCTTTTTTTTTTATTTATTTTTTTAATCTCTCTAAACATTTACAAAAAAAAAAAAGAAAAAAAAATTCACAATTACATTTAAAAATACCTACTTAATCACTAAGTATAAATAAATTAGTAAACTCTGTAGGGAGAATCTGTCGATGACTTTAGCTTAATTTATGGTCAAAGATTTTGTTACATGGTCATTACATACTTTCTCTTTTATATATAGGATGTAGTTAATATATATTAGATAAATCATAAACTACAAGATTACTAAATAGAATTATTTTCTTGAAATTTAGATTTCTAACCTAAAGTAGATAGAAGTTACTGATAAATATTAAAAAGAAGGATATTGCTAGTGGGCCGCCCAACAGTTATCGTTGGCGTGCCCGCTAATGTATTTAAAATTTTTCTTTTTCTTCTATTTTCTTTTCAACATTTTTTTAACATTCTTAATAATTAAGAAAAAAATTCAAAAAATACATAACTTCATTAATAGCTACTTCTTTAACCATTAAATAAAAAAAATTAAAATAATCAAGCGGTAAGTTTGAGAGGCTCCACTAGCATTTTTCTAAAAGTTAGTCTACATGCAGTCCTCAAATAGGGACTGCTCATGCAAGTCCATACAATTATATTTTAAAAAAATTAAATTACAATAATATCCTTTTTAAAATGATTTTTTTTCCTTTTACCCTCATTCATCAATAGGACTACACACACAGTCCCTCCACTCAGGACTACAAATAAAATTACTTTTTTCCTAAAAAGAAATAGTCTAAGAATTTGTAAGCCCCGTAGACTCCTTTTGAAAATAATAGAGAAATCAGGGATCTACATGAAAAATAACTTTTTCACGATTAACCCCACCTTTTTCAAAGGTAGTGCACACCCTAAGACTGTACATAACATTAGGAGCGGCATTTCATGTTTGCGGATTGTATTTGTCTTTTGTCAAGTCGTGTGTGTTAGACTATATGGGTGATCAACCCGTTTAATTAAATGAGTCCAACCCTAAAATCCTAATACGACCCATATAAATAATAAATAATATAACATGACCCGATTAACCCGTTTAATAATTAACTTTTATTGAGTTAACATGGACACGACTCATTTAACTTGTTTCAACCCGTTTAACCCGCTTCAACTTGTTACATATAAATGGATTGACCTGAACCAAATATTTATTTTTTAACCCAATTAATATAATTTCATTACAATACAATGACAACTATATAAATCATTTACAATTACAACTGGATTCATGATAAAATAGTTTATTATCAATATCCAAATCAATAACATACAAGAAAATTAATATTTTCATAAAATAAAATTACATATAAACAAAAAAAATGTTAAATAGTAAGAAATATCAAGGAGTGAAATACTAATATTAATGTTACATCTCAACAAGAAAAAAGTCCTATAAAACTAGACATTTATAAAATTTGAAAATAAAATTTATTCGTATTATACATGTTGATTGTGAGTTTTGCGAGTTAACTTACAGTTGACCTATTTATTAATTATGTCTTATCAAGCCAACTTGTTTTAATCCAAACTCATTTATATCAATCTCCAACCCACTTAATTCGTATTGTGTTCATGTCGGATTCACGAGTCGTGCTATATGTTGCCACCCTTACTTAACATTAATAAAAATTAAAACACGACAAGATGTCTTATTATTGTTTGTAGTGAGTGACCTCTAAGCAGTAATGGATGAGTTTTTGCTCTAAGTTGTGAGATTGATAATCGACACAAGGTTTAAGCGAGTGGAACTACAACATATAAACCATTAATTGGGACTAGCTCAAAACTCATCGCAAATAGATCAGGCTAGCTCAAAACTACAGGCATGGTTCCACCTTGGGCTTTAACTGTGCCGGCCCTGAAACAAACCCCGTTTAAGACACTTCTCAAGGCCCATATAAACTTTGGTGTAAGAACCTTCAAATCTGCCTTCTCTCCTCGTATTGGAGGCATTCTCAACTTTGCCCTTCTATTCTCCCCTTGTTTCCACAATGGAAAGAATCCCCCTCCTTTACACTTATGTACAGGGACGAATTAATATTTTTTTAATTAATTTAATCTAAAGTTATGTAAAAATAAAAATAAAAGAGTATTAGATGTGAATTTCTTTAATACTAAATATGTTTTATTCTCCATAAATCATATATATGCTGACTGATTCATCATGTAAATTCAAAACTTTTAATTTGATTTATTATGTTGTATATATGTAATTAAAATAGTTTTGAATATCATAATATGATTTTTCATGGGTCCTTTTTTTTTTTTGCCTTTTATTTTGAAAACTTGAACTGGAATCCTGATTTTTAAAAAACCGTTCTGGCTCGGGTCTAACCCGGCTCGAGTTTGAAACTCAGGTTCTAGTCCGAGTATATCCAAGTGGACAGTCTTAATTCAAATTTGAAACTTCCTATATACTTATGCACGCTTTTAAATAATCTTTTAGTTTTTGTTATATACAAACTTTTATATATACTACGGACCCCTCTATATAAATCATGGCTTCATCCCCTGCTTGTGTAATCCTTATTAGTTAAAATTTGCTTATAAAAATGTGTGTTGTAGTGGTTCTGTTATTTTTGTCACTTGTAACCACAATTTTCAAGAGAGTTTGAGAAAGAGATCATGACCAAATTAATATTAATTTCCCCTAAATTAATATTATTATCATTATAAGGCCATCAACTACGTGTCTCACAACTACACCATTCATACATGTGATGCAAGGTGGTGTTAGACCCTAAGGTATGGAGTTTATTTATGGTTATATGAATTTAGTCTTTATGTTAAAAAAATTGGACACAAACCTTACTTAAAATTAATATTTCTTTTATCTTCCTCTCGGCATAAGTCTTACTTGATATCAATAAATCTTTATCAAATTAAAATCCCTAAAGTTTGTAGCTAAAATTTATTAGAGAAAAATCATAAGAGTTTGTTTTTTATGAAATCTCTTTATGGATGTACCACTTCTCCTTTAAAGTAATGCTAGGGTGCCGTCCAAGAGTTACCGCTGGGCGTGCCCCCTAGGCCAAATTCTCCTTTTCAATTTTTTTCCTTTTACTTATTCATATTTTTTTAATATTTTTAAATATTTTTAAAAAAATATCAATATACTAATAGTCAATTCCTTAATCAGTAAGTAAAAAAAATAAATATAAAAAAAATAAATAAATATATAAACGGTCAAAATGAATTGACAAAATTAGACAACATAGTAACATTACTCTCTCCTTTATCAAGTCTCAAGATTTTACAGCATCAAAATTCATCACTTTAAAATGAATTCATTAGCCTAAAATACTAAGATAGTAAATATTGATAAATAAATGAGTTGGGCCGGACCAAGCCCATCACTAGCACACACCGATTGCAAATGACTGACCCTATACAGCTCTGCTCGGTGCGGTTTGCTTGGTTCACACATAAATCTCTTCTTCCCTCCGTCTTTGGTTTCCTCACTTTTATGAGATATTTTTTCTCCCTCTTTCTTCGGAACAAATGGTCATGTTTGGATAGATAGAAAAGAAAATCTTTGGTTGGCTAAAAATGGCAACAGCTCTGCCAGCAGTAGCATCTCTCTCCCATGCTTCTTTCTTCAGCAAAGGGCACCCAAGAATCTGCTATCACGCTTCAATTCCACTCTCCCAAGTCAAGTTGAAGCGGTTCACGGTCAGAGCTCTCAAAGAGAAAACAGAGGAAACTGAAAGCCCATCTTCATCTCCATCACCTTCTTCTGCTTCAGCTGAGGAAATCACAAAGAAGTATGGCCTAGAGGCTGGTCTCTGGAAGGTGTTCATTCCTTCTTTCTCTCCATTTTATTTCTGTTTTGCTTGCTTGTGGGCCTCTAAAGTGATGGGTTATCATCATCATCCACGGTGGTGCTCCTAATGCGGTTTGTTTCCCAGTTCAGTTTTTTTTTTTTATTTGCTAGTTAGATAGAAAATGTATCTTCAAATTGAGAGATGGGTATGGGGAGTGGGATGTGGAGCTAAATAGAACATGAAATTTCAATATATATAAACATGGGTACCCCAGGTTGCAGAGTAATTTAAGGAATAACAAAATGAAAGAGACAATACGAGGAAAACCTATTGGAAAACATTATCACAAAACTCTGGGGATATTAGAAGCCCAAGACATGTTGGAGAAAAAGAACTTTTCAGTGGTTATTTCATTCCAAACTCAAATCCCATTAATTTACATGGTTCTCTGTTTTTGGGTAGTTAGTTGAAAAGGCATGGCGTGACTGTTGATGCTAATACATCCTTGATGAGAGTGTTTGGTCTGTATTCCTTAAAAAAATGTTATGGATGGCTGCAGATATTTAGCTCGAAAGAGGAAGGAAAGGAAGGTGATGGGGAGGAGAAGAAATCAAAAGGGAATCAAGCAAAGGAGCTGCTAGCACAGTATGGAGGAGCATACTTGGCAACCTCCATTACTCTCTCTTTGATCTCTTTCGCCCTCTGCTATGCACTAATTAGCGCTGGGGTTGATGTCCAAGCTTTGCTGCAAAAGGTAAAAAAAAACCTTTCTTTGTATGAACTGCAAGTCGTCTCAAGTTTTAATTTTATCATACTATATTTCATTATTTTGGCAGGTGGGGATCTCAACTAATGAGACCGGGGAGAAGGTTGGCACATTTGCTTTGGCATATGCTGCACACAAGGCCGCATCTCCAATCAGATTTCCTCCCACGGTAGCCTTGACTCCAATCGTTGCCGGTTGGATTGGAAAGAAAGTTGACAAAGAAAAATAGCCTTTTTTTTTTTTATATAGTTTCTTCAGGTTGAAAAAACCCATGTTTTACTTCTTGTCATACTACATTTTTTTCCTCCCTGTAACTAACTCCTGATAATATTGCCAGTGATCCGAATTCTCTTAGTTTTAAGCCCATTGGGATTCGAAAATGGTTGTTTGGAGTTTTCTTTTGCCCTCAACAAAAACAACACATCTCTATTGCCCTTTTCCCTAGTCCCTTCAAAATCTATAATTAAAGGGTCCTTTCAATTAACGGTGAATTGTTTACCGGTCATTCCAAAACAGAGCAAACCAAGAAAATTAAATTGATGATATTTTGAACCACAATTTTATAACTTGGGATGGTAAGAATGTTAAACGACCGACCTTCAATTTATGGCATCTCATGGATCACATGAACAATCTTACAAATATTAAAGGCAAAAAAGAAATGACTTGCTTTTACGTTAAGGGTAATGACTCGTGATCAAATGCCTCAGATATTGAGCATTTGAGCAGTCATTATTAAGAAGTTTAAGTCCCATAAAGATGTCAACCAGTAGTTAATGTGTTCATGAATGGAGAGAGAGGAAACCGTCTCACCACTTCCCACAACCGAAAGAAGGGCTTCATGCAAATCACTAACCAGAGGCAGCATAGGCTACGGCATTACATGAAAAAATGGAAAAACAAACAGGATGATATGATATTGATAGATCCTCATTTCCCTCCCTTTATTCTTTCAATTTCTGAACATATGAATACCTCTCCTGTCGTTACTACTTGTCAAGTTAACCTAGAGGTCAAGCTAGTTAGTACAGTACTAGAGCCAAGAATGTAAATAATATACATGGTTTGTACAAGCAACATTGGTTTTCTTTCTTTTCTTTTTTGGTCGTTTTCTTCTCTACAATATAACATACTTACCTATACAACAAACCTGCTACTTCCATCTTCCATCCGGTAGTTTCTTGTAATTTTTTCTTTTCTGGGAACATCCTGCAGCATCAGCTGGGGAATCTTCAATCCCACCTCCAGGGATTTACACAACAGCGAATGGTTGAACATCATAAGTCCTGAACAAAGCTAAGTCTTGCATATCAACATACACTTTCCAGGGTCTCAACTCTTGGTAGGGTTAGCAGCAGGAGGCCCTTCGGTAGCACCGGATGGTGGAGTTTGGGGCTGTGGCGTGCTTATGTTAGCCATGGTATAATCGTCCTGAAATGTACTTAAGTCGTTCCATTCTGCCCCAAATATAGTCAAGAATCAAGGAATTCAGTGCTCACTGCCAAGTTATTAACACATGGAAATTTCTGAACAAAAAAGAGAGCACATGGAAAACGAAAAAATAAATTGAAAAAAAAGGCGGTATCTTTGTTGTCAGGATACGTTCTGTTCTCCAAATGTCTGTGATGCTGACATCAGCATCTGATAAAAGCCAGTAATCTGCATCACTCTGAATAGTAAAACAGAAAGAAAAAAACTGTTGCTCATTAGTCATTAGCCCTTCCATCAGAAGAACAAAAACAAATTTCAGGATGATTGGATCGATTACTTGTTAATGAAGTCTAATTTGTCGTTAACTAATAAATTTTTTTGTGATAATAAGCTTGCAAAGAACAAAAATGAAAGATTTACAAGTAGAATTATTAGGCCATTCTGAAACCGATCCATTCGATCACTTGATTTTATATCATTTCAGAATATTTGAAATTCAGATCATGTTGCCTTGGCTAAAAAAAAAAAATTGGATCTCCAGTGAACAAAAGAAAATGTTTGCAATAAATTGTATCTTTCAAAAAGTTAATATATCCATACAAATCAAGAACCACACTTACATCGACTTCAGACGGCACAATCTTCATGATTCCACTCACAAAGTCATTAGAGGCATTAAGATCTGAGCACATTCTATGAGCATCTTGTCCATGCATTTCAATCTCCTTTCCTCTGCACTCCTCAGTGACCATTGTGTTTGCCAGGTTCTCATCAAACCCTGAGCTTGATGGTAAGTTTGAAGGTACCTCAACATCATTAATCTCCTCAAACTTTTCTTCAAATTGACTAAAGTGATGGACAGTGAGAGAGAGCAAGTCAGATTATAAGAATACTTGGATATATTCCATCGTCATTATCTCCTATAGAGTTGTGATTTTATCTTGCTAGAAAGTTGTGACTTTATCTTACTAGTGCAGGGAGGAGAGTAATGACTCCAGAAAATGCAATGATCTTATATTCAACTAGAATCAACATTACCTGACAAGGTAAACATCTATGGGACCCATTGTGCTTCTTAGGACTATCCTGTACCTCCTCTGGGGATAGTCAACAGCCTGGTACACATCAGAAATGATGCACTGAGAATTATGCCGGTAAATTCTCAATATGAACTTGTTTCATCAAATCTTCTCCATCTTAAATTTACCTCATCAGGATCAGGAACTTCCAGAGTTGTACCATGAGGAGCTTTAATTGCTATCAGTGTTTCATTCTGGAAGAAACAGTTAGTATATGTATTTAGTTGACAGTTAATACAATAAAATAATAAATTCATTCTAGGAAATGCAAGGTGGCCAAAACAACCAAGCATATATGATAGCATTTTTGTGGGGGGCGGGGTAACCTGGAAACAGGGTAAGCCCTTGATATCTTCCTCAGTGACAAAAAGCCACCTAACACAAGCACAAAGGTTGATTCCAATTATGACGTTACAAAAGTGAATCAATCTTTCTAGAGTTAAAAGGAGAAGAACATACTTTTGGTTGTTCTCATCTTCACTGAGCTCCCTCAATTGGTCTTGCATTTCTCTGCAACAGATTAGAGCCTCAGCACATTAATGGTTGAAAAACAAACCAGTGTAATAGAGCAGCACTAGGAAAGGCATAAGTATTAACCTTATTTGTTCATCTAATTTGCGCTCTTCAAGGGAAAGGTTTTCAACTTCTGCCTACAGATTAAAAGAAGAAAAAAATTGAGGCCAAATCCTTCACCTTCAGAATTATGCAAACACTATATATGTTCAAAATATACACGTGGGAGAAAAGATGCCATATTTGATCCATCACCATCTGAATGATGTACATGGTGATTCAGATATAATAACCTCAACAGAAAGCCTTAGCTAATTATTCAACAATGAAGACCAATTTCTCCATTCTGCTCACTCTAGGCATAATGCTGCCTTTGTAATCAACCTATCAGGTTGAAAAGTCACCTCGAAGAAAACGATAAAATCATACTAAAAAGCAAGAACACAGGCAAACAAACACTCTTCAAAGAGTTATGCAGAACCTCAGCATCCATGCATACATGCCAAGAAACAATTTCTCTATTCTGCATACCTGTAAACTGGAATAGTTCTCATCAACCTCCCCTGGCCTTGAGACATCAAGTCCTCTAATCAAATAATCCATCAAACAAAGTAAATTCTCACATGCAGCCGATAATCAGTCCTCACAGTTAGGACAACAAATATAACATAGAACTTTGAAAAGAGAAGAAAACATTCCCTTACTTCCACTGAATTCTGTTTTTGAGCTTCTTTTCTATGAGACCAATTCCTTCAAGCACATTTGTTATATCATATATCCTCCTCTTTTGCACCTGCAGCAGAAATCTTCAACTAACAGCACATTAAAATTAATTGATATGTTGAACAAGAAAGAATAACGGTCACCTCCAAAGTTTCAGCAGCTTTATTTAGATCAAGAATACCATCTTCAGCATGTTTGATTAGATTGATAAACTTTTTTGTCAAGAGACCTGTATAAGAGTCATAGGACATTGATGTCACTCTTAAACAAGAAGTTGCTAAATTCCACAAATAGCCTAAAACGAAATGAACCATGCTTATTTTTAAAATAATGAGATATAACATAACCAATAAATGCATAAACAGTAATTTGTTACCCAGGGAGCTGTCATAACGACAAGGACCAGCTGAAGTGAGATTATTGCCGGAAGGAGAACCTGCCAAATTTTGCAGAAATTTTTACAGTAAGTGAATCTCATGATTTCCGCTGGGGCCACTGGAGACAGACAAGTCTCTATGCAAGTGAGAATTTTAACAGAATCTACGTATCCTGTGGTTTACATTGACCAATACTGAAAATGATACATAGTAGGAATACAGATATTGGAAAATACTCAACAAGTTTTGTACTCACCAACATTTGAGACCGGAGTATGAGGTCCAGATTTACTGCACTTCAAAAGCCGTGATGTTTTGTTTGCCTTTCCCCCTTTTACTGACACAGGTGTCTGAAGGGGACCGTTAACTACTTCAGTGAACCCAGGACCAGCCATTCTATCAACAGAATCAGCTTCATAATCTGTTGTGTCACTCTTCCGCTTTAATTGCTGATAAACACCATTTGATTTTTTTTTTCAAAATAAAATTATCAATATGTGCAAATACACTTAAATTAAATGCAAGAATTCAATCCCCCATTCAAGACAATAGAATGCTAACTGAACGTACAAATATACATGTGGAAAAACAATCACCAAATTGACAACCAATCTAATTTTCAGGAGGCTGGACAATGCAATTTTACAGAATGGTTAGCTGTTAGCAACTCATCAACTGCTAAAATTCACAGAACAAATATCAATTAAAACATGTAAGATGTCTTGGAAACAACCTGAAACAAAAAATAGTGAGAATAGCAAAGATTTGTCACCAGAAAGATCATTTTTTTTCTGGGCCACCAGAAAGATAATTGAATTGTAAGTATCTCATCACTCTCAAAAGCAAATTTACATTAAACATCTAAATTTTTTCTATAGCTGAGGTTTCTCAAAGGTAAACTCATGAAAACTCTTAATTTTCCAACTACCACACTTATATTACAAAATAATTGAAACAACAGAACAGAGGAATGTGATAGATATGAATGATTACTTGACAGACACCATTATCGTTTTTCTACATAGAATGACTTGGATATATCACGTAAACTTTGAAAATGATTCTCCCAACCAACCAGACGTCTAAACTCCACAAAAATACATGTCTATTCAGCAGTAAAGCCATGCTTACAAGGCAATACACTAGCATTAGTACGGAATCTTTTACTTGCTGTTTTCAAATTCAACTACAGCGAGAATGAGCATCATCACAATTGGATTCAAACCGACCACAACCAAAATTGTAAACACATCAAACTCCACAAGCATCAGCTTCTGTACCTCAAATTGCATTATACATACACCTAGGGCATTAATATTAAAGAAAAGTTTCAAAAGGCAAAATATCATGCCACATTATGAGCCCCCCATATCTACTATTTCCAATCTGCATATATGCATAAACTGTTTCAAAAAAGCCCTTTAACCTTGAAGAGCTAAATCATACAATTTTATAGAGGACAGTAGTAATTTGATTGTAAACCTGCATCTCCCACCCCAATGTCCTATTACCCCCACACCCAATCCCCTCTCTAGAGTCTAAACCAGATATATCCACTATTTTTATCCACATCATGTGTCATTTGTTGTGACTGAAAGAAAGTATTAAAAAGAAAGTATTTTGTATGTTGAGTGTGTGTAATCAACGATGAAAACCAAAAGGGTAACAGTTTTCATGAGAGGCATGCACTAAGATTCGCATTTTCCTTAATATTTTGCATGTTATATGCAAGAGGCTTAAGGGCAATAACATGACACGAACCTCATGTAATGAGCTTATAAGCCAAGAACACAAAGAGGCTTTAAGCAAAAGACCAAGGCTTTCAAGCCAATTTGAGAGCAGCATCAAATTAAAAACAATCACAAGGCATAATTGTAACAACCCAAAATATATTGGCCACGTGAAGTAAAAATAGATTTTTATTAAATACTAGAAGCAAGCATAGCCCAAGTACACAAGATGTATGCAAGAGAACACCTAGCTAGGAGCTAGAGATAAAGACAAGAAACTCAAAAAACTATACCATAGAAGTCTAAAGCATTGGCCCATACAAATAGTGTGTTTAAAAAGAAATTTGTGTTTGGATGTTGAAATGAGTTGAGTTGAGATGATAAAATATTGTTAGAATATTATTTTTTAATATTATTATTATTTTGGAATTTGAAAAAGTTGAATTGTTTATTATATTTTGTGTTGGAATTTGAAAAAGTTGTAATGATGAGTTGAGATGGGTTTGGTAACCAAACGAAGCCTTAAGATCATCGAAAGTGTGTTCCCAATTCTCAAAGCTTCGATCATTCCTTTCCACCCATAAGCACCACAAAAGGAAAATGGGAGTCATTTTCCAGATTTCTGAAATTTGGGGATTACCGTGGAGACCTCTCCAGCTTGCAAGAAGACCAAACACTCTCCCGGGCATAGCCTATGCTATCCGAATTCTTCTAAAAAAATCATTCCATAGGTTTTTGGCTACCTCACATTGAAAAAGCAAGTGATCCACTGTTTCTCCACCATTTTTTGCATATGCAGCACCAATCAGCAACAACAATCTGGCATTCTCTTATGTTGTCCATAGTCACGATCATCCCCAGAGACGCTATCCAAACAAAAAAGGCAGCCTTAAGAGGCACCTTACTCTTGGATGCTCTTCCTAGGAAAATGAGTGTTCTCCTAACTAGTGATGCCTCGTAGGATATTTTGACTAACTTCTGTTAAACCAAGATATTCCTGACCTTTGCTTTCAGTAGCTTTCTTCCTAGGACAATACGTTTAGCCATTCTTATCTCAAATATCTCCGGTAGGATTATTCTTCTTCAAACAAAGGAATAAACTCTTCTCTATGATCCAACATCCCTTCAAAATGGTCTTGAGCCCTAGCACCACCTTTCTTATATGCAACAATTTCCCTAGCATCTTGAGGTTTTATCTTACATGCACCCCCTCTTGTACTCCTCCGCCCGTAGTGATAATTTCCCTTTCCTAGATGGGATCCACAGAATCTTGTCTACCTCTCTGTTACTTCCTCCTGCTGAGTATAGCAAATTGAATAATTCTGTGAAAGCACCAATTTCCCAATCATGTGCCACACAACTGACATTCTAATATGGTGCACCATTAGAAACTTCCATTATCTCGGCCACTAAAACCTCCTATTCACATGCAATGTGATAGACTGTAAGACAGGCGTCCTTGAGTGCCCTGTCTCCACATAATGTCATACAAAAATTGATCCCCGTGCCATTACCCACCACGAACCTAGTGTATCTAGAAAATGGCCCCCATCCTCTTCTGATGTATTTACACAAACCCACTCCATACGAACCTTGTGCCACATAACCTACGCTCAATATTGAGACAATCTTCTCAATCACTCACTATGCTCGATCTTCTCAATCACAACATCCCAAATAGACTTAGCCTTGAAGGAAGCTCCCAAGGGAAGGCCAAGATACTTCGTACACAATGAGGAAACCTTGCATCCCAATATGCAAGCTAGACTCTATCTATCTCAGGCATTTCCAACCAAGACCATTTCTCCCTTTGCAAGGTTCACTTTTGAACCTAAAACAGCCTCACAGCATAGGAGAGCCCATAAGGATAAGATAAAGTCCCGATCCGCCTCAAAATATCAACATAACTTTTGCAAATAGTAAATGAGATATATTAATTGTGCCAAGGTTAGTATCCCCCGTAGAACATCCTAAGAGAAAACCACCCCCAACAACTGCAAGTCTGCAAACAACATTAAACTAAGAGCTTCTAGAACAATGACAAATAATAAAGGGGACAAAGGGTCACCCCTTCTTGTAGCATCGTTCACCAATGCATGTGTTTGACCTTATACAATATAGGACAACAGGAGCACCACTCACCAACACATGTATGCGACCTTAAGAGAACCAGCCACTATTGAGACTTCTTGAGAGTGCTTCTATGGTCCAAATCCACCTAATATAGGCTCAATTTCAAACTCAACACATTCTCTTCAACACTTTTATAAAATCTTGGGTGGCTCAATTCCTTGACTCTTATCTTCAATGTCCTCTTTAGAGCTCACATGGTGTTGCAATATACTTATGTCTCACAATATTTCTAGATTGACTCCAATAATTGCAATGACCCAAGGATGCACTAGCCAGTAGCCTCATCTCCCATGCCAAAAAATACTAGTCCCTATTGGGCTCAAAACAAGTGGAACTCAGCACGTCCAACAATGCATTCACAACCCACAAAATTAAGGGTATCACTATAAACATCAATTTTGTTTCAAAAGAAGAAATTGTAATCATGGACATAAGATGCATCCTCAACAAGTTATTCAAGCATCAAAAGCAGGAATCACATATACTTAGTAGGTACCACGAAGGCGGTGGCTCAATGGTCCTTGAGTTACTCCCAAGTGATTTGGTATGTACTAGGTCTTAGGTTCGAATCCAAATATGAATTCACATTAGACTATTGGAATTAACTGCTCAAGGGCCTGTTTGGATACTTAGAATATCTCAATATCTCTGTGAATAATAGTGAAATGGTTTGAGTTAAAATGTTTTATTGGGTTTTGGGAAATGAGAGAAAAAAAGTTGAATAAAAATACTATAAAGTTAAAAAATTGTTTGAATATAATTTTTGTTTCCAAAATTTGAAAAAATAATATTGTTTTTTGCATTTTGTTTGGGAGTTTGGGAAAGTTGTAATAATTAGCTAATGATTAGATGAGAAAGTTGAATATTTGAAATTGGAAGTGTTTTGTGTTTGAGTGATGTTTGGGAAGAAAATATCTTAAAATATCCGAGAATACTTGAGAACAATTGTGTTGCCAAACAGACCTTAAGAATCCATTGAATTCCCTAGTGGGCTTGGGGTCTAAGCTATAGCCCAAACCCGACTTAAGGAAAACATGGCTTATAAATCCAAATGCACAATTGACCCTCCAAAATAATATAAGTTGCTGATCTGGAAGAATAAGAACGCAGGGGGAAGACTGATCAAAGAAATTGGAGCTTATGAATGTCTAGAATACCTGAATTTGTCACCATTGAAAGGTAGTCTCCGTCTCCCTATTTAGCAAGCTTGTGCAAGAAATAAAACTTCCCTATTATGGCAAAATGGAATGGTTGTTTACAAAGAAATTTTTGAAGAATCAAAACATCTCACCTAATTTACTGTATCTTTCACTCCTTTTTTGTATAGAAATAGGAATCTTTCAGTTTTTTCTCCTTATTCCTAACACAACCCCATGACTTCACACTGAACCCTACTCTTATAGGGAGATAGTGTGTCATTTCAACTGAAGTTCATCAGCAAGAATCCATCGCTTTAATTATAAAGGTCTTGGATTCTCAAGTTAACTAAAAAAAAAAAAATTTTTTTTGATAAGAAAAACATTAGGTTAAAGGTCTATCAGTATCACTTGGGTCCAGAGGCACAAAGAATTAATCAAAACGTTAAATATAGAGTTATATACTTCTTTAACTATCTAACCTAAAATGGCAATGCAACAAACAGTTTAAGGTGTCCAAATAATGGTGTATAGTGGGGTAATTGAGTAGTCCATGTTACTTAAGGTATCAACTTGAAATTAATAACGTGGAATAGTTGATAATTTCAATACTAGAATCTTTGAAATTACAACCTTTCATAAAGAAGTTACATTATAGATTCAGCACAAAGGCAGACACTTTTTCCTTAATTCTCTCCCAAGTATTAGTTCTAGAATATACAGTTTTTCCAACTGGATTCACTTCAAACATTAGTCTATGCTCTTCTCTAGCCACCAGAAGGTTCCAGATCATTTACAGTAGCAACTTTAAGGTTTTAAAATTGAGGTCACAACTATGATAATCATAGCATGGCATGTAAATAGGATAATTTAAAGCTTTTTGTGCCTTAGGCCATGATGCAACATTTAATGGCTTGTGCAATCATGGGCGTCATGATATTTTTCTCATTAGTCTCACGCACGGAAACTCATTTTATGTTATTACATGCCCCTAAAACATTAGTACGAATTGATGATGGGTATAAGTTTCTTTTTTCTGGCCCTACAGACCATCTTTCCCAGAACTTGAACTCAAAAATATCTATCAAACTTCAAAGTGATTGATAAAATGTCAGAAAAATCCAATGCACCAAAAATAAGGCTGCTAATTGATGTCGACTACTTAATCAATATTTTACTTACACTATTTTAATCGCATGTCATTACTTAAGACAGTTTTGAATACTACCATCTATGTGCCTTACACCGTAAGGAAGAAGATAGCAATGTTGGTGGAGGCGCTAGGCACACTTGAGCGCAAATACCATCTAGAGCCTAGGTGCAATGCACAAAATGCCTGACCGAAGTAAAGCACACTTCTTAAAAAAATATGACATAATAACAAAACAATTCAAAAAAATACAACAAAAAATGGTTTAAAAAGCAAGATGATAATAGAATTCGCCTATTAACTCAATTTATTAGAGTAATATGCAACATGAGAATGAAGTAATCAACTGATTACAAAAAATTTAAACATAACATTTTATATAATTCTCTTACAGTCTACTAAATAACGTATCATAGATGTGTTATTTCTTCATGATTAATAGGTCCTTGCCCTCCCATTTCAACCAGTAATAGACGAAACACAGAAATAAAAGGCCCTGCCTTGTAAATTTCAGACATCAGTCTGACCCCGTATGATTAGATACTTCTTTTAAAATTTGATTATTGTTCAATTAAAAAAAACTCATAATGCAAACAGATATAATTGTCATTGCCATGCCTTTACTTATATTCCTGTATGTAAAGGGCAGTATCTTATGATGAAACACAAAAATTAAGGCTTCAACCATAAAAGCACATTAGCTTCCGAGCAAAGATTCTGATATCACAGTAGTTCATCATCAGCAAAGATTCTTGATGTCACAGTAGTGCATCATATATATGTGAAGAATTCAAGTTTTCATTTGTAATCATTACGACAACGTGAGATGCCATTCCTCCCAAAACTAGTAAGGTTCAAATCATCAATTACAATTTGTTTACCGATAAAAAGAAAAAAGTAAGGTTCAAATCATCAAATCAAAACCATCAGATTGTTCAGAGTCCATTCACTCTATAAGGCCCTTACCACACAAGATACAAATCATTTTCCTTCAAGGAGTATCTGGAAGACTAAGATGCCTTTTAAAGGAAGCTTTCTTTGTATGGACAGCTACCCTAGGGAAGATTCTCACAACTGACAACCTAAGAAAGCGCCGGATCATTGTAACGAATTGGCATTGTATGTGCAAAAGCAATGGGGAGACTCACCACTTACTCCTACACTGCAAAATAGCTAGGACACTATAGAATGATCTTTTTGATTGGGTGAGATTGGCTTGGGTGATGCCTAGAAGACTGGTTGATTTCTTAGCAAGCTGGAGAGGCTTGCATGGCAATCCACATAATGTAGCAATTTGGAAGATGCCTCCCATATGTTTATTGCGTTGCCTTTGGGGGAAAGAAATGTTTGAAGTTTTGAAGACTCCGAGTGGACAATGGACGAAATTAGAGCTTTCTTTTTCAAACTTTTACTTCAATGGTCTATTGTAATAGATTTTAACGGTCCAAGTGTCCATGAGTTTCTTGTAGCAGCTGTCAACCAAGCATATGTGTCTCTCTTGTATACGTACACTGTACATTGGCTATGCCTATTACTTTCTCCAAAAAAATCCTTCATTACTTACTAAAAAAACCATCAGATTGTGCAATACTTATTTCATCTTATCACTGCTTCCTACTAAGTAACTGACCCATCTCAAGGACAGCATTCTTGAATGTAAAATTCTTTGATGGCCCAACTGTTGGCATCACTACTGAGCAGCCTTGTTGCTATCTCTTAGAACTTGATTGGTATTTGTCAACCAAAGAAGTCTTGGAAGTACCTGAAATTACATCCATTTCCACCACAAGCAATGGATATCCATCTACACATTAAAACGACTAGAGCATTGATCTGGCGAACAAGTATGTCTAACTAGCAAACATACTTCAAATTTTAATACTGTCAATGCAAAATAATCCAGTTTAGAAGATCTTTCAGTCCTCCCCAGAAATGAGTAATTAACTGAATGTTTGGTTATGGAAAATTTTGAGAATATTTGAGGTTTTTTTTATATGTTGTCTTATTACGTTTTGGGAAAGGCGAGAAAAATTCTTTCTTTTTTTACAAGTAAATGATTTTATTAAATACTGATAGGCATAGGCCAAGTACACAAGGAAAGGCGAGAAAAAATTCTAAATAAAAAGTTTTTAAAAAAAATAAGCTTTGTATTGGGTTTTGTGAAAGTGGATAGGTATTGAAAAACTATATGGATATAATTTCTTAAAGTAGATTTTGTTTTGGTAATTGTAAAACTAGTTTTTATTTATGCATTTGAGCAATAACTGGATGAAAAGTAGAAATGGCATATTTTTTAGATTTAAAGATGTTTGGTTTGAAATTTTCAAAATTTATTGATTTTTTTTTTAATATTTGGTAACTAAACAAGACCTAGAACTTCCAATATAGAACAAAATTGTCCACTACATGAAATTGACTCGACATTATAGATATGGACATGGTAATGAATTCGCAAATATCCATATCATCCGTACATGTGTTGAAAAATACATGACTATAGCAATCATGATAGGAGGATAAAGGTCTTACAGCTACACTAGGATGTAAATTAAAAGCTTGTCAGTAGGCAGGTATCCAGACATCTCAAAATCTGCACAACCAAATTGTTTTTGATGCTTCTACTAGTAAATTATGGTTTAGTGGATGGACACCCTAGCTAATTCAATCAGCCCTGATTTGAAAATGTAGCAGTGTTGGTGTGAGCACTAGGCGCACTTAAGTGCAAACACTATCTAGAGCCTAGGCGAAAAGCGCAAGTGCCTGACTGAAGTAAAGGACACACTAATAAACATTATGTATAATAACAAAAAAACCATAAATAGAACAAAATCTTTAAAAGAAATAGTAGCATGTTTAGCCTATTAACTCAATTTATTAGAGTATTATGCGACATAAAAATCAAGTAATAAACAAGTTACATAAAATTTTATGTAAGCCTTCAATTTGATCTTCAAGTGAGGCGTGTTCATGATACTTGGTGTGGTAATTTCGCTCTCAAGACGATGTTTCCTTCCTTTTATTGTATTGCTTCTGATAAGGGGACTTCAGTGTTGGATTTTTTGGGCAACTCTAATGGCCCTTATCAATGGAATGTTCATTTTAATAGAATTGCCCAAGATTGGGAAATTGGAGCTACTTCTAATTTTTCAGCTTATTTTACACTGCATGCATTGTTAGTTTTGACGTGGATAGGATGGTTTGGCATATTGGGAGTATGAAGTTCATTGTTCGATCAGTGTACAAGGTTTAGTTATCTCATAGTCATCTTTCTTTTCCTTGGAAATGCATTTGGAGGAGTAAGATGCCTTACAAATTTTGCTTTTTTTCCTGTTTGGACTGCCTCTCTTGGGAAAACCTGACCATGGACAATTTGAGAAAGCGTGGCTTATTGTTACAGATTGCTGTTACATGTGTGAGAAGAATGGTGAATCCTTGGATCATGTATTGTTCCAGTGTGAGTTGGCAAGGGTATTATGGGATGAGATATTTAGGAGGACCGGACTTGCATGGTGATGCCTAAGATGGTGGATCTTCTAGCTTGTTGGAAAGGTCTTCATGGAAGTTCTCATGTGGCTGCTGTTTGGAGAATGATTCCTTTTTGTCTTATGTGGTGTATTTAGCTTGAAAGCAATGATAGGAGTTTTGAAGATAGGGAGCTTCTTTGGATGAACTTAGAAATTTCTTTTTGCACACCTTTTGTCTTGGTTTTCTGCTTTTGTACTCAATGGAACTAGCATTCATGACTTTGTTGTATCATTTTCTAGTTCCTAGACTATAACTGTGTTTACTTTTGTATACTATTACTCCAAGTGTACTTGGGCAACACCTATTTACATGTTTCAATAAAATTTATTTTACCCATCACGCTAAGGCGTTGCTCAACTTGCTCTTGTATATGCCTCATATATTTGGGCTCTTGCCTATTCTTATAATCAAAAAAATTTTGTTTAGTAATAAAAAAAAGTAAAATTTATTTACCTATCAAAAAAAAGTTACATAAAATTTAAACATATTTTGTATAATTATCTTGTACTTTACAAAATATACACATCTATGATATTTGACAGGCATAATCAAAATTAAAGTAGATGACTCAATCAAAATATGCCAAAAAGGCCATGACTAAAAAAGTTCAATTAATATAGCTATTGTCTTCTATGCCAACATAAGCAATCATATATCAATCCATCTACAAGGCCAACTTGGACAATTACATCAGGTTCAACACACATCCATCCCTTGTGACAAGATGTAGTACCATGGTACATAAAGGATCTTCAATCTCAACTAAATACTTTTTTTTTATTGGCACTGGGTGTTTGGGACAGCATCCATCTCAACAATATACTTAAAAAATATTTGATTACATCATTTTCTGGGTTTTGAACTGATTTTATATTTTTTCCCTAAAAAAGAGACACAAAGCGCACTTTTCTGTGCTTTAAGCTCACACAAAAAGTGCAAAAAGAAAACGCTTTTGTAAATGCACTTCACTTTTGGTGTGTGAAGCAGTTCGGCCTTGGCACTTTGCGCTCAAGCGCGCTTACACCAAAATTTGGGATCTAGATTATATGACTGCTTGAGATGGCAGAAATAGCTCTCTCAATTTGAAATACTTATTAATGGAATAAGTACTTGGAACATAACGGTATTAATATATGCAATAATCTAAAGCCCTAGATGCAACCATGTTGAGAAAGTTCTATAGTTGGCAACCCTGTGGAAAAAGGCTGTTTATCAATCCTTCATGATACCATACGGTATGGAGCACCAATGCCAATACACATCATTGTCCTATTCCATTATTGTTTACCAATTTGAAGACAAAAATGATGTAGAATAATACTTTGATCAATGCTGTTTTCGAATACAATCATGTTTTAACCATGTATGAGCATGTACAAAATTCCAGCTATCAAGTTGATGATCAGTGACTCTGACAGCCTTTATCAGTACCAGCACCAGTACCACTAACAATGTTGATGACTCCCTCCCCCAACTTCCCAGAAACATTTTCAAATATAATAGGTCCTCATGTGATGATATAAACATATTTATCTGAACATACTTAAGACCTTTGAGTCTGAAGAATTAATTTACTCTCAGATGTGCATCCAATATGTCACTTTATTTCTTTCAAGAAGACCTACGCCTGGCTGAAGTTCTATAACCAATTTGAACTCATAGTTCATATCAAAAACCAAAGAAGAGTGTGGAGCATAAAATGATAAACTTGTTAATCAACTAGCAAAAAAAATCTATTCTCCATTGCAACATCCTAATATCTTCAAGATACAGAGCATTGGATGACTGACAGTTGTTAATCACAATCAGAATAATAGTTTCACGTGCAAAACCAACAAGAGACACAAAAATCACCAAATGCACATGATCAACCACAGAATTAACTCAATTCCCCAACAAAGATTTTTTATTTACTCCAGGTCCAGTAAACGGTACAAATAATTTTGTTATAAATAACAACCCGAAGAACTCACTCCGATCACATATTCTAACAAATCCAAACCCCTACAATTTATTCCACTCACTTGCTAAACAGATCCGAAGACGACTCTCCAATCACATGCACTAAAAATAAAATGCATAAGCTTTATCACTAACAACAAAAGAAAAACGAAATGTTGAAAAACTCACGGGAGACTTTACAACGATGGCCTCTGCCTCGTGATCAGTGGCTCCACGGGGAGGATCAGCGAAGCGGTGATAGTCTGCTGGAGTACCGAACGGCGGTTTGAAGGACGAGAAAGGGAGCTGCCGCCTAAGCGGCTGCTGTTGCTGAATGATCTGCTCAGGCGGCGAAGGCCGCGACGGGGTGGGAGTTCGCGAGCCAGACATGGAGCCAAAAACAGAGATCGAGACGAGTGGGCTTCGGGGTTTGGGGGGTTTAGAGAGAGAAAGAAAGAGGAGAGAGACACAAAGTAATTAAGTTGCGAGGAAATTGAGGGGGAAATGGACGGAGGAATAGGAGGTAAAATGGGAAGTGGGAAAGAGGGGCCAGGGAGAGAGGTGGGATCTGGGTTGGGGGTGTTTGGGAAGAAGGAAAATGAAAAAGCGGGAGAGAGAAAGAGAGCAGAAAACGAGGGAAACAAAGGAGGGAATTCGGTTCGGATATAGATGTGGAGGGAAGCCACTTCTTCCTTTTACTGACCTGAAAAAAAAAATTAAAAATAATAAAAATAATTAAAAATTTTACTATATTTAAATAAATAAATAAAATTGAGATGGACTGAGGCGTTGGGTTTAATTCAAAGAAAAAAAATATATTATAAATTTTAAGCGTACAACTAAATATTTTAAGATATACATATTATTATTTTTTTATCAAAATAAAATCATTCAATTTGAAAAAAAGATTTTGAATAAACCTCTATCTCATATTTATTATCTCAGATTTACAAAAATTAAAAAAATTTATAAATTATAATCAAAGCACTTGTCTTTAGAATTTTCTTTGGACAAATATCTGTTCAATATTATTGATAGAATTTTATTTATTATCATTTTTATTCATCCTCTCTATTTTTTTAACATAGTATTAAATTATTTTTTCATAAATAAAATATAATAAATAATTTTTAATTATTTAATATTATATTATGAGGTGATAAAAAAAATGATAATCCATATTACTCTAATGCCCCGTTTGGATAGGGATGTCCATTTGGATACCGAACATTCTCAGCTCATTTAATTTCATATCATCTAATTATTACAACTTTCATAAATTTCTATATAAAATATAATAAATAATTTAATTTTTTCAAAATTTAAAACAATAATAATATTAAAAAATAATATTTTAATAATATTTTATTTCATTAATTTCATCTCGCTATCTAAATCAATTCAAAATATTTCATTTAATCTTATTTTATTATTATAATTTTTTTAAATTTTCACATAAAATATAATAAATAATTTAATTTTTTTAAATTTTAATATAATAAAATATTAAAATATAATATTTAATTTAATTTTTATATAAAATCATCTCATCTCATCTCACCATCTAAATCATACCTTAAAAAATAAAATGAAAGAAGTTAGATAGGGAGACCGGAGATGGAATCATGGAGTGAGGTGATGCCAAAGAGACTCTTCTGAGAGCCTTCGGCATTGTTGAGCGTTGACGAGGATGGACAAACAAAGGCTAATTAAGGAGGTTCGAATCGGCGATGCGCGCCTTTTTGTTGATGGCAATAATTATTAAAAGTTAACAAAATTTAAAGTGGTTGGATTTTGTCAACAATTATTTCTCAATTATTGCTACTTTCTTTGTCTTTTTCACCAACCAAACTCAATTGCAGGCTTTGGATTCCAAAATTTTAAACAAAAAAAAAATTAATTCAATTCAAACATCTTATAAACATCAAAAAAAATTATATTTGTCCATGTGCTATAAAAAATAAAAAAATTACGTCCAAAGGTTAAGGTCTCGTTCACTTTTTTAAGATTTTTTATTTTATATCATCTAATTATTACTATTTTTTTAAATTTCTATACAAAATAAAATAAATAATTTAATTTTTTTAAATTTTAAAATAAAAATAATATTAAAAAAATATATTCTAACAATATTTTATTTAATTTTCAATTTTTATCTCAATTCATTTTATCTCATCTACAAATACAAACGAGGCACTTGTTTATAAAAGTTAAGCTTTATTGCAACTCTATAAAATCGTGTATAAAACTCTCATCTTATACCACTTCTTGCTCAATTTTTTTAAAATTGTACTTAGATAATTTTTCTTGTTCGAGAATCTCTTATCTTCTTTCGCTCTGCCCCGAAAGATTACTAAGACCAAGATTTAATACAAAGATTGTTTATCCAAGCAAATCCTCATTCTACTTACCTACTTGTACAATACAAGTTTAACTTTTTTTCTCAAGAATTCTCAAAATCTACAAAAAAATTTCACTCACCTAACATGCTTAGTACTCTAATTTCTTGTTTATTTTCATAACTGATTCCTTTAATACATACAATCATTTTATCTTTTATGTATCGGATAATTATTTGATCGAGTCAAATTTTGGGATTCTAAGGATTTACCATACAATTGAGATTTCGAGCTCTTGATATACAATATGTGAGTGAGATGCTTATCAAAATTTTCTACTCTCATCTCTCAATTAGTTAGGTACCACTTTGTTAAGACACTACTTGGAAGTGATATCACGGGAAGGAATTCTTTTTTATTATTATGGGCACGTGGGATGGACTTCTTAATGTTGGAAAATGATAAATGTATTTAAGAAAAACTTATAAAAAAATTATTTCTTTATTTGTCAATTATTGATATGCTGAAAATCTTGAAATTTGAAATTCAAAATTTAAATTTAAAAAAAAAATTAACAAAATGAGTCTTATAAATAAAAGTGCAAGTACATGTAGCACTACTCTTTTATGTTTGGTCCAAAACATCTCATATTTTCTTTATCGCTAAAACACATATTTTAGATTAAATTCATACTATTCTTTTTTATTTCATTATCTCTCTTTTTTATGTAATTTTGTGCTAAAAATAATAAGGGCTTGTTTGGGGTCTCAAATGAGACATAAAATTCTCATCTGATCTGATTTGATCTCATCCCATCTTATTCTCAAACATAATTCAAATACAAAATTTCAAATTAATCATTACAACTTTTAAAATTAATTATTACAACTTTTTCAAACTTTCAAATAAAAATAAAAAATAATTCCAACTTTTTCAAATTCTCAAACAAAAATAATATTATAAAACTATATTCTTACAAAATTTTAACTTTATAATATTTTTTATTTAATTTTTTTTCTCTAATTTCCCAAAATCTAAAAAATACTAAACTCAAGTTATCTCACTACTATTCACAAACTATCTTATTACTATTCACAAACTATCTTACTACTATTTACAAAATTATCATATCATCTCACTCTCCAAATCAATCCTAAAAATGAAGAAATCAAAATCTTGCAATCCAGTGAGTCAGTGACAAGTCTTCCAAGTTACTTAGGAGACTCAAACCCAAATATTTAGTTCTTTTTAAAAAAAAAATTGTTACATCGTTCAATCTGTGATGATGTCGACTAACTAATAGATAAGTTACAGTAAATTAAATCAGTAAAATGATAGCTCAAGATAATTATATCCAACTTGAGTTTCTATACCATATTGGAGTCTTATTAATATGGCCTTCCACTGAGTATGTAACTATTGTTCTGTCCTTTGGGCTTATCAACAATATCAGTAACAGAGGTGGTTGACTGCTAATATGACATTGAATCACCAATGAGGACTGTAGCTGTGACGTTATGCTAGCATCCCCATCAAGCTGAAGGACAATTTAGTGACATGAAACTTAGATCTAAGTTTTGTAAATATGTCCACTAGCCATGCATGAGTAAGGATCAATTTGAATTGAATATCTTTGTTAATTATATTCTCAATCAACCTCCTCATGCTTGGTTCTAGTATGGAAGATAGGGTTAGCTGCTAAAGCCAAAGCCCTTAAGTTGTCGCAACAAATAATGGGACATTATGTAACCTGAATGTGAAGTTCCAAAACAACTCATATGTGGCAAAGGCCATTGCTCTATACTCAGATTTTGTGTTAAGACGTTGACACAATCGATTGTTTTTTGGAACACCATGAGACAAAACATGGACTAAGAAAGATACCGTAACATGTCGTAGATCTACTATTATCAATAAAACAAACCCAACTTGAATCACGAAATGCATTTAAGTTCATAGAACTCTTGCCAAAGTGTAGGTCATGATGAAGAGTACCTTTGAGATAGCAAAGCACTCTCTTTGCAACTAACCAATGAGCCGTGTTTGGGGGTGTGAAGGAATTGACACAATTGGTTCATTGTGAAGGCTATTTATGGTCGAGTAAGAACACAATACTATAAGGAGCCTACAAACTGTCTATACATGGTGGTCTTCCAAAAGGTCACCACTCAAGTGAGATAACTTAGTACTAGAAGATAGATATGTAGGATAAGGATTGGCTCTTGCCATTTTGGCCTTGTAAAGAACATTGTAAAGAGAGATGAGACCTTTTGACTATTATATCATATGTATGCACCAAGTCCAAAAGATAGATTGGAGTGGTGAAAAGAAACCAGAAAATAATCAACCCGAGATTCCCCAAAACCAAGGGTAATATGAGTTTGCCTCAATATGTGAGACCATGCTCGTGGGATTGTTTGAGGCTATAAACTATCTTGTAAAGCATGCAAACATGATGAGGATATTGAGGATCTATAAAACTAGGAGGCTCCATGTAACACCTCCTTCCTGTAGATTAGGGATGTCACTTGATCACGTAAATATATCCAGGCAAGAGGCTTGTATAATAAAACAAAAACAAAAAACATAATCATAGTTTTCCAAACCAACTAAAATGAAAAAGACAGTCATAAAATAGTATTCGCTAAAGTTCACTGGTCTGCTCCTAAGCCTGGCTCACCTACTTGTAATCATCATCATATTTACCTAGGTGGTTAAAAACATAAAATAAAACTAAAATGAGGCGAAAACTCAATAAAAAAAAACCCATCAAAATGTAAACATAATAACGTAAAGATTTTCATAAAAATTTTCATGCGTGAGAGAATAAAATCATGACTGTTCATACTCATGCTTATGCTATGCATGACTTGTCTTGATTTATCTGATTCATCTGATTGGCCAACACATTTAACCATGTGTGTAAAGTTATGCACCGATTCCACATCATGTGCCTACAAGGAAAACTGTTGAGTAGTATTCTGGCATACTACGGTAGGCCACGTTTAAGTCTATGGCTTGCACATCCGTCTTAAATATGCATTGATGTCATGCTTCTAAATGATCATTTGATTAAACTGATATGATCTTATCTTGTACTTGAAATTAAAAAAACTTATGTGTCACATGCGACGTGAGATGCATAACATACGTAATAACATAAATAACTGTAAAATGTTGAATTTGAACATGATGTGAAAGTAACATGATCATGTGCTATAATGATGCTTGCATATATCATGACTTGCGAGGTACATAAAAAATGACTTCCAAAAATTAGCTTTAAATAATAATTTACTTAACTAATGGGCTGATTCTAATTTATGATCAAGCTACTTACCTCGTTGCTCTGCTTCCTAAATTTACTCTGTGGCTTGTTACTTATACAAAGTACTAAACATTACTAACATTTTTAGAAAAATGTGTCGTAATATTCTACTTAACTAAATACAATATCATGGAATTTAATCTAATAAAATACTAAGTTATATACTAAAATTAATAACTTCTAATATCATATAATTATTTCAACGCTAATATCATATCTAATCTTTCAAATATATTTTAGTAAGGAATATATTTATTTAATCTATAAAATAACAGTGGAATATTAACTTAATAAAATAGACTTAATAATACTCTACATTAAAATCCTTATAAACAATTACTATAAGATAATCATAATTTAATAATTAATAATATATTTTAAATCCCTTAAATATTTTCTATAAAATAAATCTATGGGCTAAAATATTTATTCAATTAAAATCAAGGCAATAAAAAGCATAATATAATAGTTTTTTGAAAATATAACCCAGCCCAATGTTAGCCCATGTTTGGATAGTGAGATGAGATGAAATGATTTTAGATAAAAGTTAAAAGTTGAATAAAAAATTGTTAAAATATTATTTTTTAATATTATTACTATTTGAAATTTGAAAAAGTTAAATTGAGATTTTAAAAAGTTGAATTGTTTATTAAATTTTATGTGAAAATTTATAAAAGTTATAATGATAAGATGAGATGAGTTGAGATGGTTTCTCAATCCAAATAGGGTTTAATAATCCTTTAACATAAAAGCCAACTCAAACACAAGTACAATTTACATCCATCCCAGCCCACTAAAAGAGAGTAAGCTGACTTGGGAATAAGCCCCACCAAAAAAGAAGGCTTACGTGCAACAACCTAAGACCCATCTTCAATTTAAAGGAACAAAATATTCTTTGGAGAAATCAAGAGTCACATGACAAAGGGGATTTTGGGGCTCACCGTGTGGGAGAAGGCAGGGGCAACGTGGGTAGCTGAATTGAGATCGACGGTGGCGAGCGCAATGGAAGAGTAATGTGTGTGTGTATGTGTGTGTATAAGAGAGAAAGAGAGAGAGATGGGTGATGTCAAACCGAGAAGCAAAGGAGCAGAGGGGGAGAGTGAGTTTGGCAGCCGTGGGCTTATCGGTGTGGTGCGAGGTTGACGAGGAGTGCTCGGATGTCAGTTTTTGTGGAGGTTGGATGTCCGGCAGTCTTTGGGTGACTAAGCTAAAACTCATGGTGGTTGCTAGCCCGCTTCCTTTTTTCATGGTGGTTGTTTTCTCTTGCGTCGATTGCTTTAGTGCAGTTGTTGTTGGCATGGAGAAGCATGTAGTTTGGAGCAGCAGAGGGATGTGGTGGCTCTAGGTAGCGGTGGAAGGGAAGAAGTCACGATGGGGTGCTTCATGGTGGAGACTGTGTTATGAACCCCACTTGGAAGAACAATAATATAGAAAATAAAATGAGAATTAAGAACAAGGAAGAGACAACGATGGATATAAAATACAGGAGAGGAATAAAATGAAACACGCCTTGGGATATTAATGGCTCCCAATTCCTCTAGATGAAAATCAAAATGTTCAACAGCTTTCCAAAATGCCTTTTACCTGAGCCCCTCCGACTAGAGATATTGTGAGACTTAATAACTAAGGCTAGCACACATTATAAGGCCATGGGCCCCCAAAACAAAGGCCAAAGACCAGTTGTGAAATAAAAACTAATAAAGCAGGCTAAAACCTAAAAGACTACATAACAAGAGCCCATTAGCTCGGCCCAAACACCAGACCCTAAACTCCTACCAATCTCTCCCCGTTAGAGAACCTTGTCTTCAAGGTTGAGAGCTGATACAATTTTATGATCAAGTTTCCAATCTCTTCTGGCTGCATTTCTTTAAAAGAGATAGCAAGTAGAGTCAAGGAGAACATTGATATAACTTGAGGTCCATTCTTTCCCAACAATATTCCTTGGTAAGCTACCAAGGTGCCTCAAAGCTAGTGGGGCACATTTATTACCATGCCTGACAATGCTTGACTTATGTCGTATTCAATTTCCCATGCTTGATAGTGTGGATATTGATGAGAGAGGACAATTTAACTTAAAAGACCAATCTTCCCCATGAAGGGATTATCAGGTTGTGTTGCAGATGGCACATCAGTCATCTTCTCAAAATTAATGGGATATTCTGACACTTTTGTAGGTAAGCTAATATAAGGTTTAAGCTTATCAAAATCTACAGGGACTTTTGCAGGTGCTTATTCTTCAGCAGCAACCTTTTCATTTGACTCACTTCCATCCCTTTCAATACTAAAACTGAAAATTTGTTGGACCTGTTGTTGCTTCCCATCCATGACCGATTTTTGTTCTGATGATAATTTTCCCATTCTTCGGTTAAATAATAAAGCATGATCATTGGACAATGCCTCCAGCTCCTCCAAATGTTCCAGACTTCCATATATATTGAAACACCAATCAAATGTAACTTTCTTATACAACTGATCCTTACTAATTTGTTGTTATGCTAATTTAGTATTCTTGTCAACTTCAATACCAATTTCTGTAATTAGTAGATCCATAGTCTCCTTTCCTACGAGTTCAAGCACTTGCATTCCCCTTGCCATATAAGCTTTACCACCCTCTAAAATGGAAGGTGCAACAGAATCAGCTGTTGATAAACTACCATGCTAAATAGATTCTGCAAGGTTCACAGCAAAATGCTCAATCTTGTGAACCAAATATGTACCCCCTTTCCATGCACTACCTCGCACATTCCACGCTCCAGAGTCGAAATTTTCCATAGAATTATCAAGACCCTTCAAACCCTAACCAAAGAATGACTCCTCGCTAGCTTTCTCCAATGTATCCAGAGCAGACATTTGAAGCTTGTCTACTTCATCTTCATTTTCTTTTTCATTTGTAGAGTCTTCTATCTCTCCTTCGTCCTTAGAAGATTCTGAAACCTCATTAGAGTACTGAATGTTTAAGATGCTCTTTGTCGTTGTCTGAGCAACTACAGCAGCTTGATTGTTCCTTTTGTAATAAGCAGCTTCCTGCAATTCGGTTCTGCCCACTTCAGCGTCATTATCATCTGTTGTGTCACATTTTACACAGCCACCTACAACAACAGGCCCCTCAACTTTTATATGCAAAGCTTTCATCACAAAACCCAAAATAGCAAGGGGAAGCATAAAAAATGTCTTTCCAATTAGCATATAATGCCAATTCAAATTGTTTTCAACAAGTCCACCATAAACATAGCCTAGAGATACTTCAAATGGTATACATATGTAAAATGTTGCAAACCATGATGTGTTCTTATCAGCAGTGGCATTTTCATCTATAAATGGAGCAGCATGACTTATGAAAGAAGCCTCTCCAACTCCAACCAACATGCGACATAATGCAATAGACCAAAAGTCAAATGAACTATCACACCCAACTACAACAATTTTCCAAACAGATAACCCAAGTAAGGTGGATAATGTGACCTTATCAAGTCTTACCCCTTTCTCAAGCATTTCTTCAAACAAGTTCTTTACTCTAACCACCTTTCCACACTCACCTACTTTCACAAGAGAAGTGTACCTTGCATCATATTCTTGAAAGTGTACAAACAAATATACCTTATCCATGAGAGTGTAGAAAAAAATAACGAAAAATGCTTGAGCAAATGGATTTAGGAAGGAAATCAAGAGTCTCTTGTTGCTGGTGCTCCTTTAAGTCTGCTTTGAACTTCCAACATAAATGTTCAAGCATTTGATCTTGCAAGCGTACAGACACTTGTTTCCTCTGCGTGAAACTCGAGGTAGCTTGAATGGCATCCCAAAACGCCATTTCTCTAGAAGATGAACTTGATATTTTCTCCCTCTCTATCATGCATGCTAACGCGCACACAGAGAACAAACACTCATAATATCTAGCTCTCTTCTACCTCTCACTAACTCGATCTTGCAACTGAATGAAGGTGTGTTTGAAGACCAGTTTTTCTTGGAGTAGAGCATCCTCATTGAAATGAACATCATCCCAGGTCTCTCTTCTGAATTGAGTATGGGATCCTTTGCAAAGACAGATCTGTGGAAGACCACAATGGTCTATTTTGTCAATGATGTCTCTCTAGAGTTGATTTTGAAGACTCTTCCATAAAATCAAAAATCGGTTATGATTTTGTGATTTCTCGCCTAGGTTGATAGTAGCGGGATCCTCTCTTGGCTTCAAAGAACTACTAAAAATAGAGAGAAACGGAACGTTCTCCCCCTTCTATCAGACATCATTTTTTTCTTCATTTACTACTGATTGTTGTATTTCTTTTGTTGAATAGGTAGCTGCCAAGTCTTCTTTGTCTTCCTAGTCTTGTTCTTGCCACTCCATAAGAGATTATTGCATCTTCTTGCAATTTTGCTGCATTCTGTCTAGTTTTTTGCTCATCTGCAACAATTTTTCCCAAATCTTCTCCATCAACAGCAAATTTGCTTGATGTTTATTGAATCGTACTCTGTCCATGAAGAATCAGTGGCTCTAGATACCAATTATTATGAACCCCACTTGAAAGAATAGTAATATAGAAAATAAAATGAGAATTACGAACAAAGAAAAGACAACGATGAATATCAAATGCATGAGAGGAATAAAATGAATCACACTTTGGGATGTTCGAGGCTCCCAATCCTCCAGATGAAAACCAAAATGTTCAACAACTTTCTAGAATGCCTTCTACCTGAGCTCCCCCAACTAGATATACTGTGAGACTTGATAACTAAGGCTAGCACACATTATAAGGCCATGGGCCCCCAAACAAAAGGCCAAAGGCCAGTTGTGAAATAAAAACTAACAAAGCAGGCTAAAACCTAAAAGATTACATAACAAGAGCCCATCAGCTCAGCCCAGACACCGGACCTTAAGCTCCTAACAGACTACAATGCACTACGGTGGCTTCTGATATGGGAAAGAGTGATGTGCAATGTGGGGGCTATCATGCACGGGATCGCTCACTTTGGGTGGTTTTCTTGTAGATTGGGGTTGCTAGACATGGAAGAGCTTCTGCACATTGGGTTGCTCCACGTGATCATGGTTACTCTTAGACCCTTGGTTTTGGTTGCACCTGGTCGTGCTTGAGGGAGGTGGTTGCTAGGTGTTGTGGCGGTGAGGCTCTTGTGGAAGGTAAACCAAGATGCCTACTGTGTATACATATGTATATATACGTATACTGTTGTAACCCTACTGTGCATGGGCTTGGAGTTTATAAACAGAATGGGCCTTGGATTTCATGGGTTTGGGTACATTTTATAGGCTCCACAACTAGGTTGGGGTACTTTTAAGAAAAATCGAAATAGGACTTAAACCAATTATCAGGCCTGATAAAACCATTAACCCATCATAATAGAATTTAGGCCTGCAGCCTATTCAAAATTACTCACTAAACCTCAAACGGGCTTTTAAAAAATAATGGTCAATTAGACTTAATTAGACCCAATAAAATTATTCATATTCGATCACTAAAAATATTGGGATCGAATTGTTACACTCCATAAATACCTCTCGTTCAATAATCTCATGAAAGAATGCATTGGAGACATCCAACTATCAAAGAGGTCAGTTAAAGTGAACAAAAAGAACAAGTATTACTCTTATAATGGCCAGGGGCGGAATCGTGAATTTTTTGTTGGGGGCCCAACTAACATAAATATAAAAGCATATAAGTTCTTGTAGTCCATCTCTATATGAGTATACGTGCATTACTAAATATCTATTTAAAGACTTCAAGTAAAAAATCAATATTATAACTATTCAAAATCGATTAAATAATAAAAAAGCCATTATTGTTTTACAAATTCATCATAAAAGCACAAATGACGGATAAAAATTAAGAAAATAAAAAATAAACTTTATTGTTGAATCTAAGACTGAATGTTGAAAGCTTCTATTATATAGATAGTAATAGCCATGTGATATATGTTGCTTTCATTTCTAATTGTTAACTCGATGGTAGCATAGATGTTAACAAAACCCAATCAAAATAAACTAGCTAGTATTCTAGTTGAACAAAAAAGTGTCAATAAATAGGAAAAATGAGGTTTTTAAATATACAACATAGCTTATATAAAAAAAAAAAAGACCGATAAATTTTCTTGCCTATTAATGAGATGTGAAAAATAAATAAACAATCAGTGTAAGCATATGAGATTTTATTAATGACCAAAAAATAAGTGTAAGTATGAAAAAATTATAGAGAAAATATAAGGAACTTGGAAAACTAAGTGCTAACTAAGATTTTTGGGAATTTTTTGGGAGGTCAAATTGTCTTTATATTGAGGAAAATTATGTATTAAAAAAAGGTTTTGAAAAATTTCCCCACCCCTATACATAGTTCCGGCCCTGATAGTGGCTTGTTTAATCATTGGACTAAACATCTCAACATAATCCAAATCATTTCGTTGTTGGAATTCTTTAACAATTAACTGAGTTTTGAATCTATTGAGACTATGTGCCATTAGTCTGAAGTGTCAGACACCTCTATCATAGCTTGTTGCCACTCAATGGATCTTATCACTTGTGAAAATGATGTTGGTTCAGTAGGGATAACAATGAGGACTTGGAAACCCCCAGACAATTCATATTCTTTACGAAATGGTAAACAATAAGTGTCCTAGAGTCTTGTTCTTAATGGAAACTTTATTGAAAGGTTCTAAATTGGAGGGTCTGAGAAGAAGGTTAGGTTATGAAGGTTGCTTTGGGGTTGATCCTGTTGGGAGGAGTGGGGGCTTGGCTATACCTTGGAAGGCCAACATTAACTTTGCATTACATAATTATTCTTTAAGACATATAAGTGGCCGGATCATAATTGAGATATCATAAAAAAAAAATGACTTTTCACTGTCTTTTATGGCCAACTTGTTGCAAATATAAGAAAAGAATCATGGGATTTGTTGTCAATGATTAATCCAATGAATGTACCACAGAGTGTCATAGGGGACTTTAATGAGATTTTATCTCAACGAGAGAAGATTGGGGATAGAGATAGATCAGAAAGTCAGAGGGATTTAGAAGTGCTCTTGTAGATAATCAGTTAGTTGATCTTGGGTGTAGAGATAACTACTTTACTTGGAGTTGGGATAACAATGTTGAATAAAAGCATTCAATAGATATTTAGCCGATGTGCTCTTATCTACACATGTTTTTCAGTCTCCTTTAGGCTAAGTCTAACATCCAAATACCCAACTCTCAAATCACTAAACTCATTTCAACTTAAAACTTCTTTACACATGGGACTCACAACCTTTTTTTTTTTTAACTCAACATCTCTTTACATGTGGAACCTACAACATTTTTTCAACTTACCAGAAATACATTTAAACTCATATTAGATTATTAACATCCAAACACATGTAAACTTATCTTAGGTGGGCCTCAAAAACTCACTCCACCATCTCAACTCACTACTATTCATAAATAATTCAACTTATTTCAACTCAATTCAACATCTAAATGGGGCCTTAGTGTATGCGTGTATCCAAACAAAGGACTCCAGAACAATGTTGGTAAAATAGCTAGGGTCCAAAAAAGGAAGACAAAAGTGAAGAAAATAAGTGTTTTCCATATTTTTTGAAGAAAGAATGGAGTGAATAAATTTGTGGGTAAAGGAAGACAATAAAATGACACTTGTGAACTATCACAATGTTTTAATTTTTATTTCCACATAAAAAACGAACAACAAAGTGGTGATGCCGAGCCACTCGACCAACACGTCAATCCAATTCTAATTATCATTCTAATTAGTTCTAATCATCCTTCTATCCATTCAATATAGCTTAGACTAAAAATAAATATGAACCCCTTAATTAATATTTAATTATAATTCCTATTAATATAAAATTCTAGTTACATTTTAGGATTAGTTTATTATATATAAAGAATCACAGTAATCTAAAATTGCAAATATACCTCATTCATAAAATATTCATAGAAAATTAAGATAAAAAACATTCAAAAGAAATTATAGGATTTCTTTTATAATCAGCGTTCTGTCAAATATTTCATATAATTACAAGCATATATAGCAAGGTTTTGGCTAATCAAAATCCCACCTGATATATCAAAATAACGTGGAGTTGTAGCCAATGCATTAAGAGAAATAATCAAAGTTAATTAAATGGGAAAATATAGTTCTCTCTCTTTGTGTCAAGGGGGTGAGAGTCGAGTTTGCCTTTTGTGCAAGTTTTCTACTCTAAATCTCTGGATTGTGGAGGCTTTTCAGTGAAATTTTCCCTCAGGGCTAAGGAAATCACAGCTTTGTGAGGGTAATTTGTTGTTAATGGAGGAGGAGGCGAATGATGGGCTTATTCCAAATTCCAAAACAAAGAATACTACAATGATCGCAACACTTGTAGCAGAAAAAGAACTCAAAAATGAAATTGTGAAAGCAACAATGTTGAAGATTTGAAGTTTGGAAGGGGTGGTTATTTTTCATGAAGTGTGTCTGAATTTATTTCTTTTGGAATTTGCTAGCCAAGGGGATATGCACAAAGTACTTAATAGGCAACCATGGTTATTTGATCAGTTCTTACTCTTTTTAAATGAATTTGATTGTCTATCTGAAATCTTTCTAGGTTCAATTGCATAATCTTCGTTGTATGAACCACCAAGTGGGTTTGTGTCTTGTTTCTTCCATTGGTAATGTCATCTATGTTGATGTTGACAATAATGGTGTTGGTGGGGTAAATTTTTACAGAAAAATACTGGTTACAACCGAGGAGAGGAACCGTGGCGTAACCGAATCCCACGTGGACATAAAATGAAAATGGTGCGTTTTCATACCCCCAAACCAGAAAACAAGCCAAATTCTCCCCCCTCCCAAATAACACTTCGTCTTCTCCACATGCAGTCTTCCCCAAATCACAGAGCCCCCTTCGTCTTCTCCATGATGCAGCCTCCTCTTCCAAGCCTTCCTCTTCCAATACCCCCTTCGTCTTCCCCAAGCAAAGCATGCTTCGTCTTCTCCACAGAACAGTCTTCCTCAACTCACAGGGCCCTTTCGTCTTCCCACCTTCAAGGAATACCATTAGATCTTTAAGCTGCAAATTGGTGGAAAACTAATGCACAAAATTCCCCTCCCTCTTCAAATTTCAGAAGCCAAAGAACACCAAAAGAAAAGAAAAATGCTTCCTCAAATACCTCTTTAAAATTTGCTGGGTTGTTAACTACCTTTGCCACGAGTGCTTCATCTTCATAAACATGGAACCAGAACTTATCAAAAATAAAAAATAAAACTCGAACTACTCCTTTTTTCCTTTAATTTTTTAAGATTTATGCTGTACCGTATACTCTCCCCATGCACTTAGGGCCTCATCTTCTTTTGTAATATAGGCACAAATGGTATTCCAGGATCTATATAGGAAGATAAATGGTTTTGTTGGCTGGAGAAGTGGTTTTGCCTAGAGAAATGGTCCTCTGGTCACTTGCCTGGGGAAATAGTTTCCAATGAAGAAATGTAAGGAGGTGCTTTGAGAGAGATTCAGGCCCGCATTTGAGGACATCTTCTCTAATTTTGTCAAACTCCGCATTGGCTCCATCTCCTGAGAAAAGATGGTGAAGATGGCGAAGTCTTTGGAAGCTGGATGTGTTATGTTTCTTTTTTTTTTTTAATATATTAGTGACATAGTATTATTTTATTTAAATATATCAGCCGATTCCCCCAATGGTTTCGCCGCTTGGTTGCATGTAGCAAAGCTGGTCAAGGTTACTCTGAATATCACCGAACCACTTGCAAGAGGTCGTAAACTTCAGGTGGGTGGTAAAACATTCTAGATATCATTCTGTCATGAACGGCTACCTAGGTTTTGTTTCCAACATGGTGCTATTGGCTGTCTGGTGCAAAATCAAATTTCTTTTAGAGATGATGCACAGTTCACACAATATGGATGTGGCACTTTGTTACAGTTATGCGAACGACAAAATGCAAAATTTGACAGAAGTGGTGACAGAGGCTATTAACGATCAATCTAGTTATTTTCCAGCAAAGGATAATGTACACTTGGGACAACCAGATGCTGTTTCAATGCCAAATGTATTGGACCAAGGTGGCAAGAATGTTGGGGAAGGAGCCAGCCAATCCACACTTTACTCTATTGACGGTTTTACAAGAAGCTACTGCCCAATGAGGACAAGTGTGCACAGACAGATTTACTTCATCATTCATCTTCACCATTGGAAGTGCATAATTTGGTATAGAATTGGAAGAGGTGTGCCAAGAATCCTACACTTCCAAGTCTAAAATTTGAGAATAGTCATCAAGAAGATCGAAAGAGAAAGCAATCTACTGAACTTTCAGGTTCTTTATAGAACAACATTAGAGGGAATGCTAAGAAAAGGGCAAAGAATATGTCTAACAAGAAAAAATTGGGTACCCCACCCATGGATATATAGGCAGAGGTTGCTAGTCAATCCCGCCAATAGCTATGAATCTCTTAAATTAGAATTGTTGAGTGCTTGTCAATCCCCAAACAGTTCAAACCCTTTGTTGCATGGTAAAGGAAAAGAAGCTAAATTTTTTGTTCCTTATTGAAACTAGGTTAAACCAGAAAAATTTTAAAGGGAGCAAACATAAGTTACATTTTAGGAGTGTTTCTGGAGTTGATAGTTTAGGAAGGACTGGGGGTTTAGCCATGTTGTGGTGGGATGAGGTAGATTAACATGTTCAAAGTTATTCTCCATGACATATCCATGCCAAGTTGTGCTATGGTACAAGAAAAAGAAGAATGATAGTTAATTGGTTTCTATGGCCTTCCTGATGCAACAAAGAGATATGTGGGATAGAATTTATTGCAACTATTGAAAGTAAAGTTCCAACATCTTAATAATTTGGTAATGATAGCAAAGATGTATTTGAAGAATTTTCATGATTCTGAGGGGAAAGAACAACACAACATTGGACATAGACTGTCTTTCATTGATACTTGGCAGTTTCCAAATGAATTTTCAGTCAAAACTAATTGCCATAGGGATATAGCTTTAGATGCGTCCAAACAGATGTTAGAGATTAAAATTATTGCGAGGGATTATAGAGGTCAAGCTCTTGCCTCACGAATGTTACTAAAATTTTTATGTCTTTTCCCTTCCATAGCATAAGCTTGGGGGCATATACAGTTGTTTGTTTTACTCTAGAGCTAGGATTCTATGATATAGAATTGGAAGGTGATACTAAGCAAATAGTAGATGCTCTCGTGAATGTATCAGAGGACTAACATTGCGTTTGGATAATGAGGTGATCTGAAATATTCTGAAAATAATAGTGAAAAAATAATGAACATGTAATGATAGAATATTGAATTGTAGTGAATAATAATAAAAAGTAAGTAAAAAATAATAATAAAATAATAAATAATAGTAAAATATTTTTAAAATACTTTACTACCTAAACTAGCCCTAGGTCACTAGGGCCAGCTTGTGTAAGACACAAGAACCGTTCTATCAACTGTGTTAGCTTGAACTGTGAGTTATGTAAAGAGAGAAGGAAATTAGGTTGCTCATTGTCTTGCAAAGGCAGCTTCTTGTTTGAATAGCTATCTCAACTAATCTCATTTTCTTTTCAAACATCATTTAAACATAAACATTTTCTAATTTTAACTTTCACATTTTCATCTAATCATTACCTAAGCTTACAGTTTTTTCAAACTTTCAAATAAAACACAAAAAATAATTTAACTTTTTCAAATATCAAAATGAAAATAATATTAAAAAAATTTTATTTTAACAATATTTTAACTTTATAATATTTTTATTAATTTTTTTTTTATCTTCTTTACCAAATTCAATAAAACATCTTAACTCAACTAATTTCACTATTATTCACAAACTATTTCACTACTACTTATAAATTTATGATTTCATCTGATCTCATTTCATCTTAACATCCAAATGAGACGATACCATCCTTATCGAGGAAGTCCCTACATTTATGGCTGCTTAATTCAAGTACTTGTTTCTGTTTAAAAAAAGAAATAATAGCGTAGACTTAATTGATCCCGTTTGGATGATGAGATAGTTTTATATCATCTTATCCAATATCTAAGGTCCTATTTGGATTTAGAAAGTGTTTCATCTCATCTCATCATTACAACTTTTTCAAATTCCAACTTTTTCAAATTCCTACACAAAATATAATAAATAGTTCAATTTTTTCAAATCTCAAAACAATAATAATATTAATAAATAATATTCTAACAATATATTTTTTTTAATTTTTATCTTTCATATAAAACCATCTCATCTCATATCTGAATCAAAACCAGCCCTAAATAACATTCAAATATAAATACTTTTTCAATTTTAAATTTTAATTTTTTCATACAACCTTCCAAAACTTCCAAACAAAACATAAAAAACAATTCAAATTTTTTAAATCATAGAACAAAAATAATATTCTAACAAATTTTAATTTTATAATATTTTTAATCAACTATTTCTCTCTCAAATTTCAAAATTTTATAAAATATTTTGACTCAAACTATTTTATTATTATTTATAAATTATTTCATAATTATTCACAACATCCAAACCAGCCCTGTCGTTAATTTAGTAAAATAAAGAAAGATTTTGCTATCGTAACAGTCTCAGAGGATGGTAACTTTGTACAACTTGGGCTCTATCACTCCGTGGCATTCTTCCCTCTGTAGGCGATTCAACTCAGGCACCAGAGAATCAAATGAAGCAAAAATTATTAGCAGCAACCCATCTACTGAGTCATTAATGTACCCATGGAAGGATATATGGAGAGTCTCGATATCATCTAAAGTTGCATTTTTCATTCGCACTGTAGCTTTAGGCAAAATTTTGACAGCTAACAATTTAAGAAAACGAGAATTGATTATTTTGGAGTGGTACTACTTGTGTAAGAAAGCTAGTGAATCGATTGATCATATTTTTTTGCATTATGAGGTGGCTAAAGAGTTTTGGGATGTCATTATCAGTAGGGCTAGGTTGTCATGGGTTATGACTAGGAGTGTGACGGAACTTCTAGCTTGTTGGAATAGGCAACATCATAGTTCACAGTTGGCTGCAACATGAAGGATGATCCCTTTGTGTTTATTGTGGTGTATTTAGTTGGAAAGAAACGAGAAATGCTTCAACAACAAGGAGAGAACAACGGGAAAAATCTTGAACTTTTTTATATTTTCTTTGATTCAATGATTTTTTGCTATTGTATTAAAGGGAGATTAATGTTTATGAGTTTTTACTTTCTTTTTAACTTGCTAGAGTGTAATTAGGGGTATCTTTTGTATACCATCTGTGTATATGGGTTTTGCCTAGTTTCATTCGATCAATAAAAGTTTATTACTTACATATAAAAAAAAAAAAAAAAACTTTTTAGCTTTAAACTTAGTTTATGAAATTTGAGATTTTTCATCGATTCTTGTATGTTTTTAGATGAATTTAGTGTACCAATTTTAGCGATGCGTCTGTCCTAGATTTCCTTTTTCTTTTCTTTCCCTTTTTTTTAAAGGTTCGGTAGCTTCTTTTTTTTTTTTAAATGAAACATACTTCATTAAATATGAGTTACAAACTTGCAGAGTTCTACATACAGACTGGTCAAAGAACCAGATCAATGGCATCTAGCTCAAGCTCTAGAGATGCTTTAGCCAGATTGTGTGCATAGACATTGCCACTCCTCTTTACAAACAAAGCCTTCCAATTAGTAAGACTAGAGAGGCTAATTTTTGTGTCACTAAGAATCATTCCCACTCTATCATACCTCTCTCTTTGTTGTTGTAAACCAATGATCACCTGTTGAGAATCTCCTTCCAGAATAACTGAAGTTAGCCCCAATTCTTTGGCCAATACAGTAGCATGAAAGGCTCCCTGAGCTTCTGCCAGCATAGGATCATATAGACTAGTCATAGAGAATATCTTAGTAGCAATCACCTTGCCCTCATGATCTTGAGCAACAAAACCAAATCCTGATCTACCTTTTGAAGCACTTAGCGCTACATCCCAATTAATTTTAGTGTAGCCCCTGGGAGGAGGAGACTAGTTAGTGTATTGACTACCTGCTGTTGAAGTACTGGCTACTGAGTTTGAGTTCACCTGTGCAGAAAGAAAATCTGCTAGCAAATCCTAAGATTTTCTGGCCAATGCAGTAGGATGAACAGAAATCCCCTCAAAAATATATTGATTTCTCTTATGCCATATGCCCTTTGCTGTGACTGCAAATAACTCCAGTATATTCCGATCATAGCCTAATAACAGACTTTCCATCAATTTTATAAATTTCTCAGGTCTCAGAGAGCTTTTGTGAAAGGCTCGAGGCCCTTGACTCCACACATTCATAGCTGAAGCACAGTTCCATAAAGCATGTATTACAGTTTCTTCCTCCTTTAAGCAGATAGGGCATAGAGGCGTTTTAACAACTTTTTTTTTGAAGAGGTTTAGAGAAGTTGGTAAAGATTCCAAACAAGCTCTCCACAGAAACAATTTTGTTGCACTGGGTATACTAAACTACCATAGAGAAGTCCAATACAAACTTGTTTGAGCCTCTCTGGAAGATTGGCCACCGTCCCACCTGAGGATCTCCTTTTGCAAGTGATAAGCACTCTTCAAAGAAAAGCTTCCATCTTTTGTACCCAGCCAAATCAGTCTATCATGGGAACCATAGGCACTGATAGGGATTTTGAGGATTAAAGAGGCTTCATCTGCCCCAAAAATAGCAGAAACTCTATCCTTCTTCCACTGCTTTACATCATGATTAATGAGATCTGCAACTTTGGACAGTTCTGGCAGACAATTAGGTTGGGATTGGATTTTGTAGCTGGTAGACAAGGTATCCATTTGTTCTTCCAAATTAAAGTATAAGCTCCATTGCCTATCCTCCAGAAAATACCTTTGTTGACTAAATTCCTTCTGCACAGATGCTCCTCCAAATAAATGATGGTCTTGATTCAACCTTTGCTTGAAGGAAATCAATAGATGGGAAATATTTTCTTTTCAAAACCTGTGATGCAAGAAAGCTTGGATGTTGTAATAGCCTCCACCCTTGTTTTGCCAATAGAACCACATTAAAGTTTTCCAAATCTCTAAAGCCTAAACCACCAACATATTTTGCTTTCCCCATTTGACTCCAAGAAACCCAATGTATTTTATTAATCTTTTGCTGCTGATTCCACTAGAATTGGTGCATTACTCTATTAATCTTTCGAAGTAGGGTCTTAGGCAGTTTGAAAACTCCCATATAGTAGGTATACATTGCTTGGATGATTGCCTTTAAGAGGATTTCCTTACCTGCTTGAGATAGGAGTTTAGTGTTCCATCGAGTGATACAACTCCTGATTCTATCTAGAATACCTTTGAAGGCTTTGTACCTTGATTTGCCAACAAGAGCAGGTAGGCTAAGATAAGATTCATAACTTGAGGTGGATCTGATCCCTGCCTTACCCAGAATCAAATCTCTGGTCAATCTCTTAGTGTTGGAGCTGAAAAAGATGGAGGTCTTATCTTTATTAAGTTCTTGTCCAGAGGCTCTTTCATAGATACTCAGCAACTCCTGCAATTTTTTCCATTCCATTGCATTTGCACGGCAAAACAACAAACTATCATCTACAAAGAACAGGTGATTAATACTAAGATTGCCCCTGCCTAGAGAGAAACCATGAAATTGTTTTGAGGATTCAGCATGATTCAAGAGAGAGCTTAAAAGTCTCAGAAACAATGCTAAAAAGATAGGGGGATAGAAGGTCCTCTTGTCTTAACCCTCTAGTGGGTTGGAATTAGTTTTGTGGTGAGCCATTGATAAGGATAGAGTAGGAGACCGATTATACACAATTCATCACCAAACTGATCCACCTTGCATTGAAACCCAGTTTTCTCATAACCTTAGTCAAGAACGACCACTCTACCCTATCATATGCCTTACTCATGTCCAATTTCAGAGCCATGTAGCCTTTCTTCCCCTTAAACTTCTTCTTCATTGATCGTAAAGTCTCAAATACCACAATCACATTATCAATAATTAATTTGCTAGGAACAAATGCACTTTGTGTAGGAGATATGATTTTGTGCAACACCAACTTAAGCCTATTAGCTAGGATTTTTGAGACCAACTTGTATATTACATTACATAAAGAGATGGGTCTAAAAGTAGCAACTTTTTGAGGGTTCTTTATCTTTGGGATCAGCACAATGTAAGTATCATTGATGCTGCAGATGTCACCTGCTAAGTTAAGGACCTCGAGCACAGCTTTTATTATATCATCCCCCACTATGTCCCAGTGTTTCTGATAAAACATAGCAGAAAACCCATATGGGCCAGGAGATCCCAGAGGATTCATCTGGAAAAGTGTTGACTTAATTTCATCTGCTATGAAATCTTTTATTAGCATATTGTTCATATCCTCATCTACCTTGTTCTTAACCTGAGCCAAACATTCTGCAATACCAGTTGGGTTAGAACAAGAGAAAAGATTCTGATAGTGCAGGTCAAACAGTTCAGCAATCTCTTCATGGTTGCAAACCACCCCTCCATCCTCTTTTACAATCTTTCTGATTTCATTAGATTTTTTTCTCTCGTTTGCACTTTGGTGGAAGTACTTGGTGTTTCTATCCCCATCTTTGAGCCATTTTTGTTTTGCCCTCTGCTTCCATTTTATATTATCTTCTTCCAACAATAGATCTACATCCTTTTGTATCTATTTTACAACCATAGTGTGAGTACCATTATTAGTGTCTTGGGTCTTAGAAAGCATCTTGAGCTTTTGCTGGATTGTTTTTCTATGCTTATGCACTGACATATTATTCTAATTAAGCAAAGCATCCTTACACCTCAGAAGATTCTTCTGTACTCCCCTTAGAAAGGAGCGTTGCCACTTATGCTTTTGAAACCAGCTTTAAAAGATGATTCCATTACACTCCTCTCTTTGGTCCCAACTAGCTTCATATCTGAAAATTTTGTTTAACCCCTTATCCTTGTTAGCCCTTTTCATAGCACCACTTGTCATATTAATTAAAATGGGTCTATGATCAGAGGATTGAGCAGAAAGGGCAGAAACCCTGCATTCTAGAAATTTTCTTATCCAATCCAGGCTCCCAACGGCTCGGTATAGCCTTTCTTTGGTAAAAAGAGAGCCCTCCCTGTTATTGCACCAAGTAAATTTGGTCCCTTGGTAACCCAAATCATTCAAACCACAATAATCCACAACCTCTCTAAATCTTTCCATCTGTTGGTAAGGCCTTCTATCCCAGCTCTCAAGATGGGGAATTAAGGGCCTTTACAACCTGGGATGAATCTCCTTCAAAAAAGACATAATCCATTCCTAATTCAGCTACCATCATAACTGCTTGAAATGAAGCAAGTGCTTCTGCCAGTAGGGGATCATTAAAACTAGAGTGATTAATTTTTTTTGTAACTACAATGTTACCTCTGTAACACCCCGTATTTTAGTGTATTTTAATGAAGGATTATTTTAATTAATTTAAAGATTGATTCTCTTGTTTTAGAATTTTGGGAGTTTTAGAATATTATTTTAGAATATTTTAAGTTGTGAAGATTATTTTTATTGGGCTTTCTTATTGTTAATTATTGTTTTGGATTTAAATTGGTTTGTTTATAGGTTTTAAAATTATTATTGTTTTATTAAAGCATTTCACTGTGTTTGATTAATTTTAATTAGTGATTTACAATTTAATTTCTCTTTATTTTAAAGGATGTTTTTGTCGGTGTTTAATATTTTACTTTAGCTAGTTTTGAGTTTAAATTGATTTATTTAATTTACTATTTTAAAAATAGTTATTTTGAGGATCAGCTGTGATCCCAAAAGTTGTGAGGATTGGACCTCATTTCTTTTCCCTATCTTTTCTTTTCTCTTCTTTTCTTTTTCTTCTCTTTTTCTTTCGGATTTTCTCTCTCTCCTGCGTACCCTCTCTCTCCTCGCCCGATTCTTTCTCTCTCCTCTCCCACGCCGTTTCTTCCTTCAACCGCCAGCACCGCCACAGACCGTCCGTGGTCGACACTGCCGGCACCACCGGACTCCTCGTGCACCGGCGACCTTGCCCCACCAATTTTAGCCCGTGCCGTGCCGCCGTGAGCCAAGCGAAGCCGCGGGCTTCCCTTCGCTGTTCCGCTGCCGTCCGGCCACCATTGGCCACCATTTCTTTACCACTTCATCACCGGCCCTCCAGAATCCTTTGGACCTAATCTTGGCCTCGATCCGTCGCCGGAGCCGCCCCTACGAACACCCACTCCGATTTGAACTTCGTGGCCTTAAACCGCCGTTTCGGCCGCCACTCACGGCCAACCTTCGATATCATTAGCTTCCCCACACTCCATAGGCCCTACCTTATCAATTTCAAGTCTTCGTTTGACCCCGTTGAAATTTGGGTATATAGTGTATTTCGGCCACAATGTTTTTACACTGCTGCGTTGCCTTCCAACCGCCTTTTGCACCCCCGTGATCCTCCTATTATTTTTATAAAGTGCTGTAAATATTTCTCCAAAAGACTTTTAAGATTTAAATATATTTTCGCAATAACCTGTTTTATAAACTGTGATTTGGTTATCTGGTTAGACTGTGTTGGTTATTGGGAAATTACTTATAACTGTTGGTTGTTGGTAATTGGTCGATTTCATAGCATTGTGCACGCATGCGTGGGTGTGTATTTTGGAAACCATGTAATATGAAAAAGGCTTTTCGGGTGCGTGTGTATCACCCCAAGTCAAGATGGTTATTATCTCGGTGGAGCTCTTTTGGGCACTCGGAGCAGAATATACTGAGTGTCATCCCCTGGGGCTCTTACCCGGGACTTGGACGAGATGGTAGCGCTCTCGATCCGACTCCGTGATCCCTCGGGCTGGCGGGAATCAGAGGATGCTTGGCTATGTACGCGGTGGGCGCGGAACTGGGCATCACTCGTGTTGTATCACTCGCACAGTCGCTACCTGTGGTGTGACGAAGGGAGCCAGAGTATGTGGATGGTCCCTAGGGGAGGTCATGGTGCATACGGTTAAAATTGGAATTAATGGAACTATTCCTGGAATTTAATTTGTGCCAAATGGTGATTTTTAGCGTGCGTGAAAAAATTATAATTTTCGAGAAATGGTATTTTTCTCGAGTTTTGTATTTGGCCATCATGTGCATGCATAGTATTTGTTGTGTTAATATATTTATGTTTTGAAGTATTTTGGGTTTTACTTACCTACGGTACCATTTTCTGGTACCGTAGATTTTGATGTTGTTGATGCAGGTTGAGGAAGTTGAGCCTGAGGAGTTGGCTCTGCCGGAGGAGTAATTTGGGATCACTCGGGTTTACGTCTTTTCAACTCTTGTATTATTTTTGAGACATTGGTATTGCTTTTAAACGCTTTTGTTTTTTTATATTTGTATTAAACTAAAATTCCGGTACTAGTGACTTATTTATATTAACCGCTGCGTATCTATTTGTGCACTGTTTGCTTGTAGCACACACTTGGCACTTGTTGTTGGGATGCGTGACCCGTGTTGTCATCATCCTGACGTCACGATTCTCGTGTTATTTTGTACGTGGGAGTCGGGGCATCACAACCTCCATGGTCTCTAGCTACTATTCCCAGCCCAATCCTACCCTTCACCTCAGATATTGCTGTATCCCAATTGATCTTCAAGAAACCTGGAGGTGGAGGATTCCAATTCATCACTTGCAAACCTGTAATAATAGTTCTAGGACTGTCATGCCTAGCTTTGAATTCTTCCAATAATATCTTTGCTTGGCTGACTATCTGAGTTGGGTGTTGGAAGTAACCCTCAAAGACCAACTTGTTTCTTCTATGCCACATACTTCTTGCTATTATAATAAAAAACTCCAGGACTTGCTAATCACATATTGCACTAGGCTCTCGAATAAGTCCTTGAATTTCTCTACTCTGAGTGAACTCTTGTGAAGTACAGTCGGTCCTTGACTCCAAACATCCATAGCTGATTCATAGCTCCATAAAACATGTTCAACAAATTCTTCCTCATTAAGGCATATCGTGCACATTGGGGAATCTACAATTTTCTTTTTATGCAAATTCACTCTAGTAGGAAGTGACTCTAAACATGCTCTCCACATGAAAACTTTAGTAGCCTGAGGAATCTTAAGTTGCCAATAGCATGTCCATTTTTCTTGTAGCTGTACATTATTTGATGTCTGCCCCTCTATTATGTTCTGCTTTTCTTTGAGAAAATGATATCCACTTCTTACAGAATAAATACCATCTTTAGTACCTAACCATATCAATCTGTCAATTGCCCCAGTCTGACTTAGTGGAATTTTCTGAATAATAGTTGCAGTCTTAGGCCCCATAATTTCTTCTACCATCTCTTTCCTTCACTGCTTATTCTCAGGATTAATAAGCTCCCCTACAAATGCATCCTCTTGCAAGGTTTTAACAGGAACCTAAACTCTATAGGATGAAGGTTGTGGCAGCCATCTGTCTTTCCATATTTTTGTGCTCGTACCATTCCCTATTCTCCATAAAGAACCTTTTCAACTAAAAACCTGGTTGCATGAATACTTCTCCATACAAATGAAAGCCTAGCACCCAGCTTTGCATCATAAAATGTTGTAGAAGGGAAATATTTGCACTTTAGGATCTGAGAAGCCAAAGATTCAGGGTGTTGATAGATTCTCCATCCTTTTTTAGCTAACAAAGCTAAATTAAAAAATTCTAGGTCTCTGAAACCTAACCCTCCAATTTTCTTAGCTTTCCCCATTTGACTCCAAGAAACCCAATGCACTTTACTTTCCTGTTGCTGCTGACCCCACCTAAACTGATTCATCACTTTATTAATCTCCCGTAGTAGAGACTTAGGCAATTTGAAAACTCCCATGCAATACGTGGGAAGTGCTTGTATGACAGCCTTCAATAGAGTTTCCTTTCTTGCTTGAGAGAGCAGCTTTGTCTTGCATCCACTAATCCTACTTCTAACTCTATCCAATATATTGCTGAAAGCAGTGTACCTAGATCTACCAATGAGAGAAGGTAGTCATAGATATTTTTTATAGCACATTGTAGACCTGATTCCAGCACTAGCCAACACATATTCCTTAATCTCCCTTCTGGTATTAACACTGAAAAAATTTGATTTTTTTTCCTTGTTAAGCTTCTACCCCGAGGACTTTTCATAGAGATCAAGCAGACAATGAAGCTTGGACCACTCTATTGCATTTGCTCTACAAAAAAGCAAGTTGTCATGTGCAAAGAACAAATGGTTTATACTGACATTGTCTCTTCCTATAGGAAAACCATGAATCTCCTTTGAAGCTCAACCTGATTCAGTAAATTACTCAAAAACCAAAATAAATAGATAAGGGGACAAAAGGTCCCCTTGTCTAATACCACGAGATGGTTGAAAGAAAACCTGAGGAGAACCATTTAGAAGAATTGAGTAGGAGACTAAGGAAACACACCCCATTACCAGCTTTATCCATATCTCACAAAAACCCATTTTCTCCATCACCTTTTCCAAAAAACTCCATTCAATCCTATCTTATGCCTTGCTTATGTCTAATTTTAATGTCATATACCCTTGCTGCCCTCTTTTCCTGACAGACATCGAGTGCATTGCTTTAAAAGCTACAATAACGTTGTCAAGAATCATTCTACCTGGCACAAAAACACTTTGGTTGGGAGAAAAGGTTTATAGCAAAAAGAAAAGGTTTGATTATCAATCAAGTCAATAATCTCAAAACTGATTTAACCTCTTAAATATTAAAGAACAAAATAACGGGAACTTTTAATCCACCTCCTTCACCATCATTTAGATGGCATCTTTATCTGATGATATTATTCTAAGGCACCATTTGGATTCTGAGTTGATCTCAACTCATCTCATCTTATCATTACAATTTTTTTAAACTCTTACACAAAATAAAATAAATAATTCAAAAGTTTCAAATTCTAAAACAATAATAATATTAAAAAATAATATTATAACAATATTTTTTTTTCAACTTTCAACTTTCATATCAACTTATCTCATCTCAACTTACTATCCACACCTAAAACTAAAAGTTATATTTCACCTATGGTGAGTCAAAACAGGGAAAGATTAATGCATTTAGGCCCCATTTGGTATCACATATGATCTCAATTCATCTCATCTTAACATTCAAACATCATTCAAACACAAACACTTTTTAATTTCAAAATTTCAAATTTTTTATCTAATTATTAACTAATCATTACAACTTTATCAAACTTCCAAATAAAACACAAAAAACAATTCAACTTTTTCAAATTTCAAAACAAAAATTATATTCTAACAATATTTTAGCTTTATAGTATTTTTATTCAACTTCTTCTTTCTCATTTCTCAAAATTTCATAAAACATCTTAGTTCAAATCATTTAACTATTCACTGCTGAATCGAAAGTTGAACTGAAAGAAGCTCTAGAGAGAGAAGCTCTAACTTCTCTCTAAACCTTCCCTACACCGAAACTAGTTAGAGGGGGTGGGGGTGGGAGCTTAGGCTCCCTCCCTCACTCCCACCCCGCCCTCATTTTCAACCTGCATTCTGTTCCTTTAGTTTTTATGTGTTTTTTCAGTTTCGAATAAAGAGAAAACACTCTTTGGTTACTCTGTCCTCTTTACTTTTTCCTCTTTGTTTTCCTTTTAAGTCTCTACTTTTCAGATTATCCCTCGCGTTTTCGTTGAGATACACATGCCGATTGATGAGCCATGGGAGGTGACAAGCCCCTGTTCTACTCTGTCCTCTGGTGTGTGGCGTTCTGAGAATCGCGACCCCTGAGCTGGTGATGAGTCGCGATGGAGAAAGCTAGAGTTCAATGGTGGAGGGAAAACTCAAAACCCAGGAGACGCAGATGCTCATGCGGGATGATGGTGAGAAGCTGGGCGAGAGGAAAAGCTGGGCTATGCACATGCGGCTAAAGCTTGGCGTTGCTCATGCGAGAGGGACGGTGGCGGTAGTGGTGGGAGAAGCTGAGAGAGACAGTGGAGGACCGATGCTCGTAGGGGTGGGCGATGGTCGCTGAGGCCAATTTTCATGCGGAAGGAGTACGGGTAAAGGCGGGAGGAGAAAAGATAAGAGGAAAAGGGTGGGGGGCGGCTGCTGTAGTCAGGGATGAAACCCTAAGTGCCTGTTCGCATCGGTTTGGGCTTTTGTTTTGAGCTGGGCTGGGCAGTGTGTTTTCACTATGTTTTAGCTTTTGTTTTGAGCTGGCTGGGCCGTGGGCTGGGCCTTGTGTTTTATGTCTTGTCCTTTCTTTCTAGTAAATAAAAATCAAAAAATGTAAGCCATTCAGACCTTGGTCCGAATGGATTTAGTGTCCCCGCTCCGCGTTGATGGAGAAGATGGGTTTTCCAACTCCATATCCCATTTAGTCGGGTATGGAGGTTTGTTTTGTTGGGTTACTGTTACCTCTACCTTGGATAGAGGAGTGTTGTCTCTCAGACCTCTGTTTGTAGAGATTGTCGTCTGGACTAGACCATATCAGCTGTGGAAGTGTGCTTGGAAGCTTTTAACGTTTGTAATTGACTTTTTTAAGTCAACTTTGTATGTCCTCTTTCATGAATGGAACAAGTTCTGCTCTTATAAAAAAAAAAAAATCATTTAACTATTTATAAACGATTTTACTATTATTCACAGATTTATCATCTCATCTTATCTTATCTATGTGACCAAACGAGGCCTCAATTTTCTTTCCTTTAAACTCTTAATTTTATGAAAGACATTTAGAATTTTATATGTTTTGAAGCTTGAGAAGCATCCACCTCTTTTATTATATTTGTTGGATTGATTTCCTGCCTCTGTACAATTTAATAGCAATGCGGCATATAACATGTTTTTGAATCGGTGATGTTTTTTGAGGTAACATGGTACTTAATTAAGGATTATGTATCCCTTATACGGGAGGGGAGTTGAAGCTTGACACATCAGATCTTTTGAACCAGGTTAGAATACTAGTTTTGGCTTGGGTAAAGTTGAAAATTGACTAAAATTTAGATAATATGTACTAAAAAGACCCTACATTGGATTGGGCATCTCTAAAACAATTTGGATTTCTGCTACAGTGATTAGCCAAATTTGAAGAACCAAATTGATTCACCAAAAGTTAAAATAATAATTTCTCACTCCAAGCAAACATTAAAATATTAGTTTCTCACTCCAATAAAAATATTATTTGGTTTGTAATTAAGAAATTTAGATAGAATTTTTAATGAGTTTAATCAAATATTTTTTGTTATTAGCATTACATGACTTTTAAAAATATGATTTTTTAATATTAATTTAATTAGAATATAATTATTATTAATATTAAATTAGTAGAATTATAAAATGTGATACAAATAAATTAAATAAAAAAATTATTAATTTAATAATATTTTATTATTATATAGAGAGTAAATGGCTAATCTAATGTAGAGATTGAATTTAAATAGAATAGACAAATATAAAAAAGTGTGATATTAGTTAAATTTTAAAAATATATTTGGTCAAGCTAATGCTAGTGCTCTATTTAAGGAACTTGAGTTTTCTGGTTGCAATGATGGGGTTGCTTTATGTGGATCTTGGTTACAGTATTAGCCTAGCACAGAAAGGAAAGAGGAAATTTTGGTCAAACAACCCTTGGGCTACGGGGTACTTACAGTGTTGGAAAGCGCAACGCTCCAAAGCTGAAGCACTTAGGCTATGTTTGGGCATTGAAAACTTCTCAACTACTTCAAGATACTCGTGTACGATTGAAGATATCTTCCCATCCAAATAAAGTATTTTCAAACCCTTCAACACTCTTCTTACATGTAAACTGTTTACATGTCAAGAATCATACATAATTATTGTTTACGTAAAGCACCTGCAAACAAAATAAATACAGCCTTCCTCTCTCTCTCTCTGTTCATGACTCGACAACCCGATGTAACTCCCTTCTTCCTCAAAAAGCATTCAACTCCCATGGCTCCCGAAAGAACCCCTTACAGTAAAAACCTCTTCATAGACTGACCTCTCTCTCCCTCTCTGCCCATAGAACCCCTTCGCACTGGCCTTCCTTCTCCCCCAAAAATTTTGAACTCCCATCAAGCGGCTCCCCAAAGAATCCCCCCACAGTGAAAGGTGTTCTTCTTCGTACACTGACCCCCAGCTTTCTCTCCCTCTATCGCTCTTTGCAATGCGAATATTGCCTCCCTGCACATCGAGGCGATCTCTGGACAATCTGTGCTGCCTACCTAGATCAACCTGCTCGATGGTCCATCCCATGATGCGAATCTCATGCCTCTACCCCTGGGCTTTGGTAGAGTAGTTGACTGAGGGAGAATCGAAAACATCTCCTCTGCGATCTGCAATCTGTGATCCTGTCAACCCGTGACCTAGGTTTCGCAGCCTCCATTATAAACCAGTCATGGCCAAAGCCACAATATTACGAACCTCTTGCTCACAGCTTCGATTGCAACAACACCCAAGAGTTGCTGCCACCAGATTCGTCATCACGGGGCCTCAAACGCGCTCCTTTAAGGTAAGCACAAATCCCCTCCTAAAATATTTTCTTATGCTCTGCTTAGTACTCTTTGCTGGTCTAGATCAACCAAAACAATTATATCTCATGGCCTAAGTTATATTAATTATATTTCTCATGACTTGGTGTTTGTAAAAAGGGACGTAGCCCCAATTATAATGAACACGTGTGATGCTTGTAAAAATGTCTCCTACACAGTGAGAGTTTTGAGAGCCTTTTTATTCATATTTATATATGTTATCTACAAGATGTATACTCGAAAGGAAGTATATGACGGTTTGAAGATGATTATGTACTAGGAAATAATCAAATTTAATGGAGTATGATATATATTTATGAAGGTTTGCCATTAGTCATTGTAGAGAGGATCTTGGTCATTATTGATATTTATATATATATATATATATATATATATATATATTTCTTTATCGATCTTCAAAGTGGTCCAACTGCAAAAACCCCATAGAGGACTAGAGGAATCAGAATCCCATCTGCTAGCTTTATCATTGATTTTGCATTCCCAAATCCGTTGAAACCAGTCAACTAATTTGTAGAATAAAATACATGTCAGTGGCTTCTTCAAGCATCATCATGTTAACATTCAGATTTCAGAACTTCTTTTCCCACCACACTGGATATCAATATTTGAATCATGATGATCAAAATATGAATAATGTTCCTCTAATTTGATGTCCATACTCTGATGAATTGAACCGTCAAATTCCTGACCTCTTTTTCTCATGCTTATATATGGACATATATAGATTCAATATTATACTTCAAAATTTTCAAACTTAGTTTTTATTATTAGTTTTTATTACTGCCACATCTATTTTTATATGTTGGGAATTCAAAGACATTCCCATTCTTGTTCAAACCCATTGAGGAATTTGTACATAGTGAGAAGAGAAGGGGCGAGGGTGGGTGGGTGAGGGAACATGGGAGTTTCAGGTATGGAAACTCTACTTATAAACCCAGTTTCTTTATTTACTGGTCATGTATACATCTATACATACACACACACAAGGGTATCCGATGGGTGGTGGGATTATTAATATTATATGATAAGAGTTGGAAGTGGGGGCCGCATATCTGAAATGCAGCTGAGCCAAAATGATGCGTCACAAAAGTATTGTATTAGGTAAAAAGGATGATCTGCAAATGCATGCTTTTATATTAATTATGTATTATTTACATTATGAGATATAATAATAATTAATGGGGCAAAAAACAGACAATACAGTCTAGATGTTAGACTATTATAAAGATGGGACCAAAAATAGTCTAACAAAGTGAGAGAAATAGAATAGGAAGCGATATAGATCATAGATCAAATGTAGGCTGTGCTACGCCCAGGCATGTAGCCACACCAATATGCTCACATGGGCCTAGCAACCTGACCACCCCATTATCTACATACAATACTGAAGTCAACAATAATATATATATATATATATATATATATATATATATTTATATATTATATATATATTCCAATTTGATTATGTGAAATCCTGATTGTTAATTCTTTTTATTAGAATTCATCAATATTCCAAGGCAAAAAAAGGAGCAGAATCAATATATATTTATATTATATATATATACTTCTTTATTGTCATGAAAAATGTGACGAGATGCAAACTAGCTTTATAAATATATATATATATTTAGATAATGCATTTTTGTGATTAAAATATCTTATCACAATAGTCGTGGGAAACAGAGTAGTTTCTGTTTAAGGTGCATCTCCACTTGGTTTGATGCTTTAAATAGTGGACCACGTTGATAAATTGTGTTTTGCCTTTATATTGTGTTTCATATGGTTGTTGGATGTGATCAAGTTCAGGCATCTTTATTATATATTGTTTTAAATCTTTTACCATATTCATTGTTGATTCTATTGACTCAAATTTACTATATTACAGCGATACTACCTCAGATCTTTTACGCGTGCTTCGAGGGAGGTATGAATATTCATGATTTTTACCTCTAACTTTTTTACATGTCTTTTACCATACTCATTGGGTGGTTAGTTAAACTTATATGTTATTATTCTAATTGATATTGGTACCATGTTAGTTGACCATATTCATGAATATGAGTTAGAGTTTAATGTTATTATATTAGTTTAACATATCCACATTTTCAAACACAAGGGGTTCTCAATATTTTGATTGTGGTTTATAATTAGTAAACTACTACCCCCAAAACTTTATACTTCTTTATATTGGGTAATATGCTCATGTTTGCAATGAGCATGTAACACTCCGCTCCCCAATAAAGACATTTAAAAATTTTTTGGGGGGCCAGTGTGCTACTACTGAACTTGACTAAAACTTTTCTTTTAAATAATGAGCTAGATGCAAAAGATTCCAAAATAAAAATTTAATTAATACTTAAAATCTAACATAGAATTTGCGGAAGCACTTATTAAAAAATAATACGGAAGTCTCATGTGCTTATCAAAATAATTTACTGAAATCTTAAACCATAAAACTTAATCATAGCAAAATCTGTTTAGGCCTCTGCCTCGCCTCCCGGGGTCAAGTCCTGTTCTGCAGTCTCATCCTCATAAATGTTATCACCTGGGGTGGTTTAAAAATATGAAAAAAATTAAAATGAGTCCAATACTCAATAAGCACACATCATACAGTAAACATAATGAACATAAGGTTTCTTGAAAAAAAACGTGCATATTCATAAATACATATGTAAATAACATGAATATGAACATGAGCTTATCTTTCACTTGTCATAGGTCGTTACCCACTGTTGACCCCCGTGAGTTAGGGTTAGCGAATCTAAATAGATTCCGATTCCGCCCGTGGCCGCGGGTTGTGGAATCCATACATAAGGAAGACATACTGGGTGCACTACCAGCATGTACAACCTGGCAATGCAATGTGCCCATAACATAGGTACCGTCTTCATATCCTAACATAGGCCGTTACGTATCTTATCATTTATATTTCATCATAATCATACTTGCATACTTGTCATATCATAGATTTCCAAAGAAATCACATTCATACTTGTCATATCATATCATATATTTCAAATGAAATCACATTCTTTCATAACATGTCGTGATGCATGACTTCTCACATAAAATTATGATTTTTCATGAATACTTTAATGCTTAAATCTTCACATAAAATCATGCATGGCCTTTCATAAATTATTTTAATGCATAACTCTCACATAAAATCATAACTTTTCATAAATTTTTTGATGCATAATTTCTTTCATAAAATCATGAGTTTTCATAAATATCTTGATGCATAATTATTTACATAAAATCATGGATTTTCATATTTTTATCATGTCTTGGGTACGTAAAAAGGGGCTTCCAATAGAGGTTATTCATGCATAATATTTTTATAAAAGACATGTCGTTTACCGCACATACGTGTAAGGGTATGATCATGCTACTTACCTTGCAGCGCTAATCCACTATTTTTCGCACGTAATCGATCACCTATAAATAAGCGTGTAATATCCGTAAATATTTCAATCGAACCCGTATTTAAATATTTAATTGTAAAATGCTAGAATTATCCTATTTTAATTCTTCAATACTTAAAGTTCTCCTAATCCCTAAAACACTATCATCTCCCTAAATTCATCGATAATTAATTGATATTCACTTAGTCTAATTTTGACCCAAATATATTTTAGAAACAAACCTATCCCCCTTAAAAATATAATCTTCACTCTAATAAAATTATTATCAAGTCCAAAGTAATTTAGAGTCCGAATATAGTCGAATAACATATTATAACTTAGTAAAATATTTCGGCTATTAAAATAAGTCATAAAACCTCGATTATTAAAATAGATTTACTTTCTTATTATTAAAATAATTATTTAATTTAACAAAATATAACTCAACTTTGAATTATTAAGTTTAAAAAAATTACTAAAAACTATTAAAACATAATAAATCAGTCTAATTTAAATTACAAAACTTATCATAGTATATGTCTAATTAACCTCAAACTTAGCCCACAAAGAAATTAGCCCATCAGATTTAATCAACAAGCACATTAAAACTAAGTCCAATTTTACATTTAAAACATAAACTTACAAATAAGCCCTGTGTGCATACGGGGCCCAAGGCCCGATTGTGAACTCAAGTGATACATACTTATTCGGCAGATACAAAGGGAACGTGCAGTGCAATGGACGTGCAGTGTATACGAGAGAACAACAGAGGCTCACCGAAGGACGGGCCATGCGACGGGGCTGGGCTGGATGGTGGCTCAAGGTGGCTGGAAGTGAGGCGATGCAGCTGGAAGTTTCTCTGCAGTGGTGCGACGCCGAGAGAGGAAGAGAGAGTTTAGAGAGAGTGCTGTCACCGAAACAACCGAGAGAGAGAGGAGGTTGGACGGCGGTGAGCTTATCGGAACAAAGTGGGCTCGACGGGGCAGAGATGGCCGGCTGTTTCTGTGGCTGTTTCCGGTGGGGTGGTCGACTTGGTTGAGGGAGGAGGGTTCTCGGCTGGTGCTCTGTTTTATGGGTGCAAAAACAGAGGATGGTGTATAATGCTGGTTTCCGTTTGGCTGGGCAGTGGGCTGGCTGTTTCTCTTGTTTCTGTGGTGTTTCTTGGGCTGGGAAAAGAGACGAGACGAAGAGGGGCTGCTGTGGTGGTGCTGGGCAGTGGTGTCGCCGATGGAGCTCACGGGTTGGCAGCAGGAGGACTCGGTTGCACTGCTATGTGGTCACTCGGTTTACACTCCAGAAACTGGTTCCGGTGGTGAGGTTTGTGTGTATTTTACAGGAGAACTCGAGTTGCTTTTATAGGCAAGGGGGAGGAGGAAGTTGGCTGAACTTAGGAGACCTAATCCTACGAGGATACAAACACTAAAGTGGATCGGTATACAAACTAAGGGGGAGGGGCGTACGTGCGTGTGCATGAAGTGTATAATGAACGTAGTGACGTGCATGTGTGATTAACGGAGAGAGAGACATGCGTGGCTGGAGAAGTCGTTCATGAACTGGGTTGGTTTCGATGGTCAATCCGGAGGAGAAACTAAGAAGAGATTTGTAGATAAAAATGAGACTTACGGGTGGATATAGAGAGAATAAGGTTTAAATTCAAAAACTAAAATTCTTGTGCTTAAAACAAAAAAATCCTTTCATGATAAAATAATAATAATAATAATAATAATAATAGAAATAACAATAATAATAATAATAATAATAATAATAATAATAATAATAATAATAATAATAATAATAATAATAGTAATAGTAATGGAGGCTTAATTCTAAGTTAAATAAAAAAAATAATATGTTTGATAAATTCTTTTATAGGCTTAAACTCATTTATTGAGCCTAATAAAATTATCTATAATTTATTCTTAAAAAAAAAATAAGATCGAGTCGAATCGTTACAGAGCAGCACTCGATGGATGAGTCTGGGGTCCAGTATGACAACAAGCTGTGGACTGATAGATTGGAGGGGATATTCGTAGACATCCTCTACCAAGAGACCATTGAGGGAAAATTGGTTGGCTCAAAAATCACTAACCGAGATCATGAGAGACTTGCAGAAAAGCTTACTCAGGTTGGGAGGAAGGCAATTGATACGTCACAAATAAGGGGGAAAATTACTCGCCTGAGACAGAGGCTACGACTGTTTATGGATTTAATGGGCCAGACAGGAATGGGTTGGAACCCACAGACAAAAACTGTCATTGCATCAGAGGAACATTGGGCTAACGCAATAAAGGTACAAAAAATACTTCACCAGTTTAATTTTCATACATTTTCGATATAAATGTTGTTGAGGAAGGGAGACATGTTCTCTAGTGTATATGTCAAGTCTAATATAAGTATTTTCTAATGCTAGGTGCGTGGCCAATGGAGGAAATTTAAGACACATGGTTGTCGAGACTACGATCTCCTATGCACCATTTTTGGCCAGTCTGTGGCCACGGGGGTCCTCCATTTTGCGTCAACGCAGCAACCCTCGACGATTGAGGAGGAGGACTTCCTTGAGGAGGAGGTGAGGTCACGGGACCCCGTACTGGGAACTGGTATGGACGCGCCAACAGACATAGATGGCCCAGAGATAAATGGCTCAGGTCGCAGACAAAGACCAAATCGTTGTCGAGCAAGAGAGTCGGCCCGGGTTAGCTTATCCTCAGATTTTAGCAAAGTTTTGGAAGCTATGGCCGCCGGCCAAGCTACAAGAAATCAGTTGGATAAGCAGTTCTTAGAGGAATGTAGTAGAAAACGGAGCAAAGGCACAGAGTCATCTGGTTCGGATGCGTCATACAGCAAGATGGGTGCCTGTGTGAAGTTTTTGGATGAGATCCACCCGCGGCTCCCTACATTTCAATATAACAAAGTGTTAGCTCATTTTCTGCAAGATAAGGTGGTTGAACAGTTCTTAATGCTACCCCCAGACCGTAAAATTGATTGGATCTGATCTTTGGAGTGACGTAGCATATGTTTGTTATGTAACTGATCTAACATTAATTATTACGGATGTTGTTTTTATTTTGACTATTATTATGAGTAACTATTATGGTTGTTGTGTGTTTTGAATTCATTTGGTCTATTGACAGTTGTTATTGACAGTTTAATTCATTTGGTCTATTTACCTTTAATATGCACTATTTGGCAAGTATTTTATTGTTATTCTATTTAAAAATTACTAGTTATTACATGGGATAAATGAGGCTATTATTTAAGTGGCATATTGGAGATATGTCACGTATAGAAAATGATTTCTAACTCTTTGACATGTTGCGGGAAAATTAATAGAGAAGTTTATTATGTGCTGTCAGTTATTGGTCAAAGTGTTATTATCCATAATTTAAAATTTTGAAACCGCAGAATGGATTTTGGAAGTGGGTCAGATGATGAGCTGCAGGTGGAGGCAAACAACACCACCGAAACTGGATCGAGTAGTAACCTGGCTCCAGAGTGGGATGATTATGAAACTTGGAGGAGGCGTGATGTATCTAGTAGTAACCAACCTCCAACATGGGATGAATACTTGCTTCGAAGGATGCGTGATGCATCCATGTGGGATGACATGTCCATGCTTACAATTCTTCGAGCAGCAGAGGAAAGCGCACAAGCATGGGTGTTTGAGCGAATGCCGGAACACAATATCGGCTTACGCGGACGAGACTATATAGTTGCAATTCTCAACGGAAATCCGAGGTGCTGTTGGTATTTGTTTTGGATGGAAATATATGCATTTGAAGCGTTATGCAATACATTGCGGGCGAATGTACGGTTTGAATCGACTAGGCAGGTTTCTGTGGAGGAAGCTTTGGCAATGTTTGCATACACAGTCGGACATGGCGTAGTTCAACGAATAACAGGCGACCGATTTCAACACTCTACTGAAACTGTTAATCGGCATGTCTACGCAGTGATGCTTGCCCTATGTAATCTTGCTCCTGATGTGATTGCACCTACACAGACTGCTGGGGTGGCGCCTTATATTCAAGGCAATCCAAGACATTACCCATGGTTCGAGGTGACAATTTCTTATTCTAGTTTAAAGAAAATAAAATGTGGTTGAAAATAAATGTGTGTGGTCGGTTTTGGTGTTATTAAAAATGGGATAAATCACAATTTTACATTGAACTCGTGCAGAAATGTTATGGTGCAATTGACGGAACTTATATCTCCGCATGTGTGCCCGCGGAGGCTACTAACGCGTATCTATCTCGGCATCAACAAGTAAGCCAAAATGTGTTGGCAGCCTGTGATTTCGACATGAAATTTATATTCATATATGCTGGCTGGGAAGGCACTGCCCATGATGCTCGTCTGTTTATGAATGCGCTGACTCGTCCAGGGATCAATTTCCCATTGGCTCCTGAGGGTAAGTAGTATTATTAATAGACATTTATAGAGGAATGGTATTTTTCCCTCACTGCCCATTGAAGTTTTTACTAATGTTTGTATTGGTTTCCAGGTTATTATTACTTAGTTGATTCTGCTTTTCCGTGCACGATTGGATTTATGCTCCCGTACCCCAGGGTGCGGTATCATGGGTCTGACCGCCATGGCAATAGTTCATTCTCTAGATATCAAGATTATTTTAATTATTGACATTCTTCCCTCCGAAATGTGATTGAGCGTACATTTGGTGTGCTAAAAAAACGATTTCAAATTTTGAAATCAATGAACCCATATAGAGTGACATGATAGCGATATATTGTCATTGCATGTTGTGTCATGCATAACATTATTCGATCTATTACACTGAATGATAAGATATGGCGTTAATTTTCCGATCCGAGTGATTATCCAGGACGGACTCGAGTAGACAACCCAGAACATCTGCTGCGTATGCCTAACATGTCATCTGCCTCAGCATAAACCATGGCTGGAACCAGGAACTCTATCGCAATAAATATGTGGGCACATAGGCAGGCCAATTGATATTAGTATGTTGATTTTATTGTATTGTATGTTGGAGGACTTTTTTTGTACGTGTCGAACTTGTTTTGGAATTTCTTATGTTTTGTATAAAATGCTGATTTTCACCTATATGAACTAGTACTAATATACATTAAAAATTCAAATGAGTTTAATTAAATAAGTTTCGGACTGAATAAAAGCATGAAATAGCGCACTTGCTTGTTGTCATTATAATATATAGCCTCTAAATTACAGTGTACTTGTAATTTATTACAATACATTTTTACAAAAAATAATTTTTTAAATCAAGATTCATCACTATAATATTTATCACTATTATATAGAAATATAAAAAAACTAACAAAAAATAAAATCACTATAATTTTTATCACTATTATTTAGAAATAGAAAAAAATAACTATAATATTTATCACTATTATATATAGACAAAAAATAAAATCACAATAATATTTATCACTATTATATAAAAATATAAAAATAAATCACTATAATATTTATCACTATTATTTAGAAATAAAAAAAAATAACCATAATATTTATCACTATTATATATAGAAAAAAATAAAATCACAATAATATTTATTAATATTATATATAACTATTAAATAAAATCACAATAATATTTATCACTATTATATAAAAATAAATCACTATAATATTTATCACTATTATTTAGAAATATAAAAAAAATAACCATAATATTTATCACTATTATATATAGACAAAAAATAAAATCACAATAATATTTATTAATATTATATATAACTATTAAATAAAATCACAATAATATTTATCACTATTATATAAAAATAAATTATATAATATTTATCACTATTATTTAGAAATATAAAAAAAATAACCATAATATTTATCACTATTATATATAGACAAAAAATAAAATCACAATAATATTTATTAATATTATATATAAATAAAAAATAAAATTATTATAATATTTATCACTATTGTATAGAAATATAAAAATAAAATCACTATAATATTTATTAATATTTTATATAACTATTAAATAAAATCACAATAATATTTATCACTATTATATATATAATATCGTAACTATAATATTTATCACTATTACACAAAATAAAATCACTATAATATTTATCACTATTATATAAAAATAAAAAAATAAAATCACTATAATATTTATTACTATTATATATAAATAAAATCATCATTCCATCATCATTAAAAAAGATCAATTATTGATGGGATCCACATATTTTTCAACTACCTACTCAAAAGTCAACAACTCAACATACTTCATATATCCAAATAACTCAAACTACTCTCAATGGGACCCACAAACTCACTCAAATCTCTACTCATAACTATTCACAACACTTCTCGCTATCCAAACACAGCCTTAAGCTTTCCAAAAGTGAATCCTAGATTCCTAAGTACCCCATACCACATAGGCCGTTTGACCAAAATTTCAAGAATAAAGAATGCCCAAGGCAGGCTTTCTCCCAGCCGAATGTTTGTCTCTGCTAAGAGCTTGTTGAGCATAGGAGCTTTTCTGTCTACCATTACCAGATCTTTTCTTTCCTGTTATTGCTTCTTCTTCTCTTCTTCTTCTCCTTCTTCAATACCAGATCTCTACTATTCTGTTGTTGCTCCCCCGGGTCCCCCCTCCTCTCTCTCTGTGGAAGCAGCTGAAGAGGTGCTGTTTGCATAACTGGCAGTGTGTTAGTTTTTTGGTTTGATTGTATGTATTTACTTACCTTTGCAATTTGGATGTCAATCTTGTCGAAATTTTTGTTTAATGTTTTTTGAATTATTAGAGGCATTCTTTTTACTTATCAAAAAAAAAAAAAATTATTAGAGGCATTCTAAAATCGGAGTGAGTGTAAATTGGTCATGCTTGAATGGAAGAGGTATGTTAAAGTTATAGTTGTATATATTATTAGACATGAGTTTTCAAAAGCCATATATATGTGTGGAAGAGTGTCTATTCCTTGAACAACTACAAATTACAGTTCCTACTCTCGAAAAGTTATGAAGATCTCTTTTCTCATTGAATTTGAAGCTCCCATATTTCTAGATATTTTGAGAAATAGATTCATAAATTTTTATTCAATAGAATCAGATGGGATCACAATGTGGTGGATAGTCTTTGGACCGATTGACATTTCCTCCACCCTGAAAGTAAGGTTTAGATGTTGAAGTCACATGTATTCAGTTATGTATAACCTATGAGTTCATTTTCTATCAATAAATGGATAAGTAAAAGATATGAATTTGCTGAATCCAAAGTGATATCTATAGGATTCTTGAAGACTCTCATATTGGTTGAGAATATCGAAAATATTAGCGATTGTTAACTTGTTTTTTTAATTATTAGTTTATATAAGAAGAGAATCAAGAGATTGGTACCCACCCGTGGGTAGCCCAAGTGGTAAGGACAAACTTGTGTGCGTGAGCCCCATGTCATAGGTTCGGTTCCCCTGGGATCAAACTGCAATTTAAGTGGGAGGCCATGATAGTGGGTTGCGGTGCTAGTCTCCTCTGGGGTTTAGGTTCCATGGGTGAGGCCTAAGGACTATGTCGTGGGGTGGTCCCCCTGTCATAAAAAAATTATAATAATAAGAGATTGGTATTCTTTTTACTTACTAAAAAATGAATTCGGACCTTTTTATTTTTCTTTTCTTGTTCATCATAGATGTAGTTAGATGGTGATTATACAGTTATACTTGCCAAAGAAGGTAGTTAAATGGTGGTAGTCACTGATTAACTTGCTTGCTTCTATTGCAGTCAAGATATATTCAGCTATTGATAGAAAAAACAAAAGAACGAGAGCAATACCGTGAGATAGTATTTGAGAGAAAAATTGCTAAAGAGAGAAACAAAGATGACCACCTCTATGCAGACAAGGACAAATTTGTCACGCTTGCTTACAAAAAGAAACTTGCAGAGCAGGCAAAATGGATGGAAGAAGAACGTAAGCGTGAACTGCGAGAGGCAAAGGAGGATGGATGTATGTCTTACTTTTGCCTGATCTTCTTGTAATCTATATTAAATTATAATTGGCTTAGTTTTTATCATTTTGCTTCCTTTATGTTGCTAATCTATGCTTAATTGAAGCTTCCCTGATTAGTTTTTGCATATAGTTCTTGCATGTTCTTGTGTTCTTGTGTTCTAGATTCATTCTTTGTTATTATATTTGCTGCATGTGACATTATTTTTCACGCATTTTCTATCTGTATTTGACACGTCATTTAGCTCACATACGGATGTTTTAGCAGTTATATTCCAATGTGAGTGAGGAGGTCGATGATGTTCAATACAAATTAACATCTTTTTTGCCTAATCTTTTCCCTATAATTGGGAGATATTCACTAGGTCTTGGTTTCCATTGGGAAGAATATATGTGAACTACTTTTCTTGTGGTTGTCCCACTGCATGTATTGCTTTCATTTGGTTTTTGTGGTTGCAATTTGGATAAAGGCCCAGAATTCCCAAATTACAGCTTTAAGTGGCATACCACTTCAAATGATAAAGTAAATAGAACAACCAGAAGTTGTTTTGAGAGCATATTTGAGTCGTTGGGAAGTTAGGAGCTCTCACTTAAGAGAAAAGAATGAGTGTGTAAATCTCATGGGAACATTTTACTGCCAATTTAGTCGGTTAGTGATGGATCTCCTTGATTTCTATGCAATTACCGATGGATGCCATTTCCATACTTCTTCAAGATCGTTCATCTAAGGATGCTTAGGTGGCAGATTACTATCAACTCTCATTTCATTCTTTTAAGTGGTGCCGATTTTGCTAGGGAGACCAATTATGGGAGGTGGATCTCTTCATCTCGTTCTTTAACTGGTTGTATTCGAGTCAGGTGGATTGGTGAAGATAAAAAATGGTTTGGGGCCCATCCAGGAAATGAATGTTCGAAGAAAAGTCATTTTACAATGTGTTTGTGCCCATGTTAGGGCCTTGTTCCTTAAAAGCTTATTTTGATGGATAAGTGTAACACTCCCTTCCTCTAGGGCCAGGAATGCTCTACTAACTTAAAGAAATCATATATGAGCCAAGCATAAAAGATTCCATAATAATAAAACAATCCAAGCTTTAAAATCCATATGAGCCAGCCATCTGCCCCTCACCTCTGGTACTGTAGATCCTCAACAGTCATGGTCCAGCCAGAAAAACATGTCCACTTCAAACATACATTCAATTATTCATTTTGTTTCTTTTCCTTTTCCTTTCCTTCTTATCTTTCACTTATGAAAAATTCTACACATCATCCCTAAACAACACACCACAAATGATTTTTAATCTTTTTTATTATTTTTTCGCTTAGAAAGTATATGGTGTATGGATGATGAGTAGAAAAACTCAATTAGTTTAGCAGAAAAAAAAAATAAAAAATAAAAACAAGTGTGGTGTGTGGGATGATGAGTAGCAAAGCTCTTCATTCATTTAGCATATGATAGTTTTCTACGCACATATGATGGCATAGCAGAAGCATACTCAATTTTCAATCATCGTATTTATAATGAAAGGTACTTGTAACATGGGTTATCAAGCAACGGGCTATACATCATCTAATCGATGAATATGTACATATCATATAGCCTCGAAAAAGATGTCATTTTGTTTACATAAATGGCGAAAGAATGTGCTCATAGCTACTCACCTCTTAGCTTCAAGCAACAACCAAACATGTCAACAGTCACCTATTTAATCATAATATGATCATGCCAATTATACCTTTTTTTTTGTAAGTAAGAGATAAATTTTTTTGATACGAATGAAATAGGAATATCCGTGTACACGAGAGGTATACAAAAGAACACCTAGATACATTCTATGAACGGTAGATTAAAGACAAGAAGTCATGAGCATTGTTCCCATTAATACAATAGCTGAAAACCAAAGCATTAAAGTGTGTACAAAAAAATTCTGAAGCTCTGCCATTGTGTGCTCTTTATCATCAAAATAACGCTCATTCCTTTCCGACCAAATACTCAATTATACTTAGACTTTTATCATCTAACAAAGAAATCATAGACTCATAGGATATTCCTTGGGTTGTATCTTTTTCCATAAAATGGTCATTTAGGACAACTCTTTTGAGGGAATATGTTGCTTGAATTTCCAGCAAGAAATTGGTTGAAGTCATGCTTCAAAAACCATCTTTTTGGGATAGTCGAGGGGCTCTACAGATTTGACCGCAAGTATAACATGCATGTTGACGGTGTCCATATTTGACGGCAAGCATAACTTGCATAAACTCAACTAATTTGTCAGATATTCTACCACTAATTCATGCCATGTGCTGTTAGACCCGGTTTGGGTAGAGAGATACTTCTATATCATCTTATCTCATCTCATCTCAATATTTAAACAATACAAACACAAACGCTTTTCAATTTTAAATCTTTAACTTTTTCATCTAATCATTACCTAATTATTACAACTTTCCCAAACTTCCAAACAAAACATAAAAAAAAATTCAACGTTTTCAAATCTCAAAACAAAAATTATATTAAAAAATTATATTCTAACAATATTTTAACTTTATAATGTTTTTATTCAATTTTTTTTCTCTCATGTCCCAAAACCCCAATATACATTTTAACTCAAACTATTTCTAACTCATCTCATCTCAACTTAAATTAACTCACTACTATTCGCAAACCATCTCAACTCATCTCATCTCAACTCACTATCCAAATTAGGCCTAGTGAATCTCAGCATTTACATGGTTCATGCATGCATCGCTCTTGGTCATATGACATGTTTAACTAGGGAGAAACAAAGCTCCAGTCTCCTATGGCCATACATTTTGTGTGTAGACTGAGAAGGAAAGGGTTGGTACAATAATAAAAAGGGATAAAAAGAAACTACAAATGATATTCCCTGTAGCTGCAGGAGAGAGATCGAGAAAGAGGAAAAAACTGCAGGAACCCTCTTTTCTGTAATCATTGACAATTGTGGCGTGACTTTTTCTATGATAAGTTAGTTCTATGCTAAAGGCTTACCTGACATATATATTAAGTAAACATGCTTTATATAGAATTCAGGCATTCCTTATATAGAATCTTGGTTCTAGGGCAATTTGCCAGTCTTTAATGGAAAATCTAACATGTTTTTGAAATATTTCTTAAGAAGGATTCAATCTATGGTTCTCGGCATTTTAGCTGTAACTAAGAGTCAAACTTTGGCTTCTTTGGTGTGCTGAAACATGTTTTATGGTGTGTGTCAAAGTGGCTGCCCTAGGGTTCAAATCACATGAGAGGAATGGAGGAAAATTGGATAAACTTGAACACTAGGATTTCGGCCAGGGCAGTTTTCTTGATTGGTTCTTCCTCTGGTCTGTTCTAGCACCCGTACTGCCCATAGTTAGCAAGATTAAGTATATTCGACACTAAAGAATTGCAATTAATCGGAATCATGATTTAAAATGGTTGGAACTTTCCTAGTGTGTCAAAAGATATTGGACCGATCTAGGGTCCAATCTTGGGAAGCACATTATCTGGAGGCTTGTCAAAAGAGATTGCCTTGTGTGTGTTTGGACTATTTCCCTATTTTGCTGGACAGTGGTGGTATTCATGGGGGTCGGACGTATTTTAAGTTTGAAAACATGTGGTTAGGAGTTGATGGTTTTATTGATAAGATTAGGAGCCAGTGGTCTTCTTATCAATTCAAAGGTACTCCCAGTTTCATTCTTGTTGGTAAGCTCAGAGCATTGAAGTGCGACCTAAAGAAGTGGAATGCAGAAGTTTTTGGGAATATTAATGATCAGAAAAATTCTCTTATGGAGGAGTTACAGGATTTGGAGTCTAGGGAGGAGCATGGGGCTCCTTCTGGCAAGGTCCTTTTGAGAAAAAAATCAGTGGTGGCTAAACTTTAAATGTAGGAAGCTTTTCATAGAACAACCAACTCACACCAGAGGAACAATGCTATTGAGATGCTTCACTCCGATGGTCTTGTGATTTCATCTCCACATGAGATTCAGGATCTTATAGTGCATTATTATGGGGCTTTCTTTTCTACATGCTTGGGAGAGATGCGGTTTTGGGGAAAGTTGGTGTTTGTGGATTTAGGCATTGTGTTTCTGTTGCCTGATTCTCGGTGTTGGTTAATGGTGACCCTGCTGGTTTTTTCCATAGCTCACGTGGTTTGAAAAAAGAGGACCCTTTGTCCCATTTACTTTTTTCATTATATGGAGGCATTGGGTCAGATGGTGGAGGCTGCTGGGGAGAGGGGGGGGGGTTCTTTTAGGTTTCTTGGTTGGTAAAGTTATTAATGGGTCTATTACACTTTCGCATCTTCTTTTTTGCGGATGACACTCATTTTTTGTGATGCAGATCATGGTCAAATTCAGGCTTTAAGGGCTGTGTTATTATGTTTTGAAGCTGTATCGAGCCGCAGGTGAATCTTGAAAAGTCGGAGATGGTTCTTGTGGGGGTGGTGCATAACATTAATGGTTTGGCAAGTTTGTTGGGCTGTAAAATTGCTTCTTTACCCCTGAAATATTTGGGCCTTCCATTGGGGTGCCTTTTTAAGGCTAGTGCTATTTGGGATGGTTTGGAAGCGGCTATATCTATCTAAAGGGTGGAAGCCTAATCCATGAACCCACCTGTCCCCAAAACCACGTCTCCCAAGCATGTAGAAAAGAAAGTCTTAATTCACATGATCAAACCCCTTGTCCATATCAAGCCTACAAAGAACACCAGGAACACCCTCCCTCATATGTCTAGGCATTCATTAGTAATAAGCACTTAATCAAGAATTTGTCTTCCCCAAACAAAGGCATTTTGGGGCTTAGAGATAATTTGCTCCATCACCTTGCTCATACGATTAGCAAGAACCTTCGATATTATCTTATCTTGTAGACCCCACTCTTTTGACACAGCTCTGGATAATGTACTTCTAGGGTCCAATCTAGGGCTGATTTTTTTATGCTTGCCATATCTAAGTTTTCAAAATCTTAAGCTTTCTTAAGACTATGGAAGGGGTGGCAGATTGGGTTGATACCTGGGATAGTGCTTCTTGGAGTAGGATTCTGGGGCTTCTTCTCCTATCAATATGTGAAGTGCATTTCTAATTTAAGAAGGATACTACACCTGACAGCTTCTATCTTTTATTATACCAGTATAAAAAACCCAACACAAGGTATTTAGACAATGAAATTGTGGCCTGTGGGCCTAAGAAAATTTTCCAGCCTAGCCCTAAGATTTAGGGGCTCGGGTGTGACAATAAGCCCCCTCTATAGTGAACGTCTTCACTTGGACAGCAGCTTTAGGGAAGATTCTTACCAGTGAGACATTGCAGTGATTAGTCCATGTTGCATGTCAAGAAGAACGGGGAATTATTGGATCACCTTTCTGTTGCCTTGAGTGGATGGAATGTAGTTTTTGGACTCTTTGGGATAGGTGGAGTTGCGCTTTCTTGAGTAGTGGATCTTCTAGCATGATAGAAAGGGCAGTTTGGTGGCCATCAGTACGGATTATTGTGGAGGGTGATGCCACCTTGATCCTACATCAAAAGGGTATTAGAGTGCACTACAATCGTCCTTCATGAAACCTGTATCAAAGCAAGATTTATAATCATATATGGGAATTTGCAAAGATTGTTTGGAAGGGAGTTTCACCTACAACTTGATGGCTTTAAGACTGATTAGGTGATCTAGGCTGATGTACTCAACTTCTTGTTATGGTACGTTGTGTGAAGGTGGATATTTCAGTTTTGAGGGAAAGGCTGAGCCTGTGGTTTGCCAGTTGGCCTTCTTCATTTGAGAATTTGTTATGAGATGGGTGATCATTGAGGTGTGAACTTTGCATAGATGAAACTGATAGCTGGGCCCTGGAATGTTGATATTATTTATGTTGGAAAAGATGAAAGAAGTAGAGAAATACCTCCGCTAAGCACATGGCAAGATATGAAGACTAGGCTTCTTGAGAGGTATATGTATGCAAAGTGTTAACTACGAAGAAAATGTATGCAAAGTGTTATTTTAGGTTGATCAAGGAAGTTTTTAATCAAAAGCAGGGCAGAATGTCAATTTTCAAGCAAAATTTGATGAATTTAAGATTTGATGTGAAGGAAGTGGAAGATGTCTGCCAAGTGCTTTCTATATTTGTGTTTGGTGTAAGGTCTGGTATAAGGCCAGAGTTGCTTAGACAGCCACTATGGAGCATTCATTTCCATGTACTTGACATGGAAAAGCTCTCTCAAACAACAGGCCTGGGTAAGAGCAGCTGGCATAAAAGCCTAACAAATGTGCCAAGTAGCCACAACAGGAAACTGGGATGGTAGAGCAGTATGTGAATGAATCAGAAAAGCATGCAGGAAAGCCTAAAAGAAGAACTGCCAGTCGCAGAGGTTAAACAGCTATCTGAATTGTGTAAACCACATACAGAAGAGCCTGTACTGCTCAATAGAGAAAATCAGAAGGTTTTAATAGTAGACAAAACTAATACAAGCATAACAGGTCGAATAAAGGCAGATACTTTGCTGAATGAAAAGTTAGAAGATACACAATCCTTTATTGTCGTGGTCACCAAGATCTCTCTCAAGAAGAAGTGAGAGTGGAGCATGGAAACAATGAAAATAAGAAAGATGGAGAAGCCCATTCCAACACTTGACCTGCAACTAAGGAAGTGTTTTTTTATGATGGTTCCCAGTATTGGTTTTGTAATTCCAGCGTCATTGTTTCTACTAGCAAATAAAGGAAAAATCAATCTCAAGCTTTTAATCCCATGTCAAGGATACACCTTAGGAAGCGAAGGATTTTATTATCCTGTTAGATTTAGAGGTTTCCTGTGGTTGAATAGTTTTTTTCTTCAGAAAAGGATTGTAAATAGCCTTGATAAAGGCTTTTATGTAACCCGTCAAATTTGAATTTAATTAAGTTCTAGCAGCTTTCTTAAAGCTTTGAGGTTGCAATCATCTTCTTTTCTTAGGTGTAATTGCTCAGACTGGAGTCCTTATCATCCAGTTCTTTCACTGCAATCTGGTTGGACATTTTCTTTGTTCTTTTTTGTTTTCCTTCCCTTTGAGATCGTGGTTTTAAATTTTGTGAGATCAAGACCCGAGTTTTGATCTGGTTCAAATCAAAGCATTCATAAATTTTCAAAAGCATATTTTCAGTTTTTCCGTAAAAATTTACGCCTTTTTTCTGAAGCTCTTTAAATCCATACAGAGCATTTATTATTGCAATGTTGTTTTGAAGGTTACAAAGAATAGTGACTTGAGCGATTTTTACTTTAACCTTGGAAAAAATGTTGCTTTTGGTGCAAATGATGTCGAGTTGATGAAACCAGAGAAGCCGGCTGACTCAAGGAAGGCAGAGAGACAGACTGATTTACTGGAGCTAGAGAAACTTGAAGAAAAAAGCTCTGCCGGTACATCAGACAAAGTTGGGCCATTGGAGAATTTAAATTCAGGTTTGGAAATTGCAGTTGTGGAAGAAAAGCATCAAGGGGAAACTTCCACCCTGCCTGAGAGACAGATCTTGTCCTCAGATGTAACTCCAGTTAAGATCGCTTCAGTTCAAGGAACAACTTCACAAGAACAACAATCAGCAGAAGATCGAAAGAGTGACCATCATAAGAGGAACGGAGATGCCGTAGCTGCAGCTAAAGAACGATTTTTGGCACGGACGAGGGCTAAACAGCAGTAAACGCTAATGAGCATGGGATGTGGATTTTGAAACTCAAAAGAGAAGCCAGGTTCCCCAGGCTTGGTGTGAGCACATGATTTTTCCTGTTACTGCACATCTTGGCCAACCCAATTTTGGGGTGATTTCCGTCATTTTTATGAGTGATTTGATCTCAAGTATCTCTGGCTTAGCAATGAAGAAGCGGAAAGAAGAACATGTGAAAAGCCAAGATCTTGGTATCTGATGTTAATGGCGAAACGGAGTTGTATTCGAGCAAATGAATATTCATTTGGAGCCAATGAATACGAGTATGAGTCAGTTTATTCAGAGTCGGTGGGAATATCTGAATTTCTGGTTAATTCTTAAGACTCTCTGCGATTTTGTATGCTATACCATTGAGATGGCGAACTGATTAAAGGCAGCAAAAGTGGGAGACATGATTGCATCGCAGCTCTTTAGCCACCAGATTCTCGACGTTATTAGGTTTTGTATTCATACAACAAATTCATGAAGGTAATTTTAAATTCTCACAATCAAATTACAGATTCAGATTGTTAAACTTTTGAACTTAAAATGAGAGAGAAATAAATGAATAAAGGGGGTCTCAGGTTTTATATCACTTTTTTTTTTCTCTCTCTCTCGTGGTTTTATATCACTTATTATTATGTTGAAATTTCTCAATCATGCTCAATAAATATGATAGCATAAATCTTTTTTTTTCTTCGCAAAAAAGAGAGGCGGGGCGACCAGTGTAGCAATCCTTCCTGATCATGACCATAGGAGTCTCTTTCTATTGTGGAATGTTCGGTTTGAGCCATAGCTATTGTTTCAAGGGTGAGCATATCACCACATCACTTCCAAAATATCTAGCTAGTCCAAAGCCCATCCCATGACTCAAATGTCAAGTTTTACTATTACTAAGGTAGTAACTCAATTGATATGAATTGGTAATTTATGATTTCGAGATTAGGAGTTCGAGTTAAGCCATAAGTTGAAAAGTATGTCTATCACTTTATTACTTTATACAAATTGTAATGAGTAATCACAATGGCACGGATCTTTTTTTTTTTTCACAATTATTGTATAACTGTTTTAAATGCATTTTATAAAACATAGTTATAATACAGACCATTTTATTGCAATTGTTTTTTTATAATTCTGTTTTAAATGGATGATATTTTTATAAAATAAAGTTATAATATAGAGTTGTAAAAAATGTTGTATTTTTATCATTTTTTTCTTATTATTATTTAAAAAAAATAGCTTTCATTTAAATAAATTTATATAAATGAAAAACAATAAAGACAACTATTTTACAACGTTTATAACTTTTCAATAAAATAAATTCAAACGAGTATAATACTTTATTGAAAGAGTTACATAAAAGTTGTAAAAATTTATTTTATTGAAGAGTTGCACAAAAATGATAAAATAATTATATGTATATTTTCTTTTATAAATAATAATAAAAAAACGTCGTAAAAATGAATTCTTTCATTACTCCCTGACATAGCCAAAAGAAGGCCATTGTTATGAGCCTTTTTTTTTTTTTTATTAGTGAAAAGGGCCATGGTGAGAGCGTAGGCTCTTATTTTCCTATCAATGATCTTCATTCATTTATGTCTTTGTTATGTTAATCACCTCTCTCACACGTTTTTGTGCATTTATGAATAGTTATATTATAGGGAAATATTTATTTATTTTCCTACTTTCATTTTAGTTTATGGTACGTACTCATTAAGGAAAAAAAGAAGTTTATTGTTTTTTCTCTCTTGAATTTTAATGCCACAAAAGAATGCTTAGATTTAGAGGAAAACACTAGTAAACCCATAACAAAATCACAACTCTCTAACATATTTTTTTAAATATACAAAAATCTTACAACCAAAACAAACATGCTCATCCTCATCCTCATCCTCATCTTCATCTTCATCTTCATCTTCATCTTCACATAATATAATAAGAAAAATAAAAATAAAAATAAAAATTCAACATCATAATGCAAGCTTTTCTAATTTTTATGGGTTCACAACTTTCAAAAGTTTTTATGGCATTAAGATTATGCGCATTAACAGGTGTTTATTAAATGCTCAAAATCGTGTTATAGAGAGATATAATCCAATACATGCACACTAATAGGTAAGGCCTTGTCAAAAAAAAAAAAAAATGAGACAAGGCCTTATTTTACTTATTAAGATAATATAAAAGGGTAGCATTATACCAATTCTTTATTATTTGAGTAATGTTGTCCGGAGAGTAAGTTTCGTGCACTTTTTTTTAATAAAATATTGGATCTATTATTAAAAAAATAATTTTTTATATGATTTTATATTTACTTATTTTTAAAAAAAAAATACGCGAGGTCTACATACCCTAAAACTAAAACTATTATTTTTCTTATTATTTTATAATTTTACAACCAACTAATATAATTGTCAGGCAAATATTTTCAAACTTACACAATCGTGATTTGGAATAACACTGTAAAATAATAATAAAAGAATGGTAAGATTATAGAATTTTTACGAGACTTCAAACCAAAAGAAAGTGACTAACGAGACCTAATTTTATAAGAGAAGTGTTACAGTTATAAAAGAATTTTATTAAGTAAATTTGTAAATTGACGTGATTTTATATGATATATTAGATTTATTTTATAATAAAAATAATTTATAATTTGACGTACTACATTAAATCACTTTTAGTTTATTGATTTATTTTTATAAAATCTATTTGTGACTAAGGTCTCTTTTAGTTACATAGATGAGATGAAAAATATGTGAATAGTAGTGAGATAATTTGTGAATAGCAATGAATGGTTTGAGTTAAGATTTTTATGGGGTTTGGAGAAAAGAGAGAAAAAAAAGTTGAATAAAAAAAATTAGAAAGTTGGTTAGAATATAATTTTTTAATATAATTTTTAATTTAGAATTTAAAAAAGCTGGATTATTGTTTATGTTTTGTTTAAAAGTTTAGAAAGTTGTGATAATTAGATGAAAAAGTTTAAAATTTAAAAATTTAAAATTGAAAAATATTTGTGTTTAAATTGAGTTTGAATGTTGAGTTGAGATTAGATGAGATGATTTGAAAGGTTTGTGAAACCAAGCAACCTAATGTATTTCTTATTTTACAAGGGACCCTTTTTATAAAGAAAAATTATATTTATCATCTCTTACATTATATATTAATGTGATTTGTTATTTTTATTATTTTATTTAAACATATACATATTGATATTTAAATATATGTATTTAAATAGAAAATTAAAAATAATATATTACATATTAATACTTGGTGTGAGAATGATAAATAATATTTTTTTTTTTTATCAAACATAGGTACAAAAGTCGTTATTTTCTTTATAAAAATCTCATCCATTTGAAAAATAAAAATAAAAAACTGCAAATTAAAATAAATGCAGATAGGATGTGTCTGCTGACTCTGCTCATGCTCGTGATGCTCATGTTCTGCTCTCCTGTCAAGCTGCTTTCGCCACTATCCAAAACACATGATGCAGATCTAGAGGGGCAGTTGTATTTCTTAAAAGATAAATACTAGAATTACGTGGCATATAGAGCGGTCAGACGGATGGTAGCACCGCTCTTCTTAAAAAACATTACAGTTGACAGTTACACATTTATTACCTATACCAAACCAGCCACCATTTTCCGTAATGATCGTCGTCCTCCATTAGAGAACCATACAGCTTTTGTCTATTTTTCTCTCAACGAGCAAACCCCAGCCTTTTAAAAGGATTAACCATGGCTGCTGCTCCTGCAGCTTCTTCTTCGTTTTCATTGCTCTGCTTCCTCTCTCTCCTCCTCCTATTTTCCATCGTTTCTTCCACCACCACCACCAGTGTCCAAGTCTCACATTTCCACGAAACCCCACCTCCACTTCCATACCAAAATCTCAACTTCTTAGCCTCGTCATCCCTATCCAGAGTCCACCACCTCAAAGATCCCCGAACCAACCCTCCCACCACCACCGCATCCCCCCTCTTCTCCCATAGCTATGGAGCTTACTCCATTTCTCTCAGCTTTGGTACCCCTCCCCAAACCCTCTATTTTGTCTTCGACACCGGCAGCGACTTCACCTGGTTCCCCTGTACTCACCGCTACCTCTGCAAAAATTGCTCCTTCTCCTCCACCAGAAGCCCGCCATTATCTTTCATTCCCAAGCTCTCCTCGTCTTCCAAGATCCTAGGCTGCCTTAACCCCAAGTGCTCTTGGATTCACCGCTCAAACTTCCAATGCAAAGATTGCAAACCCAGCTCCAAAAACTGCACCCAGATCTGCCCTCCCTATCTCATCCTCTACGGCTCCGGCACCACCGGAGGTATCTCTCTATCCGAAACTCTCAACCTCCCCAACCGAAACGTACATGACTTCCTCGTCGGTTGCTCCGTTTTCTCTTCCGAACAACCCGCGGGCATTGCCGGGTTTGGCCGCGGTCCACCATCGTTTCCAAGTCAACTGGGTCTCAAGAAATTTTCTTATTGCCTTCTCTCTCACCGTTTCGACGACACCACCAAAAGCAGCTCCCTCGTGCTCGACACCGACCCAGACTCCGGAAAGGTCGAAGGTTTAAGCTACACCCCATTCGTAAAAAATCCACAAGTCTCTCAACACCCCGCATTGTCGGTATACTACTACGTGGCCCTCCGGCAAATCAGCGTCGGAGGGCGGCGCGTGAAGATTCCCTACAAGTACCTCACTCCGCAGCCTGGTGGCAATGGAGGAACCATCGTCGACTCTGGGACCACCTTCACGTACATGTCACGTGACGTCTTCGAGCTCGTGGCGGCCGAGTTCGAGAGGCAGTTGCAGGAGATCAAGTACGAGAGGGCTGTAGGAGCAGAAGCTCGGACAGGTCTGAGGCCGTGTATAAATGTTCCCCACGGGATATTGGATGGGGTGTCGTTGCCGGAGCTGAGGTTTCACTTCAAGGGTGGGGCCGAGATGGTGTTGCCGCTGGATAATTATTTTGCGTTTGTGAAAGACGACGGCGGTAGGGTATCGGCGCTATGCTTGACGGTAGTGACGCAAGGTGTTGCCGGTGATAGACAATTGTCGGGGGGGCCCTCCATAATCTTGGGTAATTTCCAGATGCAGAATTTTTACGTGGAGTATGATCTGGCGAAGGACAGGTTTGGATTCCGGCGACAGTCTTGCAATTAGCCAAGGAGATCGATATTGGAATAATTTGACTGATAGTCAATGACCCATTTTAATTGAGTTTTTTATTTAATAATAAGTGTTGAATTTATTTTACCGAAGTATATGGTTGTGACTATTTTAATAATAGAGATATGGTTTTGCCATCCAGCATCAATTGCACAAAATTAATTGTAGGTATGATTTGTCAGATTTTAAAATAAAAATAATATTAAAAAAATAATATTTTAATAATATTTTATTTAATTTTTAATCACCAAATCAAGTTAATTTTTATCTGGGCATATCCATAATATCACTTTCTACTACCGCTCTAGGAATAGGCGTGAGATGTGATGTCGAGTGCTATAAAGTATTTGAATATTTTTTCCCAAACACCAATTAATTTTATATTAATTAATAGCTCACTCTGTTTAATCAAAATTGGTAACTAATTAATTTTTTATAATAACTTTCATATTACTTATAAATTCAACTCCCACATGTATTTTTTATACAATTAAGAATAAATAAATTATGTAATATTTTTTAGAAGAGAAATCTTTAGTCACAAAGAGATTTTACAAAATAAATCTATAAATTGATGTAATAATACGTTAGATTATAAAAATATTTTATTATAAAATAGATCCATCATACATATCAAGAAAAGTCAACTTGTGAGTTAAACTTCTCTAATTAGAGAAAAAATATATATTTTAATTAGATTTTGCATCACTGGAATTAAAATCATGATTCTGCTCACTTGGAGATAAACTTCTAACCAAGAAGAAATCATACCCCAAGAAAGCAACCTCAAAGTATCAAAGCTCATAATGGTATGAGAACAAACTCATAAAGAGCGATCCAAAATTTTCAACATGCAACTCTCAGAAATAGGCCTGTGCAAATTAAGCGCATAGTTCGATCCGTCTATAAAATCCGATTCACCCACTTGAATAAAGTCAGATTGAACTTAACTAGCGATTTTGACATCATCCAACCAAACACTTATCGGGTGAAACTGTAGCCCGAGCTTAATCTGAAGCCTTCGTTCCTTCTCTAGCAAGGGCAATAGAAACCCTAGCTCTCTCACTCAAGAAGCCTTCGGTCTCACCATCTCTCACATTCTCTCTCTCTCTCTCTCTCTCTCTCTCTCTCTCCCCTCAAAAGCCCCTCCAAGGTCGCCTTCCTTTTCCTCACCTGTACTAACCCCCCTATGTTATGAATCCCTTGCTTAATGTAATAGAGAAAATAAAGAATAATAGAAATAAGAGGATTGTGATGGAAATAGACTCATAAGATTCATATGCTTGTGAATGTATAGAGGGTATTCGAGGTACCCAATCCTCCAGAAAACATGAAGGACAATTAGAATTTCAGAATATTTTTCCCTTCTCACCTCACCCTCTTTTACAATTGAGTCAGCACCTTGATGCGTAACAACCTCAACAGAAAGGAACAATTGATAAAATGACTCAAGAAGAAAACATAAGAAAGTGTCAGGCAATGTGAACTGCAGTTCTTAGCACAAATCGCACATCTTTGTTTCTCCGAAACAAACAGATTCAATAACATAAACGAACAGCTTCAATAACAAAAGGGTTAAAAATTTGTGTCCCCTAAAGTCTCTTTAGGAAATCCATTTTTTAGCATGCCTTAAGTGAGTTCGAGAGAGCAAGCATCCTAGGTAAAATTTAGCTACCTCAGTCTGTGGTCCAATTCAGTCCACGTTTTTACCTTAGAATATTTCACTAATTATGGTCAAGTTTTCAATCTATGAAATCTTTCTTTAGGGATAGGAAGAAAACCGCCCTAGTCTCTATAATCTTGCAGTGCTCTTAAATTTTGTGATATTTTTGCCTTCAAAGTTGGGGAATTTTTGTCTTCAAAGAGCCACCTTTATTGATTGCCTTTTTATCTTCTTTATTTTATTTCATTTTATTTTATTATTATTGTTATTTTTATAGGAAAAGAACTTCATTGTATCGATGCATAAAACCTCAAACCAGGTTACAATAGTGTTTATCAATGAAAATGACATTCTTAATGAAACTAGGGACACTATGCCACCAAATATGCATATCAGTAATGGACCATGCATGCCTTGCAAGTCGATGTGCTGCCACATTAGCCAGTTTGTTGCCATGTTGTAATATGCACTGTAGGAAACTTTGCATCAGTCTTTTAATTTTGGACACTAATGTTCTTATTGTTGCAAAGGAATCTGTATCACTGTTGACCTCCTCGACCATAAACAAGTAGTCACTTTCAATGATAAGGTTATGGACGCCAATGTTGAGACAAAACTGTAACCCCTTAGTAAAGCCACTGCTTCAGTAATTTCTGGTTCAAGATCTTTAGCCTCAATTCTGCTAACTGCGATAATGACATCTCCCACTAAATTTCTTAAAAGGGCTCTTATACTTGCTTTGTTGTGATAAAAAACAGTGAATGATTCACATTCAATTTGTAAAAGTTCTCAGGTGGGAAAGACCACCTGTAAACCAACTCCTTAATAGATCCATGTAGCTGCAGACTAGAAATAGTCTTCAACTTTTTAAAAAGAGCTAAACGAATGACTTCTTGTGGATGCAAGCTGATGTGGTCATGAACCATCTTATTTCTCCTAAACTAGAATCCCCATGCCATTAGAATGAAATCTGTTAAGTCATCAAATGAACCTTTCAAGTGGACCTCCATAGCAGTAAGCATAAATGAACTGATCTGATGAAACTGTTGCATAACAGAAAACTTCCTCAACCAAAACTCATGGATAGATGGGCAAAGAAACAATGCATGAGCTAAATCTTCCACATGGTACTGATAGAAACAACATTGACCATTCACATCCCGCTTCCTATTAATAAGATTTTCCATAGTAGGGAGACCATTCTTACATACTCTCCAAGTGAAAATTTTTCACCTTTTGAGGGATTTTTAACTTCCAAAGAGCATTCCAAAACCTTTTCAGATAAGCCCCATTTGAAGACTCACACAAATCAAGAACTGTACAAGTTTTGAAAAACCTGTAAGCACTTTTAACACTGAAAATGCCATTTTTCTCATGCTCCCAAATCCACTTATTCATATCACATCACCTGTGGCACTGGAATGTAGTTTTAAAACAATCTCTACTACCTTTGGATTGAAGCTTTTGGGAGGTTCCAATAGTTTGTAGTGTGATCTATCAAAGTAGCAATCTGTCCATCAATTCTCTCTCAAATTTCAAAAACCAGGTACCCAAACATCCCTCAAAATATGAATAGATCTCTCATTCCCACCACTCCATCTACTACCTTTCATAAGAAGGTTCTTTGCCTCCCAAATGCCTCTTCAAGCATAAGAGGGATTACCACCAAGAGAAGCCTTTAACAGGTTACCATTATGAAAATATCCAGCACAGAAAATCTTATGAAACAAGCTCTTTTCATTCTGCAATAGCCTCCAAGTTTGCTTTGCCAACAAAGCCATATTGAAAGTCTCCAACTCCTTAAAACCCATCCCTCAAACAGATTTAGACAGACACATCTTCTTCCAACTAATCCAATTTACTTTTCTTTCCTCATGCTTTTGCCCCCACCAAACCTGGTCATCATGCTCTCAAGTTCAGAACACAGCTTGGAAGGAAGCTTGAAGCAACTCATAGCATAAGAAGGAATTGCCAATGCCACAGCCTTGAGAAGCACCTCCCTTCTCTCTTGAGAGAACATATTGCCCATCCATCCTTGTAATTTCAGCCATACTTTATGTTTAATGTCAGCAAATGCATTAGTTTTAGACCTACCAACCATTGGAGACAAGTCTAAATATTTCTCATATTGCTGTACTTAAGAAATACCCCACATATTCATAATAACCTGTGTAACAGCCGCTAAAAATTCAATGATGGAATTTCTATTATTTTTAGGAACCGTAGTAAATCCTATATGGTTGGAATCCAACTAAGAACCCATAAACGTGTTAGAAACCAAAAATCCTATATGGTTTTATCCAAAACCTTATTGAATCAGTTTCTAGCATCGTGTTTAATCGCTTAATTAAATTATTTTCATATGCTATTAATCTTTTAAATTTGTGTTAGAACATCATTATCCAACTTAGTTAACCTTGGATATTTGATTGGGCCAATAGAAATCAGATTTGGGCTTGATAGCAACCCAAACCCTCTTAAAACCCATGAATTTAGGCCCTTTCGGTTTAAGCCCATTAAGGCCCACGAAATTAGCCACCTTAGCAATGATTTTATCTATAATATTTCACCCTCCACTTACCTTATTAGATTTATTCAAGAGCACTTAAAATGTTCTTGAAGTGGATGACTAAGTGGACACCCCACTCTTTCAATTATAGACTCCACCTTGAAAACAAAATAATATCTTGTATATTTTAGTGGAAGAAAAGATCATTACTCAAGCTCCATTACAGACCTATCATCTTCTAAAACTTGTATAAATAGCCCTCTACCCCTTCCAACGAAAATCATCCCTCCTTTACACTTTGCTTTGTTAGAATACAAAAAAATACTCTCGGGCAGTTTTTATGAACTCTTTTACACGCCTTATTTGAAGCTCTTGTAAGTATTTTCTCATAAACTTTCCTTCATAAAAGTTGTTTATTTTTTAGTCTAGTTTACGTGGATATCTTATTTGTTCCATTTGGAGATCATTTGATCAGTCAAAAGTTGTTTAAAACCCAGAAAGGTCATTCTGGACGATAACCAGAGAGTATGTCATATTTTGGAGTTTTTAACAAAGTTAATGGATTGATCTTGATCCGAAATTATTATGGAGTATTTTTAACATAGGTATATGATTATTGGTTGAGGATTTGTTGCATGATTAAAAGTTTTGGTGAAAGATTTTCTTAGATTTAGAAACTTCGAATCTGGAAGAGGAAAAACAGTTTCTGTTTTGAGAAAGTTTAAATCTTTTATGGTCTAATCTTATTGCAATGACTTTGATATTTTTATTTGAGGATCCTAAGCTTCTTATGTACATGATATAATGTTGCTTTGAAGATATTTGATATTAGTTTCAAAGATATGAAATTTTTATGTAAGGAGATATTCGAATAGGCCAAGTGATGATGTTCTTGGCTAAATTAATGTTTTGGTTGATTTTTAACCATGTGATCTTGAGTTTAAAGCTTAGATCTATTTTAGGACACCTTTTTAAACCATGTGATTTTTTGGTTTGAAGATCACATCTTTATAAGTCATAGATAAAGAGGTTGATCAAAACAAGTTAGAAACAAAAATCAAGGGAAATGGCCTATATAAGTTTCGGTTTTTATAGAATTTTAATAGTTGTGTTTAGTTTTAAATTTTTCTGAATTCATATTTAAGTTCAGAATAAAATCTACATGAGATATATAAATTTTGGTGATTTTTGGAGTTAGGATACAAAATCCTTAAGTTAGGGATATAATAGTCTTTTTCCACATGTAGAGGGTGAATTAATAATTTTACTCTTAAATTGATATTTTTCTATATTTCTAATTATTAGTGATTAAGTTATAACATTTAAAAATCACTACTTTCAGTCTCTCGTGATCGCACTTGAGTTTTGCCTAGAAACGAGAAGACAGAGGTAAGTTAGCTTTTAACTTACTAGCAGTTTACTATGTATGGGTGATAAGTAAATGAACTACAGTATATGTATGTATGTTATTATATGTGCTATGCCAAGTCATTACATGTTTATATGTTACATATAATTTATTCTGTCATGAATTATTCATCTGCTACACAAGATATTCTGTCATGAATTGCTAAACATTGCAAGTAGTATGGATACATACAATCTAAGGAGATTCTGTCTAAGGAGATTGGAAATTCCTAAGTGTGTCCATCGTGACCCTCCAATCTTTCCTGGGAATCTAGAAGTTCTGTCTAGGAAAGATTGATCTTTCCTGGGAACTTACTTAGTGAGTACTATTCATTTCTACGATAAAAATTCATCAAGATATTATCAGAAAAAAAAAAATGGAATGTCATGTATGTCATGTAATGTATATTCACTGTTGCAAGCATGTTATGTTAAAAATGTAATGTTGTGTTACATCAGGACTTTTGTCCTTTCATATTCAAGTCACATTCTGTTTCTAATACAGTTTATGTATTTCAAGAACAATCATGTTAAGTTATTCATGTCAATCACGATCCTAAGTACTAGGATGGGAAAATATCCTAGTAAAACTCCTTTGTTCACGCTGGAGTGTCTAAATAGGTGTGAAATTCCCTGGGTTGACGAAGTATAGTCAACAGGTTGCGAATGGGACCTAACTAGCTGGTCACCGGAGCGCACCAGGCACTAACGCCGATGGAGCCACATTTTATTTTAATAAGTCATGGGGCCACAACAACTGTGGAGCATGAAGTATGGGGTCACAGCAATTGTGGCACATACACTACGTGAGACACAGCAATTGGGACACGTAAAATACATGGGGCCACAACAATTGTGGAGTATGTATTAACGCACTTACAGCTGGTGTAGATACCTGTGTTGTGATGCGGTAATCGGCAGGGACACATGGCTCTAGGGGACCCATGTAGCACCCATATGTTATGTTAATCAAGTTAAATGAAAAAGAATTCAAACTCATGTTATGTTCAAGTTCATGTTCATGTTATGTTTCAAGTCTATTTCAAGTTAAGTCAAGTAAGATCAAGTCCATGACAATGTTATGTTTCAAGTTCATGTCACGTTAAGTTAAGTCAGATCAAGTCTATTACAAGTAAGTGAAGTTCAGTTCATTCATGTTCATGTTATGTTTCAAGTTTAAGTTATGCCATATGTCATGATTACTTACGATTTTGATTATGTACTTATGATTTTACTGTCATGCATGCATTATTAACCTGTGTGTATGTTTTATGTTAACTTGCTGAGATTTGTAATCAAATCTCACTATGGTAGTCCCAACTACCATTCCCCCCCGAATGGTAGATTTTGTTATAGGATCTAAAGAAGAACTGAGAAACAGCCAACTGGACACGGTCGATTAAGCGACAGTGCGGCTTCAAGGTTAATATAGTAGTTAACTTAAAATTACTATATGTACTATGAAGTTACATCTTCAGTACTCATTTGATCACAATCATTGTGGACTAGTATTGTGATCTCCGATGTTTAGTATGCCTTTATGTATAAAGTATATTTTAAGCATTTTGGGATATTTGAATTTGGTGCATAGTATTGCTAAAAAAAAAATTATCCGCTGCGAATATTGCATAATGCTAGATGTATGTTAAGAACATTGCATCTTATATGTCATGAACGGAGATACGTAACCTCGTGTTGCATGTCTCGACGCTTCAAATGTCCGTCCAATCTCAAGCGGAATTTGGGGGCGTCACAACCTGCTGCTTAACTTCATCAATATTTTTACTAAAAATCATTGCAGTTTTGTCTTTGTTAATCTGTTGCCCTGAAGCCTCTCATACTGATTTAGCAGTTTTGTCTGCTTCTTTTTCAAAGATTTAATCAGTAAGTGAGAATTTGTAGACTGAAACCTGACTTTATTCTGAAGTGCATTTGTAGTCATTGATTATAAAGATGTAGTACATTGGTTCATTTGTCAGCTTGTTGGCTTGAGAATGGATGGCAATTTTAATAAGGTTTTTGGGGACTGAAACGCATTCATTTTGGTTCATTTGTCATTGCGAACCCATCAAATAATGTATAAGAGCACTCACATTAGATTCCTTATAATCACTTTTTTCTTATAATTTGAGGAAAAGTTTAAGGAATACTCTCTAAACCTCCCTCTATCTGGTTCCCTATTTTAGGGAAAAGATTTAGAGGATGAATAGTAATTCTCTAAATATAGGGAACTATTATTCATCTCCTAATCACTTTTATCAATATTTTATTCATTTCAATTAAATTAATTATTTTTTCAATTATCTACACTTTCTCTTATACTCATATTTGTTATAGTTTTAAATAATAATTTTAAAAATAATTTAAATAATTATGAAAAGATAAAAAAAATAATTTTAAAAATATTAAAATAATTTAATTTTTTATTTAAAATATTTACTAGAGTAATAGTTCAAAACATAAGAAAAAATATTGAGTAATTTAATTTATAAATGGAGGTGAGAGAAAAAAATAATAAAAAAAGAATAAAATAATATTATTTTAATAGAATAGAAAATGAATAAGAAATGTGACGTAAAAAGTTTTTAAAAAATGAATAAAATTTAAAATAAAATTATAAGAATTTTAACTAAAATTTAAAAAAATATTTAAGAAAGTGAACGTGAATGCTCTAAAGTTATCTTTAATTATTTTGAAAAAAAACGGTGCTATTCTACGGCCTGAACAACACCGTAGAAATAGCTTTTCTCTTCTGAGAATGTGTTTGACTGATGGTAATATTTTGTGCCGGATATTGAATAAGCTCAGACCCGGCTCTGTGAGCGAGGCTGTCGAAATGTTCTTTTTTCTTTTCATTCTTCTCTTTTTATTGAGATTTATGATGGATGCTGGATTCACAATCCTAACTTCATTATCCATTCCAGGGAGGTGATTCCAAATGTTCTTCAGTTTCCTCAGAAAAAAAATTCTCTACGGCAGCTACAAGATGATCTAGACTAACCATCCGAAAGCAGTGAAGCTTAACAATCAAATGAGATCTCAGAGCCAGTTCCTCAATTCCAAATGATCCTCAGTCTACAACATTATCTCCCGCAACTCTTGCGGCTACTCGTACGCCATGTCTCGTCCCAACATCAAAACCTCTCTGCAAAACTCGTTCTCTATCACGATCCTTCAGCGCAACTATCTTACATGGAACTATCCCAGAAATTCTACGAAGCCATGAAAGCCTGTACGTACCTTAAGTCCACACCCATTGCCCAAAAGCTTCATGCTCAGCTCATCTCCACTGGTCTAGACTCCTCCATTTTCCTCCAGAACCATCTCTTGCACCTGTACTCCAATTGCAATTTGATCAACGACGCTTGTCGGGTTTTTAACATTATCGAGAATCATAATGTTTTTAGTTGGAATACAATGATTACTGGTCTGGTGGAGTCGGGTCGGATGAGTGAAGCGGAGAAGCTGTTCGGGGAATTGCCTGAAAGAGACTCTGTTTCTTGGACTGCAATGATGTCGGGCTATTTCCATAATAAACAACCGGAGAATACTGTAAATATGTTTTCTTTGATGGTACGAAATGGAAACTATGCCGATGACCCATTTTCCTCTACTTGTGCAATGAAGGCTTGCGGTAATCTTGGCTACACAAAGTTGGCTCTTCAATTGCACGGTCTTGTAGAGAAGTTTGATTTTGGAAGTGATGCATATATGGCTATTCAGAATTCAATAATGGATATGTATATCAAGTCTGGAAAAGTGAACTATGCCGAGAGAGTGTTTTTAAGGATCCCGAACCCGAGCTTGTTTTGTTGGAACAGTATGATCTACGGTTACTCTAAACTTTACGGGGTTGGAAGTGCACTTGGTTTGTTTGACCAGATGCCTGAACGTGACTGTGTGTCCTGGAACACTATGATTTCGATCTTCTCTCAACATGGCTCTGGGGTTCAGAGCCTCAGTATGTTTGTTGAGATGTGGAATCAAGGTATTAGACCAAATTCCATGACGTATGCCAGCGTACTTAGTGCGTGCACAAGTATCTATGATCTGGAATGGGGGAGCCATTTGCATGCTCGGGTTATCCGCATGGAACCGACTCTTGATGCTTTTGTAGGTAGTGGCTTGGTTGATATGTATGCAAAATGTGGATGCTTGGAGTTTGCAAAGCGGGTATTTGATGGCTTAACGGAACAGAATGCAGTTTCTTGGACTTCTTTAATCAGTGGATTTGCACAGTTTGGGCTTGAAGAAGAAGCTTTGCTACTCTTTAATCAAATGAGAGAGGCTTCTGTTGCATTGGATGAGTTTACTTTTGCAACAATTCTTGGCATTTGTTCAGCTCAGAAGGATGCTTCAATAGGGGAACAGCTACATGGATGTACAATCAAGAGTGGAATGGATTCCTCCGTTGCTGTAGGGAATGCTGTTGTTACGATGTATGCTAAGTGTGGAAATGCTCAGAAAGCAAACCGTGTATTTGAATTGATGCCAACTAAAGACATAATATCATGGACAGCAATGATCACAGTATTCTCTCAGATGGGAAATATTGAAAAAGCTCGAAATTATTTTGACAAAATGCCAGAGCGGAATGTCATTACATGGAATACAATGTTAGGCACATATACTCAACATGGCTTTTGGGAAGAAGGTCTCAAATTGTATACTGTGATGAGAAGGCAAGGTGTTAAGCCTGATTGGATCACTTTTGCAACTTCAATTAGCGCCTGTGCTGATTTAGCAACACTAAATCTTGGGATCCAAATTGTAACTCAAGCCAAAAAATCAGGCTTTGGTTCTAATGTTTCAGTTGCAAATAGTGTTGTTACCATGTATTCAAGATGTGGACGAATTGAAGAAGCACACAAAATTTTTGATTTCATACACGGGAAAAATTTGATTTCTTGGAATGCTATAATGGCAGGATATGCTCAAAACGGTCAAGGTAGGAAAGTAATAGAGATTTTTGAGAATATGTTGAAAATGAAATGCTCACCTGATCATATAAGCTACGTATCTGTTCTATCAGGTTGTAGCCATTCAGGGCTTGTAATAGAAGGAAAGCATTACTTTTATTCCATGACTGAAGATTTTGGCATCTCTCCAACATCTGAGCATTTTTCTTGTATGGTGGATCTGCTTGGTCGGGCTGGACTACTGGAGGAGGCCAAGAATTTGATTGATGGAATGCCTTTTAAGCCCAGTGTTGCTATTTGGGGGGCTCTGCTCGGTGCCTGTCGTACACATCAAGACTCAAAATTGGCAGAATATGCATTGAAAAACTTACTTGAGTTAAATGCGGACGATTCTGGAAGTTACATCCTTCTAGCAAACACATATACAGATTGTGGAAAATTAGACGGACTTGCAGATGTGAGAAAACTGATGAGAGAGAAAGGAATCCGAAAGAATCCTGGTTGTAGCTGGATAGAGGTTGAAAATAGGGTACACGTGTTCACTGTTGATGACACTAATCACCCACAAATCAAAGACATTTACAGAATGTTGGAGGTGATCATGAAGAAGATAGAAGATATTGGAAGCTACACTAATGCAATTACTTCTCTTCGTTCTCAGGGTTATCACAGTGAAAAGCTTGCTGTGGCTTTTGGTTTGATTAGCTTGCCTGCTTGGATGCCTATCCATGTAATGAAGAATCTTCGAGTGTGCAATGATTGCCACTTGGTAATAAAGCTGATTTCTCTTGTTACCTCAAGGGAGCTTATAGTGCGCGATGCATACCGATTTCATCATTTCAAGTATGGGTTTTGCTCTTGTGGAGATTACTGGTGATCTGAAGGTATAGAAATTTATTAGTCATAGATAGTGACTTCTTTTCCTAAACCTGTCCGGTATGTACTCATGTTGCATATAGAAAAGGATGTATCCTTAACTCCGGTATTAATCAGGACTTTGTTATTGGACACCCAGTGCCAATCAAAAAAAAAAAAAAGGAAGTATCCTTAACTGATACATGGAGCACTTGAGTAAAAGATTTGGCTTGCCAATCAGGTGGCTGATCTCAAAGTCATTGTATCAATTAGAACTTGATACAACTCATAACTTATTGAGAAATAAAAAAAGATTTATTAGAATAGTAACAAATTGATTGTTTCTGTGGAACATTTAATTTGAAATGAAAGGGTCCTACTGATTGTTAAGTCAAAAGCTGGTTACTGCTAAATTAGTTCTACTTTACAAAATTAACTGTTGTCTGGCATCTGATAATGGAAGATGATTCCATGATTCATTACTTTGTCGAGTAGGCAATTCTTGAAGCTCTGAGTCATCATTCATGTTGTACGATTGGTTATCAGGTTTTCTGCAGATTCATCTAATAGTAAATAGGAACAATTTGACATTTGAGCACAGCAATGTTTAAATTCAATTGTTTTGCTTCGCTAAACTCAAATTGTAGGAGTTGGTAGACTTTTTCTGAATGCTGAATTGGCATCCACCATTAGGCATTGGGATTTTGATTCAGGCTGACAAACTGATAACCTCTTGTTGTAGTTTTATGCACATTTTAAGTGCTAATAAAAATATGGATCTGGCATTGCCCTGTTCTGAAAGGGTTGTCTTGTAATACAAGCCTGTTGCGCATACAAAGCTCTCAGTTTGGTTTACTGCAACCAGTTTTCCATGTCTTCCTTGTGTTGCATTTTCTTCTTATCTTTGGGAAATGCTGGTTATAGAACTGGTGAAGTTCATTCACTTATTTATCCATGAAAATGCATAGGTCTATATTTATATGGAATATTTGTAATTATGTCATATTTGATTGTATCAGCATTTTAAGGTTACAGTTGCATAGATTATGACGGAGTAACATAGGAGGGAAGCATAAGATGGTACAACTCACCTGGTATACATTTAAGTATTTCTAGAACATCAACCCTCTTTCTCTTCCTTCTCAGAATACAGTTTTCACATCTCAACGAGGGCCCAGAATTCCTGAAGTTTGGCCAAAATATCCCCTATATTTGATTTTTTGGAAAACACTTATTCGTCACAATTATGTTTCAGTTTATTTTATTTTATTTTTTGTGTTCTTGAAAGGTTTCTTTATATTTCTTTTCTTGTATCAACCCTTAGGTGTTGGCTCAAGAGGTAAGGGCCTTGGTCTTGTGGGTATGCTTCTCTCAGGTCTAATGTTGGAACCCTTTGGTGCAAACAAGTCCTAGGGGTCATGTCCCATCACTCGAAAACCGATGATTTACTTGATCCATGTGATGGTGGAGCATATTACACGGATCTGGGGTTCATTCAGGTAAAAGACATGTTGCATATGCACGGTCTCTGGAGTTCCTCGTCATAAAACAAGTATTCTTTTCTTGCATCTTTTGATTATTACAAGGAGTAAATCAGGGTTTATACATGTATTCTGATATTTTATCTTAACTTCCATCTATTTCAGGTTTGTTGGTGTTTTGTTTAGAGAAGAAAGTTGAGCCTAATATTGAAGGTTTTCTCATGCTTAAATCTTTTCGGGCAGGGTTTATTAGTTATCATTTCTGATCAGCACCACACCTGCTGTTCTCCTCTTGCAGCCAAACTATGTTCTGAATCTGATGCAAAATTGCAGATGAACATGAGAGAGCACAAGAGAGTGAGTGAGAGAAAATCTGCTGAAGTGGGAAGATTAAATAATCACCTTTAGGCAGACAAGTACAGATTTCTCGCTAAAACTGACAAAGAGAAACACACTGACCAGAGAGACTGATGGAGATGGAGGAGGAAATATCTGCTCAATCTTCATGAAGTTCTGGAGGAGACAGATGATGCTTCATTCAATCCAAATTGGATTGCTTTATATACTCCCCTTTTCATGAAAGAAATTTTCTTAAATACAAATTCTGAAAAGCTGCAAGGATGAAAAAAGAAAAATTATATTTGCAAGTTGGTGTGTCGTCTATATCGGCATGGAGGTGGTGTGTCCTCCATATCGGCTTGCATGTAGGACTTCGGAAAAAAAAAAAATTAGGGCGCTAACATGATTTACTCTATTCTTATTCTCTTGTAAGTTGTCACAATAAGTCATTAGTTATATTTTAGTAGAAGGATGATCAACTCAATAAGAGACATCCTTATTTCTTAAAAGGTATGCTAACCTTGATTGTATCCTGTTAAAGTGTAAGAAACTCTTTCCGAGAGGTACATCAAGACTGAGGTATGCGGGAAAAAACATGCTAGTTGGCATTAAAATTTTGAAATGATTATAAGGCAGTTTTGTAAAACTCGGGTCATTTTATTCTGCATTAGCAAATTTTATCCACTATTGCACATGTGATGTAAGACATTACTTGCTACACAAATAAACTATTGTGCAGTAATCTTTTAACTAGCACGGATCGATCTATGAATCATGAACTTATTTAGAATCAATAATATATTATATTGAAAGATTATTTACTTGAATTTTATCACTATAGCAATACTAGAAAGCATGAATATTGAGGAGAATTTGGCAATTGAAGGCCTCAGTCGACATGGTTGGCAAAAGCATTATTTTTGCTCAAACAAATTGACAACTCTCTTCAAACTTGGTTTTTGGTATGTGTGATTCCAAACGTAGCAGGCAAGCTTTTGGTACGTGGTGTATGCAGCAAATGTACCCAAATGAATCTTTTTTATGCTACTACTACAAACACATCTAAAGATGAACAATCACAAGTCAAATAAGCTTACGCGAGATAGTAGCAATCTCCAATCCGGCGTTTTTTTTTTTGTGCACGTGCTTTGCCGAATACTTAAATAAGATATCATAGATCCATGCTTGTTGACTGTAGAAAACTTACTCTCAGCGAAAAAAGAAATGCAGAGGATCACCCTCTATCAATCCATTTGGATAATAGAGCTGAATTAAATTCTATAAATAATAGTGAATTAAGATAGTAGAGTAAATTATGTAGAGTCTGCTTAAGATTAGTTTATATATATTTGGATGTTAAGATGTATTTAGATATATTTATGAAAAGTTTAAAAAAATTATAAATTCCACGTGTAAAGAGATTTTGAGTTGATATGAATTTAGTGATTTGAGAGTTGAGTGTTTAGATATTAGATGAGGTATAAATCTAAACCGAACTCAGTTCGAGTTAAGTGTAGTCAAGAATCCAAACGAACCTAGCTAATACAAAATAAGAAGTCAACTACAGGAAGTGCAGCATATAATAATTGTTAGAGAAGAAGCGCAAAGATACTTGAAATCAAAACAGAGTAAAATGCTACAAAGACTCCAGATTGGCACAACATGTAATGACCCCTCCAAACATCTAAATACCGCATGTACACATTTAGCACTAAAAGAACCAAAGGCGATCAGTAAAGGCCATGAATGGATGAAACTAGCCAAGGAAGCCAGTTTCCCTGCCAAAAGCATCTGGAATATGTCTGCTTCTGCCATGGCCTTACATTGAGCCGCCGACTGGCTTCCAGGCGTAGGTCAAAGAATCTTTCGAGCCGTGCTGTGCCCTCCCATGGCCATTACTGGTATTAGCCCCAGATTTGATGCTCTGCCGCCATGTATTGTTCGTGTCATATGTCAAGCCATTGCTAGAACGCCAGAAATTGTTGTTCATTGACCGTGCTGTTGTTCCGCAGGGCCTGACCTGTGGTTTGAGGCTACTAGCAAAAGGAACAGGATGGCTGTAATGCTGCTTTCTAGCTTCCCAACATGACCCCGGACACTTCTGTTCCACAAATGTTGAGCCAGGTACTATGGCTCCCTCGTTGATAGAAATTTTAGCAGGTGTGCTCTTAGTTTGTTCACTTCTATTGAAACTAGCATTCACTTTTCCTCTACCAGCAGTACTCCATCCTTTACCAGCACCTTTGCAAATCAACTCAGGGAAAGATTCTGAAGTAAATCTCCTACCCCTCCCATTGCCTTCATGTTTCGTCTTAGGGGACTGGCTTGAAGCAGCATTCAAACTATTATCTTCTTTGTTACCCCATGTCTGCCACAACCTGTAACTAGTCTCATCCAAGTCACTTGTGCATCTACAAGATATAGGACCGAAAGAGCAGGCACAATAAAATAGTAAGCAAGAACTCTTTTATATTGTACCTATTGGTCGGTCTGTTAACCTGGACTTCATGCCAGAGTTGTGCATCCATGATATCAGATTCAGTAATTGTCTGCATACAAAATACTGTGGTTTTACAACGAATGGGTTGTTAACTTTTCTTCATCATGTTTATTTTCTTTAGCAGTTATCAACAGCAAGATAGTATTAGTTACAACCTGATCTACATATACTGGATTGAAGGGGAAAATACGGATGATGATTAAACCTCCAAAGAATAGTATAATGAATATGAATTGCAGGCTTTTTTCAACGTTACATGCAGATTGTTCTAAATGATGTCACAGAACAAAAAAGCATGTGATTTTCAAAACTGAAGTACCTTATCTGGTACATTAACACCAGGAAGTAAACAAGGAATATGCATAAATCCGCCAATCATCTCAAGACACACACATCTGCAACACAAGTTGAAGCAATATCAGATAGACACAAAGAAGAATAAAGTTACCGGGAAATGCCATTTCATATCTTTTTTACTCACAAGATACCATCGTCTTCTATGTTGGTATACTGCTTACGTAGACATATAAATCCACCAATCCCGTCACTGCCAGGTGCAAAGAGAGAGTTAATTTACTCATGGGAGTACATCTGACATAAGTAATATAATGCAAAAAAAGAAGAAGCAAATATGATGTTAAACAAAGGCACATTTCCAAAGCTTCATAGATGCTCGACCAATTTTTCACTTAATTGTGTATAAACCAAACTTGGTGAGGTCCAAATTAAACAAGAGCCAACAAAAATGGCCAAAGAAATATCTGTAACAAAGCAAGTTGAATATGAGTTTACATGTTCAAACCAAACATGATATACCCCCTTCTTCCCTAAAATTCATAAGCAGTAACACATGGAAGTACCAAAGATGGGGCAACAGTTCTTCAATCCTTGGTAAAAACATGTAGCGGTATCAGTCTATGACTCTACAATCCAAGCTGGAGAGAGATGTAAACTAGCACATTAATCCACCAACCTCAAACTGGTATCTATATTGACCATTTCATTCGGATTTGGACGGAGTGAAAATATCTGTGAAGCTAACTTGTGCGTTCTACCAAGATATAATTGATCAATGCTGTTTCTGTTCCTCTCTGATTCAGCCTCCTTTTAAACATAAAGTTTGAACAACTATCAAAATCAAGTCCCTTCAAAAGGTCCTAAATTACCAATTCATGAAGCTATGATAAAACGTTTACCGACAAATTCTTCTCTAATTCTTTGGTTTCAGATAGAAGGCGTCCCTCCTCTATAAAAGGAAGCTTGCATATTCCCTTAATGACAAACAGAAAATGAAACACGCTTAAATTTTGAGGACATTAGGCATTTAAGATAAGTAAAAGAAACATAAGCAAACCTGCCATTGAAAGAGTTTTCCATCTGTATCGATGTCAAAATCTAAGGAAAAAACAGAAGGAAAAAAAATCAATTTATAGATAAAATTCTTTGAATTAAACAAACTTTATAATTCGAGCCTCACCAGAAGGATACAAATCAATAATACTCGACTCCTCATCTGTCATAAGAGTCTGATATACTTTAGGAAGTGCATGAGCGCTACACGAGCACAAAATTTCAATTACTGGGGTTACCAATTATTATTAACATAGAGAAAATCCAATAATAACAAAAAAATTAAAAGGAAAAGCAGACTTACCTCCTCGGAGGAAGGACAGCTAACAGCTGATCGAATGGTTTGAATGGAGCACCCTTTTCAAACTTCACTCTTACTTGAGCAAGTCCTTTCATATCTGAAGCTAATGGTGCATAGTGGTATGGATAAAACCTATAGCAAGTTTACATTTTGTTCATTCACAAGTACAATTCATTGTATTATTATCAAGTAGCATTGTAATATATTCTTCAAGACTTGGCTTACCATGTCCAAGATGGAACTCCTGAATAATAATACACAAGAACCCACAATATTCCTTTAGTGTAATTTGCAACCTTCATGTAATAAACCAAAGTGAGAAAAAAATAAGAGTGCATTAAATAAGAGTGCATTAATATCACTAAACTGATACAACTCTACTTTTGGAGGACACTGGGTGGGGGCATAACAAAGGTCCAATTCAATTGGTTTGAGGGGCAAAGAGCTAAATTCCGGGGACCTTTGAAAACTCAACACAAAGTTCATGGAAGCAAAAGCTCACTAATTCTCTCCTCCAGTTTTCAATATCCATGGAGCTTTCCGCAGAAAATTTTTCTTTGTAGTATCTTTGTTTCCAGCCAGCATTACCAAACCTCACCTATATATGGTATGAGAATGAACCCATCAATCATCTCTAAGAACACAGATTCATAAATCTCCAATAGGAACTTCAGAAAAAGAAGCAAATATCATTCGAGCGGCAGTGATTTCATACTTTGTCAGTACAATTTCCCTTCTTATATAGGTCATTGTGCTTGCAGAGATTTGATTTTAATATTTGATTCAACTCTTTTGTATTTTCAACAATCTGCAAGACCAGGAAAGATATTAGGAAACTAAATAATCAGACCAATAAATTAAATATAACTAGGAATGAAAATAATTTGTCTGAGTATCTAACATACGATGCACCTACATATTCAAATAAGATAAATATATGATTGCCAAAAAGATATAAGGAATACCAATAAGTAGAAGAAGCACAAAAAAAAGTTATATTTTCTCTTAACACTGAAACAATATCACATAACAATCTATAAATTATATAGCTAAATATGATAAATTCCAAACAATAATTTTCTATCCACAATTTAAACATTATTGTTCACCTTCAAAGTTATGGTAGTGGGAAAAGGTGAAAAGAAAGGTTAAAGAACTGTTGAAGAAACAAAAAAAGGAAAGTCGTGAATTATCGGTTTAAAAAGATTATATACCATTGTCTATCAAAAATTTATTGTGACTAAAGTGAGCTAAAAAAGTCTTATCAAATCCATAAACACAAGTTTTTTCAAATAAGTTTCTAAATTGTTTTAAAAGGGATAGAGGGGAAAGTCTACATGTTGCTCTACACAGCTTCACTGAAGATATAAGCTACTACCTTTGACTATGAAAATAAAAGAACAAGTACAAACCAACCCTTTGTGAGATAAAATTGCGTTGTGGAATTGATGACTTACTTCAGAAGAACCAGCATGACCAGACCCCAATGGAAATGAAACATTTTCTTCTGACACCATTGCTGAATCTCTAAAAGCTGGAGCTTTCTCGCTGAAAAAGACGCAAGAGCGATTTTTTGTACCAATCTCCATAATACGGCCTCCATTATAGTCATCTTGCTAGAAAGGGATTCCATTTAGCATCAACAAGGTTAGTAGTTTTGAATCAACATGCACGAATATGCTAGTCCTGAATGAAATTTATTTAAAAAGAAAAAATTGACTCACATTATTGGCATAATTGCAAAGCCTTTTAAGTTGACGCTCACGCAATTCTGATCTTTTCTTGAAAATTCTCTCTTCATACGAGCCAACTAAAAGAATGAACTTCTCAACACGAGATAGTTTTACATAACCTGTTCTTTTATCTTCAGCAAGCTTTTGCACATAGAAACAGGAAAAATCATAAGTTTCACAGTACCACAGTATTCTAGTAAAATAAAAATTGAGATTTTATTATATGTTACCCGACTCATGTCAACGAGATAGCCACCAAGTTTCTTGAACTCTTTCTTGTAAACAGCCATCAATAAATCAAGAGCTCCCTAAAGGTGAAGGTCACAAATAAATTCACCATTTAATTTTATCATTATTCAAAATAGAAAAATGAAATTAATTAATTAATTAAATGCTTTCGTAGGCATCAATATATTGATTCTTTTGCATAATTTCATGAATAGCATCAGCATGGAAAAACTAGTTATCAATGTCATCATTTTAATTTAAAATAATTGTTTCAAAAACTAGATACTTCCCATTTCTACTCTTTTACTTAACATTTCCAATTTCTACTCTTTTACTTAACATTTCCAAGAACACAGACAACATGATTAAATAGCTTTCTTGTTAATACCTTTGCAAACTAAATTTAATAAACAAAATAACTTCCTTCACACTAATCTATATGTTTCAATTCATCATTAGTGGTTCCCAAGCATCTCACGAGGTCTTCATTAGTGCAGGCTAAGCAATTACTACCTCATGAATTTCTAATGAAGGCATGTGCGGTAGGAAATCATTTCCCACTAGAAAGCACATAAGTATGAAATCATCAACTATCCGCTCAAGATCAATTGTTGGATTCCAAGGAGGATCAGAATCATCAGATATTTTCATGTCAAGCTCCAAATACTCTCTGAATATCCATATATGTAGAAACTGCAAATATGTCAGAAAAAATAATGTTTATGCATAATAATAAAAGCTTTCCAACTTAAATCAAGAATCAGAAAGGAAATGAAAAGTTACTTGATAAGGCTTTTTAACCCAAAGCACACTTGTATTGGCCATATAAGAAGATTCACGGATCGGTTGCTGCCCATACTGAATCCAAGAACCCAAAAAAATGAAGATTTAAGGTCTCATGAAAATGATGCAATAACTATCATTCCCTGACTACCGTTTTTCAGTTTACTTATCTCCTAGAAACAATTCGGTCACTCTGGCCCCAATACAATAACCCACCTCACAAATTGACCAAATAAGTTACAAAAAAAACTTCAAAACATGTTAACAGTAATTCTACTGATATGCCAAATACACATGCATCATAAAGAAGTTGTAACATCTCAATCTTGCACGCCAATTAATAAATCAGTAGGGGAATAGTCTCTAAATTTGCAACAGCTAGACTATAACTCACCTCTCTCAGAATAGAAAAGTGAACTTCATGCGTTGCTAAAGCAAGCATTATCAAATCCGCATCCTGCATGCCAATATCAGATGACAACATCATTCATTTGAACTTTAAATTAGTTGATGGAAGGTAAAACATATGCAGGGGAAGGGTCCAAAGACAGAAACCAATGACGCAGATATAATTCTCAACGACCACACAACAAGAAGAGGCATCAGAGTTCTCATACCAGACCATAAATGCAGTGCCTAGTATCTGGATTATACCCGGCAACCCTTCGCTGTTGGCGTACAAAAGACATGATTTTGTGTTCACCCTCACCAGGAACATTAGCGTCAGAAAGTATTACCTGTTTGAAGAATGAATCCAAAATAAAATGTATAAAGTTAAGTGTAATGCACTGCATAGCTACTCGATTGGCTCTTATAACGAAGTTCATGATATCCAACAACAGAGAGTATATGATATAGTCAAAGACCAAACCTTGATGTCCTTCCAGCCTGGATCATTGTTTATACGTGAACTAATATAGCTTCTCAAGGCCTCTGACAATTTGTACATAAATTCCGTTCCTGGAGTAATTACATTTGAATCTTCAATTTCACATTCGTGTTTTGGAAGAACAGGTTTTCCTTCCTTTTCAAACTGTATTCTTAGTCTATCTTCCTCTGCTTCCTATATAGACAATAGGAACATAAAAGAACACAATCACATATCAAATAAAGTGTATATAAATATACATATTTACACGAAGTTGAAAGGGAAACCCACGGAAATTTCTCTGTCCTTCGCAGTCCGAAAACGTCTAGATCGTTGTTGATTCATTTTGGCCCGAGGGGCTACTCCATCTACGTACATATATAGAAAATTTTAGTACGTCAGATTAAAATACTACGCAGATCATATTGGGAAGAACTTCTAAGATTCAAACCAAACCGAGTGTCTATGGATATGCTGAAAAAAAAGAAGCAAGCATACGCAGCTAAAGTAACTGGAGGAAGATGTTGAGTACGAATTAGAAACATCTCACCGATGGCCATAAAAAGTAACTTCCGGGGTCTAACAATGCTGAAAAGGTGATCGATGTATAAAAAGATGTTATTGAATACATCTTCGAATGTTTTCGGAGGGCAAGGCTGACGAAAAAAACATAAAAAAGAGAGTTATCAATAACCCTGAAGAGCGAAAATTTTCAGACTAATGGTAAAACCCTACACATATTTTAGAACAGTACATTCCATCTAAACTACTGATTGTCATTTTAATGAACAAAAAGTCTTTAATGGTAAAACATATCATGCATACATCATCTAAATGTGCACATACTGGATGTAATGATGAGTAGAATGAAAAAATAAAAAGAATGAACAAACATGATCCTCTGGGTGGAAGCAAGGATGGATTATTCCATTCATATCGAGGTAAAGATGATCAAACTCAATGCCATTTGGGTTTGGCGAGGCCGTATCTATGCTAACTCCTCTCTCCTCAGTGGCTTCGACTACAGCTTGTGGATACTTCTTGATCAACCACCGATAGAACGCCGGCACACCCATCTATATCCTCTGTCTCTCTGTCTCTCTCTCTCAGTATAGCAGAGAGAGTACCGAACATGAACTCATGCAGGAGTACGAAGGACAATGAAGTATGAACTTATTTGAAGAAGACACTCGAAAGTGTCAGAGAATGGCGAGAGTTACGAAGAGGCAAGGCAAGCTGCAAGCATGCATCTTTCCCAATTTTCATGTTGGAGGCCAGGGGCCGTGTTTAATGGATCCATTTACTTTTGACGGTTTTGCGTAATCATGAATGCACAGAACCCAAATTGGAAAGCACTTGGGGGGACTCTCGATCGAGAAATAGGCCGCCATTTCAATATAAACAATTAGTATTATTCTTTACCTCTTCGTGGAAAAGATCAGAGAGAGAAGACAAAACTTGGAAAATATATATATTAGGCTTGGTTTGGATAGTGAGAAGTGTTGAGAAGTGTTGAGAAAAAGTAATAATAAAATATTGAATAGTAGTAAAAAGTAGGTAAAAAGTAATGAATAGTAGAAAAAATAGGTAAAAAGTAATAATAAAGTAATGAATAGTAGTGAGAGTGTTTGAGAGTAGCTGAGAAGACTTCAGTGTCCAAACACAGCCTTAAAGAGCAGAACTATTTTAAGATTTTTATACGTATAAGATAAAAATCACAAATGCAGCAGTTACAGCAACTTTACTCCGTGGAAAATGCTCGTCATGGTAGCTCTCACTGGGGCTAAGTTTTTTTTTTTTACTTAATAATTAAGTAAATATTTTTTTAATAATATTATGAATTTATTTTTTTAAAAAATATTTAAAAATATTAAAAAAATTCATGCAAAAAAAATAAAAATCAACTAGCTGGAGTCTCCAACGATCGATGGAAGTAGACCCACTCTTACTCTATTGATAGTAAAGTTTAGGATTGGTTTGAGTTGAGAAACAATCTCATCTCTTATTATTATAAATTTTTTAGATTTTTATATAAAATAATTTAATAAATAATTTAATTTTTTAAAATTTAAAATTTATAATAATATTAAAAAATTAATCTTTTAATAATTTTTTATTAAATTTATTTAAAACTATCTCATCTCATCTATTAATCAAAACGAAAACAAAGCCTATAACTTTATTAGTAGAATTTTCTTTTTTTCAAATTAGAGTCTTTAACTTTATTAGGAGAATATATATATATATATATATATATATATATAGATAATTTCCTTGGACCTTTTGCTTTATAACACTTTGATAGATATCGATCGATAAATTGTGATGCCATTTGTTTTATTCTGTCCGTTTGATCGGCTTATATATATAATATAATGAAAAATGATAAACTACCAACTAATTTACTATTCTTAATTTCTTAAACTACTATTGAATAAAATAATATTTTTTAAAAATTTGATTTTAATTTTGATTTTGATTTTAATTTGATGTATCTAAAATTTGAAAAAAATTATAATTTATGAGAAAATAGTATATAAATTGTAGATAGATTGTTACCGTATCATTTCTCTAATATAATATATTGTACTGTGATAAGATTAGGATTTGTTTGAGAACACAACTATTTTCAGATGTTTTCAAATTACTTTATTATTATTCATAAACTATATATTACCATTTATAAATTATTTTATTATTATTTACAGATTATTTAAAATAAACTTAACGGAGTCGCATTGATTGAGTCATGCATAACTTGGATGCGTGTATTTCCTTTTTAATCATTATTAATTTATTTCTTGAATTATTAATCACTATTAATTATTTCTGCATTATAAAATTTCACGACTTATTATTATTATTATTTTTTATTTTAATTAAATTAATTGAGTTATTTTATTCATTATTTATATACCACATATTTGATAAGAAAAAAAATAAAAATTAAAAAAAATTAAGTATAATGTATAATGTGGAGATAAAAGTATAATCATTATAATTTTTTTAAATTTTTATATAAAATATAATAAATAATTTAATTTTTAAAATTTTAAAATTTTAAAATAAAATTTTCATCGACTTTTAATAAAATATTTTATCCCATCTCTTTAAATTGAAGTGCGTAATTAAAGGGGCTTTATGACTCTCAACTCCGTACGTAAATCTTTAATTTGCAGCTTTTTCGTTTTTATTGCATATTCGAGTCACCATGGTCTTAAGAGACAGAAGCAGTACATATTCCTTCATCGGGACGTAACGTCGTAAAGACATTCGAGGGCAAGACAGGATTGGGAGGGAAATGAAAATTTTTAATTTTAGATAAAAATTTAAAATATTATTTTTTTAATATTATTATTATTTTAAAATTTTAAAATATTAAATTATTTATTTTATTTTATATAAAAATTTAAAAAAATTATAATAATAAGATGGAATAACATAAAATTTTTATATCTTTATCTTTATCCCACAGCTGCAAGTCTCGTACTGAATTAAGGGCGAAGAAACCGTTTGATAATGGACCTATGCAGACTAATGTCGTATAAATAAATACAAACTTTAAAATAAAACAAATTAACAATAAAAAGTAAAGTTAAAGTTACGTAAGGATTCATATTTTGAGATAAAATAAACCATCAAGATATCACAAAAGAAGCATACAAATAAGCGAACTTAGAAAAAATTCTACAGTCTATACATGCAGTGAAGTCCATTTATGCACCATACCTGCATACACTAATTTAAAAACACCAAACTTCAATAACATCAGCATGACACCAACATGCATATATTGATACACACTAAAAAAAAAAATTAAGCTAATTTTTAATCCCTTGTGTGATTACTCGATCAATTACTTTTAATTTAGTAATAATGTCGATGAATGTTAGAGAAGAATGCAAAATTTAATTTGCTTAAACAAAGTTTAATATGTCATAATGGTATTTTCAATAGTTGCAATAACACTAAATAGACCTCTGAGATTGTCCATTTATATCGTATGTGATATGCAGTAACACAATATAACAATCAATCAAATAAAATAAACCATCAGAGATAACATCATAGTCTAGAGATCTCATTGAGATTAAGATAGCATCATACAGAGTCATAGACTATAATGATATCACAGAGATAGTATCATACAAACTATTAATTGTCATATAAGATAATAAATCAGTAATTAAGACTTAAGATGCATAGAAACTTAAGCATGATAGAAACTATACTTGCATACACTAACTTGGAAACACCAAACTTTAACAAAAGTTCAACACACGTATCTGATATCTATAAAATGACATTCCACTACCATATATGAAAGTTTTTTATAAGAAGTCCACATATCAATTGTGATATGAACTTTGTTAATAGCTTTAAGCAAAACCTTTAATTTCATCTTTTTTGTCTCATAAGTTCTCATGTATTCATTCTTTGCAGCAGTTCAAGATATTTTTCTAATATAGAATGTTTGCATTCATAAGCTTATTAAACACGACGTGTTCCAAGGAAAAGAATGGATATTCATGGTAAACTATCATATGAGAGGCAAGCTCTCGCACCCTATTACAAGTATAGGTAAAGTGTGACACAGTGAACCCACGTCTGGCTCCTTAAACTCAACAGCTAAAACCTTCTACTTTTTCTTAGAGGCTACGTATGACAAACAAATTAGCAAGTGCTTATGTAGTGCAGTTATAGAATTCGATCAAGATACTTTGAACAAAGTATTACACCATTCGCATTGAGACTGTTTAGCACCATCTCATTCCATCTCAACAAAACCATACAATAAAAGTCTTTTTTTTTTCATAGGCAATGGTTCACACTTCCGTTGGGCCCTCATTGGTGACAATATCAGGAATCTCAATATTTTCAGTATCTCTATCATCATCAGACATTGGCTCTACTAAGTTAATCCCAATAGAGTTTTCATTTTCATACTCCTCTACCGAATCAAGTTCATTCAAATGATCATTCATTTGCTAACATGAGCGTATTAATTATTAACAACGGATATGAATAATAAATATGTATATTACTTATATAAAGTAATAAGATACTAGTAATACTGTAATAGTTCTTCATAAGTGATACGTTATAACTACAGGTAATACTGTTATACTACTAGTGTGATGTTACACTGTCGATATATAAGCATACATTTTTATATGACATTTGATAAGATAAGTTATAGTTAATAGAATATTCATCATAGATTCATAATATAATTATATATTTATTCAACATAATTTCTATATGATATAATTATATATATAGTATATGTAGTGGACCATAAGTCTATAAGACTAAATACAAAATACATATATAATACAATATATATATAATTGTGTATTGACTCGTTCGAAAATGAGCAGCACAAAAGGCTATCCCAAGTGCAGGAGCGTGTCGCGTAGTAATTAGGAATAAATTCCTAGATCGTCTTCACAGGAAAAGTGCTAAAAATAAACTCATGTAAAATGGTAGAAATATTTACAATGAGAAGATAAAAATAAAAAGTGATGATATGTACAATGGATGAAAGAGTGCAATGAAAAGAAGATTTACTGGTCGTGAACCAGATTCATTTTTGGTTAGCTTTGAGTGTTTTAGATGCAGTGATGAAAAGTAAAGAAATTAAAGTGCAAGACAGTAAATTTAAATTGCTGAAAATTAAATGATAGAAATTTAAATGACAATAAATTAAAGTGCAAAAAAATAAATGACATAAATTTAAAGTGCAAAAATTAAAAGTACAAAAAAATAAATGACAATAATTTAAAGTGCAGAAAAATAAATGACATAAATTAAAATGAAAAAAAAAATAAAATTAAAAGTGGAGACTACAGATGAAGAAGGACAGCTCGGTAACAACAGTTGGTCCATTAGGCTCTCAACTGCATCACCGAACTCCCTCACTTCATCTGCGCTTTCTCCAAAACTGAAAAACTACAGACTAATCCTAAACTATTCTACTAGGTGTCTAACATTGACCACCTTTCTCTGTCTATCTTCAGGTCCTTATATAGGCTTGAAAAGCCACTGTATTCACTTAGTCCGTGACCTCTTATTTGCGCTGTGCTTAGCTGCCCATGTGTGCGTCTGTTCTTGTTTCCCACATGCAGAAATCCCACTTCTTTCTTTTCTTTATTATTCTTTTTCTTTCAGCTTGCTTTCCAGCCGAAGCCCACTGCACCGAATGATCTGTAGTTTTTTTTTATTCTTCTTTATTCTTCTTTTCTTTGTGCCGAACTGAGTGGGTTGGTTGTTCATCATCTTGTCTTCCATGTGTTTGTTTCTTTTCTTTTCTTTTCTTTTCTTTTTTTTTTCGTTCTCTGCTTTCCAGCCGAGACCTACCTTCTTTCCTTTTCTTTTTCTTTCTTTAGTTTATTCCTCCACTTTCTATTACAGAATGCATTGAACCGAATGGGTCCTCTGGCGTGCATCTCGTTCCAGCGTGCTGCCAACCAACCCAGTGAAACCGAGGCTCCTTCCACGTCGATCTGCTGCTGCTCTGTAAAACGAAAACTGCATCCATTATTGCTCCAACTGGTCTCGTGTGAATGGAGAGTTTTTGTGGTCCGAACGCACTGCATCTGCATGCATTATTGCTCCACCAAGCCGTGTCTCCTGCTGTGGTCCGAATGCACTGCGTGTAGGTTGGTGCTTTTGCGCTGTTGAAGATGAACGTTGGCAGCGAGGTAGAGGTGCTTCTGGGGTGATGGAGTGCTCTCGGACTGGTGGTTGAGAGGCAGTAGGTTGCGGTTGTGCATGCTTGGAATGCATGCATGGTTCAAAGGTCTGCACGACGAGAGGTTGAAAACGATTTCAACGACGTGTCGTTTTTGTCTTTTGACGAAACGGCACGTCGTTCAGCTCAGACGGCAGCTGACTCCCTGAGTAAAACGACATGTCGTTTGGTTTGCAGACCAAACGACATGTCGTTTAGCCTGCGCAGAAAAATAAGAAAAATAAGAAATAAAATAAAATAAAATAAAATAAACCAAAACAAATAGAATAATAAAAAAAATAAAAAAAATATAATAATTAATATAATAAAAATTAAACAAAAATTAAACTAAAATATTAAAAATGTGTTGTGCATGTGAGGAAATAAAATCAAATAAAATCACAAGTTATAAAAATAAGCATAAATTATGCTTTTAATCAATTTAAATCACAACTTGGATTTATTGTCTGTTGATCATTTTTCTATCTAAAATCAATGATAAAATGATAAAACAATTAAAAATATATTGATTTTAACTATATAAATTATGCAATAATGCAGCTCAATCATCTATATATGTATAAATATATATGAGTCGAGTCAAATCCAGCTTCATATGGGTTTGTTCACAAACATTAAACGAGTCTATTTTTTTGTTTGCGAATGACCCATTTAATATTTGATTCAAGTCAAATACGAGCTTAATCCAGTCGAGTTTGAGCTGTTTATCAAGTAGCCTTGTTTATTTTACAACCCTAGGAAGAAGGCCTAAGCTTCATGAACGTTAATCCACCAAACATCAAATTCTTTTTTTTTCCTCCGTTACAACCTCTTAAAAATCTCACTAATCTAGTTCAACAAAAGTTAGATGCTATATAAATCTCCTCCCTTGTTTGTCTTGATATGCTAGATTTAATTGGAATGATGTTAAAGTCTTGCTGCAACATCTTTCCCTGCTATACCCCAATATTTTTTCATTGAACTCTACTTGGAATTTACTCGACGAACATTCCTAATTAATATATCCAATATCATCTAGATGTTTTTTGCGGCATTCAATATCGCTATAAAAAGCATTCTAAGCATCGCAATTGTGTTTTAGCATCGATTGAAAATCGATGCAAGATGGTTGGTGATACTGAGTCCTAAAAAGTTTGTCGTGTCAAAATGAGATATCGACACAAAAAATAATTCTACTGCAATGATAATTGCCGACGCTAAAGAAGGACAACTTCAATGCAAAAGATACTCCAAATGATACTAAAACGCCGATTAGCGACCAGAGTCTAGTGTCGCAAAAACAAAATAGCGCTACAAATAACCTCATTTCCCCGTCACATATATTTCGTCGCAAAAAGATTTGCTTGTTGTAAATGGTACTACAAGAAATATAACTATTTGTAGCGCTCAATATCACTGTAAAAAGTAGCTAATATTGTAGCAAACTAGTATTTCCGTCCATGTTTGATAGCAAATATCATGTACATTTGCGGCGATATTTTGTTGTTGCAATAAGTCATATGTCCACCCGCAAAACTGTACAAACCATAGTGAAATATGGTAGCAAATTCTTTATATGACGATTTTGTGTTGAGATTATAAAATTATTCCCGGTGATGATAAAATATCGCTGGAAATAGTATGTTAACAAATAAAAAAAATATTATTGAAACCTCTTACAAGTTAAGAAAAAAAGAAACCTCTTACAAAAAAGGAAAAAATATTATTGAGATGGTAGGTTAATGTGACCGCCCTTAAACTGTTGAGGGTGAGCCTCTCGATGATGGCGTTGTATGCCAACAGAGTCTTTACCACTAGGAAATTAACCATAACATAGGATGTGCAAGGGCTACTTCCCATAAGGATGGATAGTGTGATGGTTCCCATCAGCTGGACAATGCTTCCGGAGAAGCCTTTTAAGAGCATAGGGGTGGGTAGCAGCCGGGCGGCCTCAATTCCCATCTTGGTAAAGGCTCCACAGAACAAGATGTCTGTTGAACTTTGGTTATAGATGAGGATTTTACGGGTGGTGAAGTTGGCAACAAGCATAGTGACCACTAGGATATCGTCGTGGGGTTACAGGACCTATTCTTCATTAGCCTCCGTGAATGAGATTGCCGGGGTAAGGTCACCCATTTGTTGTTTGGTGGGATGATACTCAGCTGAGTACACCTTGTAGTATCGGGTCCGTCTGGAGTGTGCTTTCCTGCTTGATGATGTAACGCCCCTGCTTGCGAATCCTCTAGCTATGGTTCGAATTACCCCGAGGGGGGCTCCTGCCTTGGTGGCGAATAGGGGCGACCTGGTGGTGGTTCTCTTATTGCCAGTTGCCTTTGAGGGCTGTTCACCAGTCTATTCCAGTCATTTCGATCTCGGCTTATTTCTCTTGATCTTCTCATTCTCTCTTGCTCCTGTCTACTGGCAAGGGAGCGGTGTCACTTCTATTGTTTTTGCATATTCCCTCCTCCCTTGCGGGGAGAAGCAGTCTTCGGTATTATGTGAGGTGGAACGATAGTACGTGCAGTAGCAGCGTGTTGTTTCTCGGTTGTCTTCCTTTTGAATGACGAACCTGGGCTAGTCGTATCGTGGTCTGGGTCTCTTTGCCAGGACTTCCTCCCGCTGCTTCTCTTGGGAGCCCTTCTCCCTTTTTTCGTAGGACTTGACTTTGGTTGGGGCCTTCGCCTTCCTCTTTGCGCGCTCCACTTCCTTTTTTCGTGATTCTGTCAATGCCTGGAGATTGTCTTCCGATTTGATGAAATTGTTGGCCTGGTTCATGAACTGGCTAGCTTTGCATGAACTGGGATCGTGGCCAAACCCCCATAGGAGCATTGCCAAGGTTATTTTCTTGTCTTGGTCGTTGGTGGCTTATTTCTTTCGACTTCAGGCTCTCGTCTTTTGTTTGTTTGATAGTGAAGAGGTATGTAGCCGGAAGTCACTTCCTCCGATTGGACATGAACTGGGTTAGGAACAATCTGGCTAGCTCCCCAAAGCTGTCCACCGACCCAAGTGCTAGTGACCCGAGCCATAAGCGTGCTGACCCTTTCAAGGTCTGTGGAAATGCCCTACAAGCTATTTTTCCAGAGAAGCCATGCAGCATCATGTGAGCTTTGAAGGTTTTCAGGTGCTTGAGGGTGTCCTTTCCTCCATCATACATCTCTATAGTAAGGACTCTAAAATTCGGTGGCAAAGACACCGCCATTACCTTTTCAGTATAAGATAGACCCGTGCCCATGAGCAACTGGTCCACCGTTGATGACGTACCCAGTTTCCTTACTATTTCCTCGTATTTCCCTTTGAGGCTGCAGAGCTCGTCCTGCATGTTTTTTTGCTCCTCTTCCTTGTTAAGTCCTGTTTGGGTGTTTCGAGATCCTACATGCTCAATGTCGCTAGATCTTACCCCGCCGTCTTGCTCTTGTTGGGGATTTTTTGAGTTCCTTGTTTTCTTTGCAAAGTGTTTATACTTTGCCGTTAGTTTCGTCACCCACTCATCTATGGTTTTTAACCTTACTTCCATGACATCTCCCATGTCTCTCATGAGTTGGTTCGGAACGGGTTGTCGCAGGCATGAGAAGAACACACAAGATCTATTACGATCTCACAGATGGCATCACTGTTAATGTCGTGTTCCGCACACCTTTGTGCCAAGCTCTAACAACTCAAGTTTTCGAAAACGGGCCCTGCAAAAGGTTGAAAAGACTGTGGCTTTGAGAGGGCGGCTTAGGGGCAAGGGAATCTATGATGCCAAAATTAGTAAATATTCTTGGAGGGTAGCAAATGAGTAAGAGAGTCTAGAGATCACAACGTAAACATACTAAACATAAGGTTATTATAATATATAATACTATATTATAATATATAGTGATATATTATTAGTATAACTACTAATATAATAGACTATAGTGATAATGAGTAATGATACGCATCAGCCATTGTTCACGGCTGATGCGTATCACACCCTACGTGTAATTCAATTAGTTTTTTTTTTCTTATTTACCCATTTCTCTCTCTCTTCTCACCCGAAACCCGTCCGTTTCTCTCCTCCACCCGTGTGCCCGTCGCAGCCAAGATCCGCCGTCGCGTGTGCCCGTCGCAGCCAAGATCCGCAGCCGCCTCTGTTTCGGCCTCTCACCGCAGCCACCGACCACCACCAGCGAGCCTGTCCTCCTCCCCCAGCCCGAGCCCGTAGCTCCTCTGCACGCCCGTCGCCCCACCAACACACCCACGTCGTGGCTCACATTCGCCGCCGCCGTCGACTATTCAGCCTCCAACAGTAGCCACCGACCACCACAACAGAGCCCGTCCTCCTCCCCCAGCACGAGGCCCGTTTCTCCTTCGCACGCACGCCCGTTTCTCTCTCCCTCACGGCCAAATCTGTCCATCGGACTACCGACTGCCGCCATCTCGACAGTTGACGGTGCCTCGACAGTCGTCGCCACCTTGACAGTCGACGCCCGAGGATGGGCGACGGGCGGGAGGCCTTGGGCGAGGTGGGGATGCCGTGGGCGATTCTGCCAGTAGGGTGAGGAAGTAAAAATGAGAAGGGAAATGAGAGGGATCTTGGATTTTATTATGGGGTTATTTTGGTCATTTTGTTACGGTGTGTGTTGGCTGATCATGAATAGGGGCGGATGCGAATATTAACTCTAGTGATAATATATAGTTATTTATATAGGATTTTAAAATCTAATATTATATTAATTAGTAATTTATCATATAATACAAAATTATTTTATATATAATTTTATATTATATATAAAATTATATATTATATAAAATATATTTTATACAATATAAAAATTTAATATATATATATATGAACCGGTCTGATTTGGTTTGGTCCAGTGTTAGAAAAAGGAAAACTAGAACTAAACCGATTTCGACTAATTTTGAGAAAAATGAAATTGATACTGGACCAGAACGAACCCGGTACTGGTTTGGGTTTGGTCTGGTCCGGTTTACTAGTTCATTGGTTTTTTTTTTCACTCCTAGTGGCCAAAGATGCACCGGTTCATAAAACAATATGCATTACAAGAATAAAATAACTCGATACATCACATTACATATAGGTTGAAATAAATATAAATTAATAATACAATACTAAAAATATATATATTACTAATTGAAAAATGCTTTAGACGTGTCTTTTACCCATTAAAATATCGGTGCAAACCAAATCATGTGAGACTTGAAGCAAAGCTGAACCCGTTCAGTCCATGGGCTTTAGTTTGTAGGAATTTCTGTCGCCCAAACTGAGTCCATCAAAACTACGTCAAAAGCTCTAACCCAAAAGATGTGAATGGTACATGGATATATGAGGACGACAATTTTTTGTAACGGATATGTTTGGGGGTAAAGATGAGATTTCTCATCTCTATCTCTATTTCATTTCATTATTATAATTTTTTTAAATTTTTATATAAAATATAATAAACAATTCAACTTTTTCAAATCCCAATACAACTTTTTCAAATTTCAATATTTTAAATTAATATTTTAAACTTTTATCTTAACACTATTTACAAAATTTTTAAAAATTTTCATCTTATCTCACCTACCAAGCATAACCTAGATATTTTTTTCTATAAATAAAGTAAAAGTTTTAAATAAACAAGTTTAGTGCAGTTCTTTTATAAAAAAAAATGTGGATTATACTATAAAAAAGTATAAAAATATCTATTTTTTTGCGGGATATATTTTTTTTTTATAAAAGGTCTGTGTGAGATTTATCTATTTAGAATTTGTAACTAGAGTACTTGTATAGAGCAACAGACTTATGACTCTTCCATTTGATATGTGTAGATATTGAATGACATAATTAATCTAATTGGTACTGTCCAGTTCATGACATATATAATAATAATAATATTTGGGCAGGGCAGGTGAAAGGCGCAATCAGAGATTCAGATGAGAGGGTACTGAAAGGCTCATGATTCCAACTGCAATTACTAAACCCTAATAATATGAATGAGGAATGGTAAAAGCAGAAGTAGGTAGCAGGAGTTAATCCCTCCACCCAACATCGACTTCCTTTTAGAATCATCCATGCATGTGTGCGTATGTATAACCCTGGCCAACATTTATAGATCATCACTATGATTTCACCTTACTCCAGCTCCTACAGTACTGTATATATCTGAACATGATATTGAAGCTTTAAAGTGCTTAACAATAATGCCTTTTTCAACCATTTCATGACTCATGTCGTGCACCTTCTGCATGCATGTACATCCCACCTAACATCACTCATATTTACTCTTTCAATCCAAAATCTCTCTGATCTCACTCTCTCTGGATTTGGCTCGAGGATCTTGAATAAATTCTAAAGAATGCTACTTACAATTGGTGCATGTACGAGTGTCCATGCATATAAACAGTGGCGGAACCAAGAATTTGTTTTAGGAAAGATCAAGTAAAACTAAAACTATAATAAAATATTTTTTGTTTGATTTCTATGCAATTTTTCGTGTGGTATAAAACGATCTGATAGTAAGATCAAAAATAAAAATAAAATACATTTAATACAACCTATGTATTAAAAAAAATATGATATGTTAAGAATTGAGAACATGAATATATTATTGAAATAACATAAAGACACTCATATAAATATATCAAACAAAAGAAATGTAGAATGTCTAAAATTGTAACTTGCGTTCTTTTAAAGAAACAAAATCATCAAATATTGAATCTAAACCAAAATTCTTAACTATTTCTCTTTCAATATAGACAACTAAATAATCAAGTATTTTATTTATTTTATTTTTAAATTAGATTAAATTTTTTAAAATTAGACATATAAGTAATTAATCTATAAAATCAAAATAATTTTATAGAGAGGAGTTAAAATAATCTTTTAGAGAGGGGCTAACATAAAATAAAATCAATATTATTCCATTATATTATAAAAAATTAATATATATTTTAAACTTTTGGGGAGAGGGGGGCATGGCCCCCTCCTGCCCCTTAATAGGTCTGACACTGCATATAAATGATTTTTTAATAGAAAGATACTTGGTTTATAGCTTAGAAATCATATAAAAATAAATTTATAGGCTCATGTTAATTATTTTATATGTTATGTTAGATTATAAAATTGATTTTTTTTTACTATAAATATAACTAACATATTATATTATATGAAATCACATTAATTATTTTTAAACTTATTTATATATAAGATCATCTCATTACACATGAGACTAGTTATCTGGCACAATGGCCCGAGATCATGTAAAGAAAGGATATATATAATATACAAACTCCAGACTGTGCATGGTTGACAACCAATAATTAATATGAATTTAAGCTCGAAAGTAGTGCTGAATCTCACATGCACGAGACAAGTACGTGATTATGGAGTTTGGTGTTGTATTTCCACGGACACGACCCAAAAGATATGCTACGAAGTTAAAGTTCATTGTCTGTATTGGAGGTTGAAAAACATTGGTTTAAATGAACATTGCTTCAGCACCAATCAAACCAAAGAGATCTTCTTTACCAGCAAGGGAATTTCAACAAGCTGTCCACCCTCCCCAACGGTAAGGGACTACTTTGTCATCAGCAGCTGCGCCCACAATGCATATGCTTAATTAATTAATAATTGCTGACAAATCTGTGGATTCAAAGGTTCACAAAGAAATTCTCTACTTACTACTTACCCAATTACTAACTTAATTTGGAGGAAAGAAATTTTGTTTTCTGTCTCGTTTGTTTATAGAAATACTCTCAATTTATGATCTCATTTCATCATTACAATTTTATCAAAATTTCATATAAAATATAATAAACAATTTAACTTTTTCAAATCTTAAAATAATAATAATATTAAAAAAATAATATTTTATTCATTTCATTTCACTATCCAAACGAGCTCTAAATCATCACATGCACCATATCACACCCCAACAAAGTAAAACGTTACACGTTTCGTATGTTTCATGTTTATAAAATAGTGGCATTAACATATCAATTGTACGTATTGATTGGAGAACTCTTGTGTCATCTTCGATCACATATCTTTGTCGACACGTATTATGATTATAAATTAAAATTTTATCATCTTTTATTATATCGATTAGCATAACACGTGACTGATCTTATATCACTTCTCGACTGTTTTTCAAGACGTATTGCAACCGGATATCAAAATTCCTCTTGTATTTTCCACCTTTGGGATTATTTTTTGTGCTACCGTACACATCTACATTAAAGAAATGAAAGCATGGCGATAACCCAAAACTATTCATGTAAAATTAGTACCAATTTTCCTGGCCTCTTTTTTCTTAAAAAACAAAACATTTCTCTTAATGACAAAGAAGTCATGATAAATTCCAAACCAAGGACGAAGATAAGAAGAAGAAGAAAACAAAAAACTATAGAGGATTAGACTCTTTAGAGAGGCAAGAACTAACAGCAGATTACTGGCTTAAACGTCAACATTGCAACCTTGCACCAGCTGAAACTTCGTCACCGGGACAACGGGAAACCCATTAATATTATTCCGGTCACCTAATTTAATATACGCCGGACAGTTGACGTGCAAGTGATACCTGCCGGAGAACCAGGTGCCCACCTTCCACTTGATAATCCCATCAATCTTGATCTTGAAAAGCACCGAGCCAACGTTCTGGTCCTGCTGCAGAGCAGCCATTAATCCCGGCCAGATTGGCACCGAGTTCCCGTACAAGAAAGGCGACCACACCGAAACCTCCTTGTGGCCCTGGTACGTCGGAGGAAGAAGCGTCCGGAGAGTAACCTGCTGGCTCCGGTAGGTGGCGTATATGTCGAGCTTCTGGTAGTAGATTCCGACCCGACCCATGCGGTTTCTTGAGGATACGGTTACCTGCATGCTGGTGGAGAGGGTGAAGGGAGGGGACTCAGGGGTGGCCTCGGAGACATTGAAGACGTAGACGGTGGCGTCCTGGAGGATGAAGCGAGGCTTGGTGGGGTGGAGGATGGCCCAGACGAGGAAGATGACGAAGAGGACGAGGACAATGAAGACGATAATGCCGCAGAGTATAAGGCGGATGAGCTTGGAACGCTCGTCGTGGTGGCCGTGGCGGTGGTCGCAGTGCTTGGCACTCATGTCCTCGAATGAGATGCTTCCGGAGGAGGATAAGGAAGGGGGGCCACGGTAAACTACTCTAGCTGATAAGAAAGCAAGAAGATGATCCAACCTGCTTTTGAGGGAATTTTAGAGGAAATGGGCATTATATATAGAAGAAGAAAAAAGACAGTTTTGCAGACCATGCTCTGTACAATTTAGATGCATATAATTTATACAAAAATATATATACAACTTATAATAAACTTTTTATTATAAGCTTAGTGGTTGGGTCATTATTGTCAAATCTGTCGTTTATACATTATGTATATATATCAGCTTCAATGTACATATAATTAGAATGGTGAGTTATGTGTATATATAGATAAGTGCGTGTGTACAAAAAATCTCCCAAACTTTTTTTCCAAATTTAGAGATTTAAAAGTGTGGGAGAGATATTTCAAAAAAAAAATATCATGTGTTTTGGTTGACTCATAATAGAGTAATGCTATACAGATGTAGAATGCACAAACGTTCTATAAAAGTGAGATTCACTATTAAAAAATTAATTTTTTTTAAAATGGTCATACAGTGCTTATATACTCATAACTACAAATATTATTTAAAAGACGCGCGTGGGTATGATGTCATCAAGAACCGATCGATAAGGGCCACGATATTAATGACGCCATGGCAAAATCAATTACATAATAAATATATTGCGGTCCGATAAGGGCAAAATATATGATTGGAATGAAAAAATAAATATATAAAATCAATTACGAAGTAGAAAATATTAAAAGTAATATTATATACAGTCGTGTTGTGTACAAATATCGTGTAGTTATTTTAAAAAAGAGTAGAATATATTATTAAAAAATTAATTTTTTCATGTAAATCTCGCATTTATTCAATTTTTTAAAAATAACTGGGCGCTACTTGTGCACTCTCGACTGAAGTATCATTTCTCAAATGTTAATTATTGTGATTACAATTGAATGCATCCAAATAATAAAACGAGACGTTACTCCTACGTACTTCATGATCAACCTGGCCAAAATTATTATTTGTATGATTAATAGATCGAAGCTAGCAAATACCGCATGATGTTAACAGAAGTACCTAATTGATCATATATAATCCTAATTATACAGAACCCTTGCTAATTATAAAGGAACATGATTAATATATATATATATATATACACATATATTTATGTTATATTAGACCATTCAAGAAGAGGACGCCTTTTAAGGCCACTGGGCTATCCGTCTTATTTATTTATTTGTGCAATAAAAATGCTTCGAAATCGACGGTCCATGATTGAATTCATATTATATAGTTTTGAAGTAAACTAATTAATCAGAGCTTTGTAAAGAAAGACCTATTGCATGCCTTCTTTCTTTTTTAAACACTTTAATTTCTAATTAAAGACTCGAACATATATTATAAATATTAATTCAAGATCATGTTTAATATTCATGTCTATCCCATGCTGCATGCACTGCCAATCAGTCACATGCATGATGCATTATATAATCTCCAAGTATATATTCCGGTAACATAACTTATAATAATAAGAATAATTCAATAATTAAATAAAAATTGTGTATTAAAATAAAACACGTGGGTTCCACAATTTATGAATAAGATTTGCAGAAAATTAGAGAGTACTTGATTTTCAAGCCTTTGAATTGAGTAGGAAATTTGGCATGAATCTCAGTACTACTAGTGCGCGCGTGCATGCTATTTTGCGGTCTGATCATGACTTAAAACACAGTACCACGTGAGTGTTCAATAATCTCCATCAATATTATATATAAGTGGGAGACAATCAACGGAACCTCCAAATTAAACCATTGTGTCGATCTATGAATCGGATCCGGCTACCGTTTATATAGATATATATATAGATATATATATATATATATAGATATATATATATATATATATATAGATATATATATATATATATATATATATATCTATATATATATATATATATATATCTATATATATATATATATCTATATATATGATCATCTTTACTATTTATTATCCTTACATACCACACATACACGTACAATACTTTTTTTTTTTAAATTCTTTCTAAACTAATTGATTTCTTTTACTTTTCATCTATACACCACACATTTGGTAAGAGAAAAAGATAAAAAAAAAAAAATTATGTGTGCATGGTGTTATACTATGGTCATGTGAAGATGATGAGAAAAAACTCACAAACCCACTACAATATGTATATATATATATATATACAAAAACTCTATGTGCAGTCACTTTTGTATACTCTTTTGCGTACTCCACTAATGTGATTGACTGCGTCACTTTTTTTAAATATAAAATAGCTGTTTTGGCTAATCACATCAGTGAAGTGTGCAAAGAATAAGTAAAAATGATTGTATGTAGCAAAACTCATATATATCGTGTGTGATGAAGATAGTAAGTTTTAATTTGCCTGTAAAAAAAAATTATAAAACAAAGTTTATAAGTTGGTTTGATTTAATAGTGTAATATATTACTCACATTTAATCATGTCATATACTGTTCACATGGTGAATCCTGCTTAAAAGTGCTAACCCAAATGGTGTCTCTCTCTTCTCAAGGGGATCGATCGATCTTATAAAAAACGATAGTACTTCACCATTGAGATCAACTTGCTCTCATATCATGCATGCTCATAATCATCTACACCACATACAATTGAGTAGTGTTATTTGAAAGCTTTTACGCCATATATATATATATATATTATATTCACATGACATTATTTGATTTATAAATTTCAAATTTTAAAATTTATATTACAAAATGAATTAAACTAGGTGGATTATGGTGTAAATTAGGCTTTCAAATTGAGTAATTCATTTTCTATATATTAATATTAGATGGCCAATCATGATCACAATATTGTGAGAATAAAAAAACTGCATGTTGTAACGATTTATAAAGACGTTAAAACTAGATACGTTATTTTATAAAAATATCTCTCCTTTATAATAGGATTGTGTAAAGGATTGTAAAAAATATTATATTTGTATTATTTTCTAAAAATATATTGGTAAAAATTTGAAATGATCTAAATATATATTGAATCACATGATATGTGACGTCCTCTACACCAATCATATGTATCTAGCTAGAGTGCACTACCATCCTAGGCTCCACAATTAGTTTTGAAAGGGGTTTTTGATAATTAAAAAATAAAATATTTACTCAACTTAATTAAAATATAATAAATAGTCTCTAATTATCTAATGTCACATTATACAATAATAAGATAATGATGAGAAGCATTACTCTCTAAAAATTATTATATATTAACTGACAATTTTTCTTTTTGTCATCCTACTCGATCGATCGGAGATTGGATACTGTGTCCAAAAGCCAAAGTGCTGATCTATAATCATAGAAAAATAAAATAAAATTGGGCTAAATAATTACCACCTAATTAATATCGTACGTAAACCCAAAATTAAAAGAACAGAATCGGAGAAAGCGAGAAACTGAGAAGAAGAGAGGAGATCATAAACTTCAAATTGAGTATACACAATAGCTAGGTTGTCTTGAAGGTGGAACGGCGTACGTGGACGTACTCATGTCGACATACATACATGAAGTGTATTAGATTGTAATGTAAACTCTTTACATCACAATCTAATAAAGTGAATGAGAAATTATTTGTGAACAGAGATGCGAGAAGAAAAAAACAAAGAAATTTACTATTCAAAATTATCATGTAATTAACATGCATCATTATGCATGGCTGTGTCAACGTCAACATCGACAATATATAATGGAAGCTTATTAATGATGTTTATCGAACGAACGCAACGTGCGGTAGTTTTCTGGTACTAGCTCCAAGAAGGCTAACGAACAGAGTGACGTGGTCTTAAGACATGTCAATCACTCTACAATTGACGCTGCCAACAGTCCATTTATCGGTCCGTCTTAGAGACTTGAACGAACTGAGATCATGATTCATGTCGTACATCATGACAACATGAACGCAGGAGCTAGCTATAATACCCACCAATGATCTGGTCATGTAGTTAATTAAAAGACGACTTTGATGCAGATTGCGGGGCCTGATGTTCAGGATGATCATGAGCAACCTCAAGCTAGCGTACGATAATGGTGGTTGAGTTCAGTGGTTAATGCTTATTGGTAGGTAAAGGGTGTGAAAACGAGTGCCAACCACTGCAGGTGATCCAGTTATTTGCCTTTTTTTCTAAGGAAAGATCATCGATGCAGACCATATTATTGTTCTGTTTCGGAACTAGAATTGATATTTTATCGTCATTGTAAATCAGTAGCCTTGTCTTCCTCTTTCTGATTTGGCACCATCAAATTGGCTGATCACCTAACTTTGTATATAACTATCTTGCAAGCATCTCTATATGCACCATACATGATCTCTCTCTCTCTCTCTCAACAGATAAAGGCTTTCTTTTGTTTGCTAAATAATACATATATGTGTTTTATAAGGGAAATGCCCTTGCATCTTATCAAAGGAATATAAATTCTAGGTTAGTTAATGGAAGATTAGGCTTAAGCTGGTAATTATTAATAGCTCAACTCCTTAAAGGTTGCTTTCATGTGCATGTGTTTCTTAAAATTATTGGATCCATTTTCTCTAGCAGCTAGCATCAAGTCGTGTTGTCAATCATGATCATGTTGCCATGATTCAACTACTGATTAATCATTTACAAGAGACTATAAGAAGCGTCGACGTTCCATTATTGCAAAGAGTATTACACGATATATATGAATTATGAGAAATGGTATTCTCCATTCTAAATTTATATATAGTAATAATTGTTGATATGTAATTTTAAATAACTTCACATGCACGTACGTAATTAGCCACTTACGTACATAATAATTACCATATTATAAAATGTGTCGCATATAACAAGTTTGATTGAGAATGATACAATCTAAGATAAAAACTATGAATAGCAATTATAAACACACGACAAATATACGCATAAACACATGTATGTGTACGTATATATATATGGATATCCAATTAATTAAAAATGTTAATAAAAATATCTATTAATTTTAGCAAATTAGAAAATGCTTTTAGGAGTATTATATCTATATATATATTATGTTTATGGTTTGTTGGGTGATGAGCTAGGATGCTGTCCCCGGCCACCTTGGACGTTACAACAAATTTGAATTCTAGTCCATCCCTTTTCCATGCTACTTGCTTTCTTTATCATCATGATTTCGGTTCGGTTTGAAAGTCGAGAATAAGGCTTTCGATCTTTTGCTATCCAAGCTAAGGATATACCAGATCGTACTGCTTGCAGGCTTTTTAACAGTACTACTTCTATATATTAATGTAAATTAAGACTCATGTTTCTTTTTCCATTCTTTTTTAATTAAGTAAGAATGCAATTAGTTTGATTATCAATTATCAATTGTTTCAATTTTTATTATTGAAGTTTTAAAAACATTTTTATTATGATCATTTTCCCATGATCTTATCTTAATTACCATATATATATATATATATATATATGAAGGAATTGAGTTATTCATGAGCTAGCAGTTCGAGCTCACTGATCAATATAAACTCGATTTGAGTTCAATTCATTTGATAGATCTTAAAATTATTATTAGCTTTCATAGAATTTAACGTTCGTGATCTATTAAATGAGTCATGAAATTTATATAAATTCAACTTGAATTGTATAAACTCATATATATAACTTCTTATTTATTATTTCTATGACATTATCTTTAATTTTACAATTAATGAAAATATCTTAACTCTTTAGAAGTAGAGGTGTAAAAAAAAAACTGGTAAACTGGACCGGACCGAACTGAACCGGTGGGTTTGGTCCGGTACCAAGTTTGGTTCAGTCCCAGTACCGGTTTTATTTTTTTTTTAAACCGGTCAAAATCGGTCCTATTCCGGTTTTTCTTTTTCTAAAACCAGACCGGACCAGTTCATATATATATTATAATTTTTTATATTGTATATAATTTTTATATATAATATATAATTATATATAAAATAGTTTTGTATTATATGATAAATTACTGATTAATATAATATTAAATTCTAAAATCTTATTTCACTATAGTCTATTGTCTTAATAGTTATACTAATACCATATCACTATATATTATAATATACTATAATATATCACTATATTATATATTATAATATATCACTATAGTCTATAATATAATTATATATATTATAATATACTACAATATATTATTACTATAGTATTATATACTATAATATATTATTATATATATTATATAATATAGTATATAATATATTAAAACCGAAAAATCAAACCGAATTGAACTGGAACTGGCAAAACCAGAACTATCAGTTTAAGGGAGTAACCGGTGCGAAATCAGTTTTTGAAAATGAAAAATCGGTGCATATCAGTTCTGTTTCAAATTTTGTCCAAAACTGAACCAACACCCCTATTTAGAAGACGAGAAAAATCATGTTTTTAATACAATAAATGACCTTATAAATTTAAATCCTTATGAATAATAAGCTATGCCCGATTAAGATCTTCTTTCATTAACGTAATTCATTAAAATAAATTATTAGCTAGATTCTCTTTTTTTCTTTTCTTTTTGAAAGCAATACAGATGGAGATCAGAAAGAGGATAGAATGCAAAAGTAGATAGAATAAAGGAGACCATAAAAGGATTCCGATCACTTCAACGGTGGGAGATTCTTAAGGTAGAGATCAAATATCCCAAACGAAAAGAAGAGGAAAAGACCAAAAGAAGGGAAAGAATCCTAATTTAGATGCAAAACTCAAAAGAACAAACCAAAATCATAATCCTTCAAGGGAGTTCAAACACATGCAGAGCTCCGAGGCTAGAATGAAGACAAGAGTGAGATATCAATGGTGCTACTACTCATGATCAGGGTTTCAGACGTACGTACTTAAAAGTAACTTTTTAATTTAATCCCCTTTTTTATTGTAATTTATGAGTCCTAAAATATCTATGCAGTGTTCTGTGGAATGACATAAGGAAATTGCAAAAGCAGAACATGATGATGTATATGAATTAAGCTAGCTAGGTGGGGAAAGCATGCACAAAGGAAAACAGACCAAGTTTTGCCTTGTTATACACTGAAAGGAATCTTGCATGTGGTTTTTTTCTGGACTCATTGGCCTAACATTCAAAACTTTGAATCTGTTGTCTCAGTACACTATATATGCGCACCAGCTTTCTCCTTTTGATTGATGAGAAAGAGAATGGATAAGCTTGTATACCAACTTCAGATTTTGACTTGTGAGGCCGCTTAAAAACAACAGAGAACATGGCATACACACTCTCTCTCTCTTTATTTTTATTTTTTTATTTGAAAAAAAAAACAACCCATATTTTTTACTGTTTGGCCTTCCCAAAGGGTTTTGCTACACAACCTCCTACTATTCATCCACCTCTATATTTTTTAATATTAAAAAGCTAAGCGCCAGTCGGGGTACTTTTCATATTTTTACACCCACCAATGACGATTAGCCACGTAGGAGTTGCAGGAAACTCCATTCTACACTCATCAGCAGCGTCGATTTCCTCTCCCTCTCCCCCGCGCCTATTTCCTTGCAATCGTGCATCTCCTGGTAAGTTGTATATACTACGTTTTGTATTCCCTTCCTGGCCTACGATATCTTCTCATCGTTCACGGGGCCATTTGAATGGGATTTCTTTAATAAATATCTATAGTCATAAACCAATTTCTTCCAAATTATCCTTCACCTCGGAATTGAATAACCAGACACTTGAAAAAAAAAATAAGGAAAGAAAAAGCCCCATAGATTGAATTTTAGACGGCTGAGACCTTTGTTTTGAACACGTCAAAACGGGGTAGGCTTCAAAGGGAAACCAAGGCAGAAGAGGGGAAGTTGTACTAGTGATAGATACGCAGTTTCAGACTTTGAGTGCATGCTAGAGACAAAGCTTCTGCTGGTTGATAAATAACGGCTAGGGATGTAAGTTTGGACCAGAAAAAACGGTCTGAACCGGATCGGACCGGACCGGTTGGGTCGATTTTTCGATCTGGAATCGGTTCTTTATTTCTACAAACGGTTAAATCCGGTCTGGTTCCGATTTTATAGTTTTTGGGACCGGACCGGACCGGTTGAAGAAAAAAATTTTAAAAAAAAATATTTTATATATAGTTTTATACAAAAATAATATTATACAAAATATTTTTTATATATAAGTTTTATATATAATATATAAAAAGAAAGAAAATCATTCAAATATTATTACTAAATTTTGATAAATACATAGGACATTAGTAGTTATACTAATATAGAGTATAGTTATACTTATACTGATATAGTTATACTAAATCACTATAACTAATATTAATATATAACTAACACTAATAGTTTATTATAGACTATAGTTTTAGTTATACTGATAAAGTAATACTAAATCACTATAACTAATACTAATATATAACTAATACTAATATAGTACTTGGCTTTAGTAAAGCATATTTTTTTAGTAAAGTAGATTTTTTTAATAAAAGTATAAAACATATTTTTTTAAAACAATTTTTTTTTTTATAAACAGATTTTTAATGACAAATTGTCAAACTTATTTTTAAAAAAAAACCGAAAAACAGGACCGGACCGGAAACTAGTAAAACCGGAAGTACCGGTTTAGGAGGGTAACCGGTGCGTAATCGATTTTGAAAAATACAAAACCGGTACATACCAGTTCGGTCCTAAATTTTGTCCAAAATCAGACCGATTACACCCCTAATAACGGTTACATACATCTCGATTTTGTGGTGTTTCATGGATATCATCAAGAAGAAGAAGCTACAAAAACTAATCGGCTTGGATGTTGTGTGAGTAACAGTGAGTAACACAACCCAACCTGATATGGCGGCCTGGGTTGCCAAATAGTAATGGGAAAAGTAAGCGCCAAACTGCTAACTGATCATATATATATATATATATATGTATTCGGGTGTTATACTTGTATGGGAAAAGTAGGCACGATTGCGAGGAAATAGGCGCAGGTAGAAGGAGATGAAATCGGCACTGTGCCGGCGCCCCGGGGGGGGGGGGGGAGATGGCCTGCACGAGGGAGGGGGGAGAAGAATCGCTGCTGATGAGTGTAGAACGGAGTTTCCTGCATGCGGGTGTAGAACGGAGTTTCTACAACTCCTGCGTGGCAAATCTTCATTGGTGGGTGTAAAAATGTGAAAGGCACCCGACCGGCTTGTAGCTTCTCCTAAAACTTAACATTAAATTGAATGAAAAATTGAATACGCTTAACATTCAAATTTGAACGGACGGCAAAGGTACTGAAAATAGACGTTTGTGGATGAAGACTACTCCAGCCAATGCCATGAAGCAGCAAAACACGTACAATCTCGTGTGGTCTTCTGGCAGCTTGGAGAAGAAGAGGGAAAAAACCATGTGAACAAAAAAGGAAAAGAAAAGGTTCAAACATTTCCCTTCATCCTACCATTAATTAAAAAAGATGGTGCAGAGAAAATATAAATCCCTTCTCCATCCAGAACCTACTTCCATTGACACTATGAAAGCATACCCTCAAACAAGAAGTTTTCATCAGGCACACAGACCAGATAACACAAACTACCTACAGGACTTGTGTTATCAGAGTATAACAAATTAAACTCTTGATAAATAATATATAAAAGATAGATGGCTCATGGCAATATAGTTGAGCACTAAATTTAGAAAAATATCAAGGAACAGTCTAATGAACATATCAATATATGTTTGCTCATCGCTAACAAGCAGATATATACCAAGGTGTGGTCAAATCCAGCTCTATTGTGCTCTTTATCCAAGAAAGTGTGATGCAAGTTGATTATACTACATATATGGTACCTAAAAATATAGAACTCGACACAGAGCATGTAGAAATAAAGACCTTGAAGATTTGGCTTCGCATAGGCTATTTAATTCAGATGCAACAAAAAGAAAAATTCTGGCACGAGAACATTCAGATCATGCCCATACACAATAATGTTGAATTTTCAATAAATGAAAATATATGTG